>CM018687.1:25621507-26079007 GCA_009363875.1 Mikania micrantha
ATATCATGAGTTCATTGAAATATGATAACACACATTATAAATCATTTGGACTTGTTTAAATATAAGGACTGGTATTCAAATTTTGAACACCTTTTACATATTAGAATTATATAGTTTGTAAAGTTTGTGGTATAACACGCTTTGGCCTATAAGTGATAACACTCTCATCAGAAGTCCTAGGGAAAGCTAGGCAGGTCCCATAGTGTAACATCAGTGTTTGAACAGTAGTTCGAAACAGTAGATAGTACAGTAGATCAGGTACGAAACTATGTGTAATTTTTATTATGTGAAATACGAAACTATTAGGAAAGTATTTCCGAAAACATTGTGAGGAATCATGGTTTAACAGTCAGAATCATATCTGACAACACGAATCAGTAATGTGCGTGTTAGTTAGGACATTATTATGTATAATTGTATTTGAGAATGAATAAATCAAAACAGTAACGGACGTTGTTATGTGAATATTAAACTAACAGTGTATTCGTGTGGGTATATCTGTGAGTATAACATTCTGAATGATGTCTAATAATTAGAAAATAAAATCGGGAAGTACAGTTGTCATCGTGTTTGTACGGGTGACGATTTGTACGAATACATGAGAAAGCAGAACGATCCGACGAAACGGTTAAATTAAAAGTTTTCAAAATTTTAAAAACACATAAAAGATATTTAGTTAATTTATTTGGAATTACCACCTAAAATAATTTGAAAATATTTATTTTAAAATAACTAACATTACGAGACGCGAAGTTACGGAAACGACGCGTGCGAAACCGAATGAACCCGAACATGCCCGAACTATAAAAACCCTAAATGACATTTTAATGTCATCTACTACCACTCACCAACCACTTTCTCTCACTAGAATCCGGCACTCTCTCTCCTCACTTTCTCTCTTTAAATTCAAACCCGAATCACTCAATTCTTAACCAAATTGAGTGATTTTGGTGTCAAAACGACCACAAAAACGTGTAGATCGTGAAAGTACGAAGAATCGGAGCTTGGAATCATCAAAAACCATGTAAAATCGAGCAAGAACCTGTAGTTTGGAGTTTGGGTTACTATTCTGGTGACCTGCAACATTTCAGCCAATTTGGACCTTCAAAACCCTCAGGATTTGCACGAATTTGGGATAGGAACTCTAGGAACATAAGGGATTGAATATTGGAAGGGTTGGGAATGGCTGAAATCTGGAAAACAGTTAGTATCGACTTAAGAACATTAGAAGAACATAGTATCGATGGTTTGAGTTTTCAGCATAGTTCATCAATCGATATTGTTACTCTCGATGGACTTGAATCGATGGGACCTCTTCAAACTTACTAGTATCGATGGTCTCCAAAGTCCAGACTGGGGGAGCTTCGACATTAGTAGTATCAGAGGACCAAGGGGCTCCCAAACACAGCTTTGTCGATATTACAATATCGATGGAGGGCTGTTGTGTTTCCATCGATACTAAGGCAGATGGGGTCATCAATACAAAGCCATGAACTGTTGATACTAGTACTTAGTGTAATCCAAGAGTATTAAACCTTAGAGCAAGTCATAACCATCAAAAATGAGCTCAAGGGAGCCGATTGAACTTGATAGTATCAGTTAATGAACCATTAGGGTTTTTAAAGGGTTAACCGATCTTAACCTTCATCAATACAAAGTTTTCTTGAAAACTAAAACTTTCATAAATATTTAAACTTATAAACCTATGATTTACAAATCAAATGGGATTGAAATACTTATGAATTTCCAACTAAAACCATAAGAAAGATGTTAGTATCGACAAGGGTCCAAGGTGGTTAACTAAGTGTTAACCGAATTCCAAGGCTATCGATATTAACTTGGTAACTTTCTAAACTAACAAACTAAGTTATTTGGGAATATAATCCAACCTAAAGACATACTAAATGGCTACGAGTTACAAACGAACTAAAAGGATTAAGTTAAGATCAATGGAACTCAAGAAGCTAACTAAGTGTAGTGTGTGTTGACCTTATGTTGTTAACACCCAACACTTAGCAATTTCATGCCATGGATAAACAACTTAGATTATTCAAGTCGAACAATCTAAGGTAATGATCAAAACAAGTGTGAACAAAATCAAAGGTGTTAACAAGAAATCGTATAAGAACTTGATGTTAACCATGCTGGGTTATTTCAAGTTCCAACATGTTTAAACTTAATGTTTTGTATTATAACTTAGATTTTATTAAAATGTAATATCTAATAACATGTAACCATGGTTTAATAAGATCACCATAACTTATTTTATTAAAGCAACTTAATAGATTTTGCAAAATAAACTTAACTTTTTATACTTTAAAAACTTAATTTTGTGAACGATGAAGTATTAAATAATCATGTATTTAAATAACATAAACTTTATAATGATAAGGTTTAATTGTAGATACATTAAATGTCCCTAGTACTATTTTGTAATGTTCTTGATGTATAAAGTTTATTATATTAATGGAAGTTGTCTTTCTATATTGTTTTTTAATGTTTAATATTGATTATAAGTGTTTGATTATGTTTAAAGTTGAAGTTGTATGGTTAAAGACCCATTCGGGCGAATGACTCTACAAATGAAGTCATTCGCCGAATGAACGCCCTAGTGAATGACATAGGCGAGCGAATGAGTCATTCGCCGAATGACTCATTCAACTGACTTGTCCATTCGACATGGTCATTCGTCGAATAAGCTGCTTCGGCCACTCATTCGGCTGAATGACTATAGTCTATAAATACAAGTTAAAATCATTTTAAACCTAACTTCTGAGAGCCCTCCTTCTTCTTAGAGCACCTAGTGTCAAACCCTAGAAGATCTGAGAGGCCATTGATCGTCTAAGTTCGATTCTCAACCCGTGGTGTTCGAATCACACTCAAACGTCCTTCCTACATCTTCGGATCACCACGGTTGCTGTTGGTTTCGATTGGAAAACCCTGGAATAGGATTCCGCACTATTCCAGAGGCTGTCGAGCAGATATCCGTTGGGATCGGATTGTTTCCGAGCTCCAAATAGGTCCTACAAAGTGGTATCAGAGATTTGGCTCTTGATTCTGCTCGATTTCCACTACAAATCACTAAATCTGAGATTGGCTATTCGAAATCTGTCAAAACCCTAAGTTTCTTGCCCTCCAAGCTACTGTTCCATTCAAAATCCGTGGGTTTTTGTAGTGTTTTTGTCAAAACCTTTATCCCAATTGGATGGTAATCATGTCATGATATTCTGTACCAAATTTGGTGCATAGATTTGATCAAAATCCAAAGTTACAGCGATTTTAGTTGCTGAAAACCTCAGATCAGCCGAATGAGCATGGCGGCCGAATAAGTTTGGCCGAATCACTCCCATTCGCCGAATAGCACCATTCGACACTGTCATTCGGCGAATAGCTCCATTCGGCATACTCATTCAGCGAATAGCTTCATTCTCCATACTCATTCGGTGAATAGCCTCATTCGATCTTTTCATTCACCGAATAGGTTCATTCGCCAAATTGTCATACTCAATATTCACTGGCCAGTTTTGTTACATTCGGTCCCTGACATTCGCCATAGTCTTCTTTGTTCGGCCAACAGTTTGAAAATTTTTCTAAGTGTTTGATCTTGTTATTCTTGATTTTATGGAGGATTTAGCATTTATGGCGAACCAGAATCATCGTATTCAGACGTTGCTGTTGACAGAGACTGAGACAGGAAACTCCAATAAAGCTCCCAAGTTGTTATCCTTAGATGACTATCCACACTGGAAGTACAGATTTGAGATTCACATCAATGGAGTGGATACTAACCTATGGATGATGATTGAAGGAGGTTATCTGAGGCATTTGAATGAAGATGGAACACCTATGCTAGTCACACGGATGACTGAGCCTCAGAGAAAGCTTTATGATTATGAGAAGAAAGCTTATGCTATTTTGTCTCAATCCATTGCTACTGATATCTTCCACCTGTTCAGACATTTTACATCTTCTAAATATCTGTGGGATGCTTTGCAGCAGAGATATGAGGGCAATGATGCTTTGAAGAATATAAAGTCAAAAGCCTTGAGGAAGGAATTCAACAGCTTCATGTATGTTGGAAATGAATCTTTGGATGATCTGATTGCTAGATTTTATCATCTTTTGAGCGAGTTGTTCAATCATAAAGTTAAAACTACAACTCAGGAGAAGATTCAATGTTTGGCTGACGCTTTACCTCCCAAGTGGGAGTCATTCTTGATGGTACTTAAGCAGAATGAGATGATGGCCAACATGGACATCAATGATTTCATCCAGAAGCTGAAAGAGCAAGAAATAGAGAACAAGTGGAAGGATAAGAGAGTTACTCAAGTCCAGGATCCATCATTGTATTATTCTACTCCTACTGTTGAGAAATCATCTTCTCATGCTCCTTTGAAAACAACATTTGTTTCTCAGACTACTGAAGCTCCATCTTCCCATCAGATTCATTTCAGCCAGTCATCCTCTTCATCCAGCTCTCAAAAAGAACATCATCAACCTGTCACCAGTCTGAAGACAGGTAATTTTGACAAAGTGACTGTAGAGATTGCTAAGGAGCACATGGGTCTTCTGTCTACTTTAGTCAGTTCCTATGATGGTTTAGTAGCTGGACAGATTGGCAATCCTTATCTAACAAATGATGACTACTCTCAAATAGATCCAGATGACATGGAAAGGATTGACATTATGTGGGCTTTGGCCAGTGCTGTTAGGAGAGCCAAGGAGTTTGTGAGAAGAACAGGAAAAGACATCAACTTGAACAAAGAGTATAAGTTTGGATCTGACATGGCTTCTGTTACTTGCTACAATTGTGGGGAGAAAGGTCGTTTTGCAAGACAATGCAAACAATCAAGGAAAGCTGGAAACAAGAATCCATTTCAGCATCAGAAGTCTTCTACTGCAAATCCAGAGAGGAGACTAGTTCCTATTGACTCTCCTGCTTAGACTAGGTCTTCAAATTCAAGCAAGGCCTTGATGGTTCAACAAGATGAAGGTGAAAATTGGGACTTCAGATTTAATCATGATCAGAAGGAATAGGATAAAGCATGCATTGCTGAAATCCAAGAGATAGATGATTCAATTGAAGAGAGTACTTCTGGAGAAACACAGATCTGTGGAGAAGAAACATCGGGTTCAGAGTTAGAAAGCTTATCAGACTCAGACACTCAAGCTGATTCTGATGCTGATATTGAGGATCCAGTAACTCAATTTGCTATGATGGTGAATTCATCTGCTATTCCTAATGCATCTTCTCAATCTGATCAGGTATCTAATGAATGTTCTTCATCTAGTTCTAGATGTTTTAATTGTGTTGACCTTGATAGCAAGGTCCTTGCTTATCAGAATCACCATTCTGCTTTGATTAGCAATCTCAACCAGTGTATTGAGGCAAACAAAGTTTTAAAATCTATTGAAAAAGATTTTCAAGCTAAAATTGAACTTTTAAACAAACAACTTCATAAGGCTGAGATTGCTGTTCTGAACAAGCAAGATGCTATCATTTCTTATCTCAATACCATAAATGAGATAAAGAAGAAGTTAGCCGTAGTTGAATATGACTATGAGACCCTAGGACAAAAGCTCAAGAGCTATGAAAGCTCATCTTATATCATTGAGCATATGATTAATAAGGGTACTGATCATAAGGGTAAGGGAAAAGTGAGTTATCAAAGGTGTCCTCCACCAGTCTTAAACAGCTTTGTCAATTCACCAAATGACAAAGATGTTGAAGATTTTCAAGTCAACACTCCATTAGCAATTGATCCAATCCGGATGATTACTGATGAGGGTTCCTCATTGTCAGAGGAATCTTTGGTGGATGGAATTGTTGAAGATTGGGTCTCAGATTTTGAGAATGAATCTGATGATTCATCAGATTTTGTTACTGTTCAGAATCAGCCACCAGTTGTCATGAAAGGCGACCTAATCTCATGTTCAAAAATTTATCAAGCTTTAGGCTTTGTGAAAGCTTCAAAAGAAAACGAAGCTTGTGTGTCTGACAAGATTGATAATCTTGTTCCTAATGGGAAAAAGGGTTTGGGTTTTAATCAGAACAAGCCTAAAACAAATGTTTTCAAACCAAAAAGGTAGTCTTTTTCTGAATTAAAACATTTTCATAAAAAGGGTGACAGATTTTGTTTTGAGTGTGGTGCTCTTGGACACATAGTTAGATTTTGTCCACAGTTGATTAGACCGACGGTTGCACCACCCAGGAAATTAAATCAGATGTTCATAAAAGCTGTCAATTCTGAATCTAAATTAACTCAAGCAAAACCCAAACAACCAAAACAGGTTAAATCTTTGGACAAGGTGAAGAGAAAATAGTGAACAGGGATGTTCCAAAAGTGATCAATGTTAATCAAGCAAAGTCATCATCCATTTATCTGAAAAACTCTTTCAGTAAAAACGCTATCTGAAAAGTGAAGTCTACTGAGACTTCAGTTTTACCTACTACAGACAAGGCTGTTCATGATGTTAATGGATCGATGTTTGGATCCGAGACTCAATGGGTCAACCCAAGACTGTAAAGGCTTGGGTTCCCAAAATGAACTAATTGTTTCATTTTTGTGCAGGTTGCCCCAACAGCTGCTTTTAACAGCTCTTGGATCGTTGATAGTGGGGCTTCTAGGCACATGACTGGTGATATTTCGCTGCTCACCAACGTTAATTCTGTTCGAGGTGGTTATGTCGCATTTGCTGGTGACAAAGGCGGGTTCATAATAGGAGAAGGTATTCTGTCAAATGGCCAAGTTTCTTTTGACAAAGTCAGAGATGTCAAGCAGTTGGAGAATAATCTTCTTTTAGTATCATAGATTTGTGATAAACAGTACAAAGTTCTCTTTGATGACTCAAAATGCTATATTCTAAAGCAAAGTGTTTCTATCCCTGAAGATTGGATCTTGATGGCAGCCCCCAGGAAGCAAGACTTATATGTACTCAATATGGCCACAGCTTCAACTACATCCTCCACAGCTTCATGTTTTATGTCAAAGGCAACTGAGAAAGATTCAATTCTTTGGCATAAGAGGATGGGTCATTTGAGTTTGCGCAAGATGAATCACCTGGTACACAACAATTTGGTTGAAGGAGTCAGTCTGAAGAATTTCAAGCTGTCTGATGTCTGTGTATCTTGCAAGAAAGGAAAGAAAACCAAGCAGTCTCACAAGCCAAAGAAATATCATTCAATCACTGTTCCACTTGAGCTGCTCCATATGGATCTATTTGGTCCTGTTAACCGCAAGAGTATAGCTGGGGTTCAATACTGTCTAGTTATTACTGATGAATATTCTAGATACTCTTGGGTCTTCTTTTTAAAGTAGAAATCTGAAACGTTTGACTGCATTCAAGTGTTGGTTACCAAACTTGAATCTCTTTATTAGCTCAAGATTCGTATACTCTGTTGGACCGATCGGGAGCTCGGAAACAATCCGAATCCAATGAAAAACTACTCGACAACCTCTGGGATAGTGCGGAATCCTATTCCAGGGTTTTCCAATCGAAACCAACAGAAACCGTGGTGATCCGAGGCTATAGAAACGACTTGGAAGCAACGATCGAACACCACGGGTTGAGAATCGAACTTGGATGATCAAGAACCGCTCAAATCTTCAAGGGTTTTGACACTGGAGTGCTAGGGAAGAAGGAGGGCTCTGGAAAGTTAGGTTTGAAATGATTTGAACTTCTATTTATAAGCTGTAGTCATTCGGCCGAATGAGTGGCCGAAGCAGCTCATTCGGCGAATGACTAAGCTCGAATGAGCAGTCATTCGAATGAGTCATTCGGCGAATGACTCATTCTGAACTTAGACATTCGATACAACTCTCATTCGCCGAATGACTTCATTCTAGAGTCATTCGGCCGAATGAGCAGTTTTCATACTCAAACATTTAATAATCAAATCAAACACTTAGATAAACATTAATAATCAATAATCAATAAACATAAACATGATGAATTAGATATAAAGACAATTTCCGTTAATACTTTGAATGATTACATGATAACCATTTACATAACCGAACTAGGGACAAAACATGTATCTACATACTCCCCCTTGGACCTAGTTCAACTCTTTGGAATGTCTTTCTTTGCAATCTTGTCTGAGATAGCTTTCCAATCAGCACCAGCATGAATCTTTAAGCAGATACAGAGACGAATAACTCTCATATACTGAAGAGCCTGCTCCATATCCTGTACGTCGAAGAAAATCTGATGTCGATAGAAAGCTTTAACATCATTCAATGAAAGATTGGTCAGCCACATGGGATCAAAAACTCTGACAGTTTCCCATTTCTTGTCTTTGCACAGCACGATCACAGCCTCACCGGTTCTCCCATCATAGTACCACCATCGGAAGCCCTCCATAAAGTCTTGACGCATCTTCCGTAAAGGAATCTTCTTCATGACTTTAGGGGGAAGCCACTTCAGGATTACTTTATGCTTCCGGGTATCTCCGTCAATCTCTGGTAGATAGTACCTCTCTGGCTGCTGCGGCTGAAAATTCACCCATCTCTTCCGGTATTCATACTTGATTTGTCGAGAGAACCAAGCAGACATCCCGGAGTCTTCACAGTATAGCATGTTCAGACGTGCTAGTTGATTGACCTCGAATCCAGGCAGCGTCTTGAAATCATGCGGGTGTTTGAAGTAATCTATACCCTTTTCCCTCTTTACTGCGTAGCACCCAAGATCATGGAAGTATGCCCAGCTGAGTATCTGACCTCCAGCCTTATATCCTTTGGTCCTGTAGACTTTCTTGTGCGTTGCTGGCATCTTCTCAGTGCTTTGTTTCTTTAGTACCTCCCAGTACGCAGCCCATTCTTCCTTTCTTTTCTTTAAGTCATCAGCTTCAGCCTTGCTAGCCTCTACTTGCTCTTCAAGATATCTGACCAAGAGATCCTCCGTTTCCTGATCAAATGGTTCAGTGAATGTAGGCAACTCAGCTTCAGCCGATGTATACTTTGGATACTCTTCTTCTGTGATGTCTTCCAAAATGACTTCATCTACATCATCAAAAATTTCTGGTTCGGGCTCTGCAGTACTGGGTACAGAGGTGTCCTCAGTGACCACCTCATCAGGATTCAACCTGAACAGCTCGGCTATTGGCTCTTTTGACAAGCAGTGTATGATTTCACCCTCCTCCTTGTCGTAGCTCACTGAGTGCTGTATAATGCCTTGAGCGTCTAAGATCATAGTAAGAGTCTCATCGAGTTGACGTCTCAGAGGCACAGCTTGGACTTCCTCAGTAGCTTCAGGCTCTGCAGTCTTTGATGGAGACGAAGGAGGAGGAGCTTGAGCCTTCTTATCGTTCGCCTTCTTGGATCTGATCTCGGAAGTGGGAGGAGCTTTGTCTTCATTGTTGTTATCATCATCATCATCATCATCAGTACCAGATGATTCTCCAGACCCACTCCCGGATCCATCTTTATCTTCATCATCATCATCATCCTCTTCATCTGATTCCTCGTCTTTTTCGGAATCTTCGTAATCCACCTGTTCCTCATCAGACTCTTCTTCATCTTCTTCTTTGTCTGAATCATCGGAACGATCCTCAACTCCTTCCAGTCTGGGAGTACTCTCCTTCGAACCCTCGACAAGTCCAGCTAGACGAGCATTCTCAGACTCTAGCTGCAGAATCCGATCACTGAAACCAGAGGCTGTCAGAGCCAACTGGTTGTGCTCATCAATATATTTCAGGAGCTGCTCCTCCTGTTGTGCAGACCTGGCCCTCAAATCGGCCCTCTGGTCTGCAGCCTGAAGCAGCAGAGTATCCTGCTCTTCAATCCTCTGAGTGAGCTGAGCAATAACCAACTCCTACTCTTTATTCTTCCTCTCTTGCTCCATGCTCCTCTCCATCAGTCTCAAGACCATACTGTTCAGTGTACTAAGCTGATCTACAACTGAAACAGCAGGTATATGAACATCAGCACGAACTGTGGAGGGGCCAGAGGAAGCAGCAACATAAACAGGCTCTTGAATGAAAGGAGTGGACAGAGGGGCAGTAATGGCCTGAGTGTGAATGGCCCTTGTCCTTGTCAGTGAAGAAACTGACACAGCTGCTACTGATGTGACAGTAGTTGCAGCAGCTGTAGTCAGTTCTGACCTCCTTTGGAAAGAGAATCGGGTTCTCTTTCCCCTTCCAGCTCTGGATGAGGTGGGAGCACCAGCAGAAGATATCACAGCTGTGGAAGCAGGAGCAGAAGACCTTGGAGGAGGAGAGAAATCAAACTCTGGAATAAATGATGGGTTAGTGATCTCCTCCAAGTCAGAATCTGTCCTCTTCCTCTTCCTAACAATCATCTTGCCTCCCACCATCACCCGCTCATGACCAGGCTCCAAGAAGTCATCAGAGTCAGTGCTCTCGTCTTCACCATCACCACCCTCACCGGCAACACCACCATCACCGGAGTCATCAGACTCACTATCATCATCTGAGGAATGTGGAATAGAGACATCGAGAGGAGCAGTCACTGATGAAGTAGTAGTAGACAAGAAATCCAAGTCCATCAGTGACTCGATGTCCACATCCTCCTCTTGAGCTGTAGACACAGCAACATCAGCTCCAACACCAGAAGCAGTAACATCAACCATGCTCACTGAAGCAGCAGTGGTTATGTGTACTGATGGCATCTCACCCGCACCTGTGCTCTCAACAGCAACAGTGCTCACCTCCACACCAGCACCACTCGGGCCTGCACCACCATCTCCCTCATCACCATCACTGTCATCATCACCAACTGGGATCACAATGTCCTCCACATCTGAATCGGAGTCATCGTGTCTCCATCTCCTTCCAGCTGGAGCCCTGTAGTCAGGTCGAGAGAGGTGACCAAATAATGATCGAGTAGTAGGCTTCCTCTCCTTCCCTCTGTATGACAAAACTCTGTTGAGAGTTATGTCATTCATGTGCTCCAATCTGATAATGTCAGCATTCAGCTTTGGGAGATCTGGAATCTGTGCATCAATGATCTGCTGTATGAATCGAGGGTACATCAAAAACTTCTTGTCACCCTTCAGCCCCACGTTCTCCTTCATGTGCAGAAAAACCATCTCGGAGAAGTTGAATGGTTTGTTGAGCACAAGGGCAGCAAATGCGCACTGTATGGTTTCGCGCATATCATCGAAGCCTCCTCTCCTGGAGCCAAGGCAGTGTACAAGTACATGCGCCAAGTACTTGAACTGCGGGGACATGAACGCTTTGTTCAAAATCCCGGCTCCAATATCTCCCTCGTACTTGCATCTGAGGAAGCATCCACGTACTAGAAATCTGTCAAGAAGAACTGGATGATCCGGAGAGTCCTGAAAACCACACACCCTCCGTATGTGCTCAGCTGACACTACAACGTCATGACCCCTGACCTTGCCCCTAATGACTGTAGGCTCGGCCTCACAGTCAATATCAGCTGATGTCCAGAAATCCTGCTGATGTGATAAATATGGCACATGAACGGTCGAAATGGCAGTGAAAATCCTGGAACGCCTCAGGAAAGTAATGATATCAGCATAATGCTTCGCGTTCGGAGTCGTCAGATCAAGATGGGCACAGATGTTATGCTTCGGTACTGATTTGTATCCTGCCATGCTGCACAATACAAGAAATACACATATCAGTACAAGATGATCAATTAAACAATGAGATTTAACAAAAATCAGATTAACTTTCTTCTGATATGCCGAATGAGTCCATTCGCCGAATGAGTTATCTGTCGAATGAGGCTCATTCGTCGAATGACTCTCATTCGTCGAATGAGACTTGAGTATGACTGGTCATTCGCCGAATGATCCATTCGTCGAATGAGGCTCATTCGCCGAATGAGTCATTCGCCGAATGACGACATTCGGCAGTATGACAGTTCAAAATCCCTTTTTTGTCCAAAATCTCAAATCTATCCAAAAAATTTGTTGAACAAGCCTCAGAAATGACCGATTAGCAATTTTAATTCATGACATTATGGGTTTTAGTTCCATCTTGACAGTTTATTCGTTGGGCGAATATCGAAACCCTAAAACCCTAAATGTCGATCTGTTCATTATGATTTCATGGATGAAATCGGTTGAAATTTGATCTCCATATACCTGAGAATGAGTACAAAATGATTATCAGTGGCAAGATCAACAATAGACACTAGAAATCAAGAAAGACGACTGAGTATGTGTTTCGCCGAATGGGGTTTCTCTGATATCGCGAAAGAGTAAATGGTCGAATGACCCTCATTCGGCCGAAACACAGTTATATACTGTGCACTCATTCGCCGAATGAGCTAGGCGAAAGGTCACGAAGATTCTGTTCCATTCGCCGAATGAATATAGCGAATGAGTCAATCGTTGAAATTCATTCGCCGAATGAGAATGTCGAATGAGACATTCGACACTTTTCATTCGTCGAATGAAGTTCATTCTGAGTAACTGATTCGGACGAATGACTCATTCTCATTCGGCCGAATGAATCCATTCTGCCTTTCATTCGTACGAATGAGAAATGGATTTTTCAAAACTCCAAAATTTCAAAGATTTGACATTTTAAGCACCAAACTTTTAACCAATTATGAAGATATGTCTAGTTGGTTCAGGATTCAGATATGACAGGCATCCGAATCTACAAATGATCATCTAAAATAAAATTAAAAATAGAAAATCTTTTTGTAATTTTCTGAAACAACCAAACAACTGTACAAACTTAAATTAAAAGCAAGTAAACACAAGTAAACACATATTTTTGTGAAAAGCCCGTTAATAAAATAACACAGATCTCTGATTACATCATATAACCTTTAATGAATGCTTCACTTCAATCACAATTTCATTTTGACACGATTACTGATATATTTGTCCAATTTTAAACTGAAC
This sequence comes from Mikania micrantha, assembly GCA_009363875.1. Taxonomy (NCBI): domain Eukaryota; kingdom Viridiplantae; phylum Streptophyta; class Magnoliopsida; order Asterales; family Asteraceae; genus Mikania; species Mikania micrantha. The sequence goes on from CM018687.1 coordinate 25,634,354, forward strand.
AATACACAACTCTTAAACAAACTAAATGATCACTCATATTTTCTGACTGAGTTCCCCAATTCATTTCATCTATCAAGATCAAAATCAGTTCAAAACTCATTTCAGCATATCTTAATACCAGTCATCATAAATTCAATAAGATTCAATCATTTATTATCTTTTTGGATTTTTCTTGTTCTATCCACATGGATGGCTTCAGCTAGGTCCGTCCCAGCAATATGGCACATGTATGGAATCGAACTTTATTTGTTTAAGTTTTTCTCAAGCTTAATACCAGCTTGCATTAGATTTTCTTTACCAAGCTTAATACCAGCTTGTCTTTGATTTTTCTTTACCAAGCTTAATACCAGCTTGTCTTTGATTATTTCTTTAAATGAAACCTCATTTGATTTCATGATGACAGGTGTATGCTTGATTTGAGTCAAGAACCATTTTTCACTCAAAAGCCTTAATAAAATGGATCCCACAAGTCAAACTTTCTAAGTTCTCATAAGTCATTTATTTATTTTGTATAATCAGCCTATCAGTACATCCCATCATCATTTCCTTATGATTTTAGCTCATGCATTCATTTCTGCTTCTATGACATAATGAAATCAATGTGCTATATCATTAAACATGACTATTTCATTTTTAATTTTTCTATTTTTCAAATTTTCTATTGTTTTTGGTTTTTCAAATTTTCTATTGTTTTTGGTTTTTCAAATTAGAATATCTCCCCCTAAAAACCTAAAAATAGAAAATCTTTTTGTGTTTTTAGTAATAAAAAAATAACTGTACAGGAGAAAATGAAAATACTAAAAATAAACAAAACTATCTAATAAAAGTGATGATCATTTGTTAGACTCAGATGAAGATTGAACTTCATCCTTTTGGAAAACACCATTAGCCGATAACAGATATAAAAATCTGGGTTTATCAAAAGCTTTTGTAAAAAGATCGGCTTTTTGGTGATCGGTGTGAATTTTAACAACATCGATTAATTTCTTCTCAAAACAATCACGTATGAAGTGATATTTTATGTCGATGTGTTTGGTTTTGGAGTGCTGCACTGGATTTTTAGTGACAGCTATGGCGGCAGTGTTATCAACATAGATAGGAGTGTTAGAAAAATGTAACCCATAGTCCCTGAGTTGCTGTTGAATCCAGATGATTTGTGAACAGCAACTTGCAGCAGCAATATATTCAGCTTCACAGGTTGAAGTAGACACCGACGTCTGCTTCTTGCACTGCCAGGTGACTAAACGGTTTCCAAAGAACTGACAACCCGCAGATGTTGACTTGAAATCTCTTTTGCATCCGCCATAATCTGAATCACTGTATGCAGTAAGCTCAAAGTTATCATCATTAGGGTACCATAAGCCAAGTTCCGGTGTACCCTTCAGATAACGCATAATCCTTTTGACAGCAATCAGGTGAGATACTCTTGGTTTGGATTGATAACGTGCACACAAGCAAGTGGCAAACATGATATCTGGCCGAGAGGCAGTGAGATACATGAGAGATCCGATCATTCCCCGGTACAGAGTGGCATCAATTAACTCCCCCTTTTCATCTGGAGTAATCCCGTGATTAATCGCCAGTGGGGTACCAGCAGGCTTCGCATCAGACATACTGAACCGGCTCAGAATGTCACCAACGTATTTGGTTTGATGAATAAAAATCCCTGCCTCAGACTGATCCACCTGTAAACCCAAGAAAATCTTCATCTCTCCCATCGAACTCATTTCAAATTTTTCTTTCATAACTGTCTCAAATTCCTTGCACAGATTATCATTTGTGGATCCAAAAATGATATCATCCACATACACTTGTACCAAGAGTAAATCACTGTCCTTCTCACGGATGAATAAAGTGCAGTCAATGACACCTCTTCTGAACCCGTTGTTCAAAAGGTGAGTGGAAAGTGTCTCGTACCACGCTCTCGGAGCCTGATGCAATCCATACAACGCTTTGTCTAGCTTGTAGACTTTATCACGATGCAATGGATCTTCAAATCCAGGAGGTTGATTGACATACACTGTTTCACTGATAACTCCGTGAAGGAACGCGCTCTTTACATCCATTTGATAAACCTTGAACTTTTTGAAGGATGCATAATGTAACATTTGTGCATATAGTCATGTAGTTGTAAACAGTGTTAGAACAGTGTCTGTTCAGTTTCAGTTCAATCAATGTGTTTCAGTACGTTCATAATGTGTGTTTGTGTGTTACAGGATCTTAGTAGTCAGAAAACAAGTATTTATTATTTATTACAGTCGATTACACTAGGCAAGAGCAGTAACTGGTTATATCGAAACAGTGGTGGGCAGCGAGAGTGAGCCCTATATATATACTGCGTTCGGTGTAACAGGTTAGTGTTAGTGCGTAGTGTCGAGACGAATATTATAACAATTAATAAATTCAACAAAAATCGTAATCTGTAAGCGAGACTGAGTATAGTTATGGGTGACGATCCATAATGATACGAATGTTGAACTTATGATTATGATTAAACGACTTTAAATATTTTAATACGATCGGAAAACGTACGCGATTGCGGGTATACACGTAAATTGTGAATGTTTAACGATCCGACAACACACGAAGAGTAAAAATAATTAAATTAATTATTTTATATTTTTACAATTTTGAAACTCATCATTTTAATGAGTTTAACAACTCTTTTATTTTAAAACCGCGTAAAATACGCGTTACGTTCCGGAAACGCGAACCGAGCGACCGAAACGAACCCGAACTTCACCCGAGCTATAAAAGCCTTGAACAAGGCTTAAATGCTCATTAAATTCAGCCAACAACCCCTTTTCTCTCTCAAACTCGCGAACCCTTTCTCTCTCTAGAAAACCGACCTTCAAACGTGAATATCTCGCTCGTTTCTCAACGGATTTCGGTGATTCTCGAACCCACGCGAAGCTCTCGACATTCTCTACACGGGAGTACAAGATTTTCGCAGATCCATCCAGCAAATCGCGAGGTAATGAAGCTTGAAAGATCACGAGTTTAGGGTTTTCAAACGTGGGTTTGTTTAAACCCGACCCTTAGCCGGATCTAGTCATCCACACTCATTTTCGAGACCCTAGAAACATTTCCTGATGCTGGTTTAGATTAGATCGAGGTCTGGATACAAGTGATCGATGATGGTGATGATGATGATAGCAGGTTCGGCGGCCAAACCTGCATTCACAGCCGGCCGAACCCTAATGGATCCCCGCGAACCAGCATGGTTCGTCAACCTTCTGCCGAACCCTTAGGGAAGGATCTCACGAACCTGTGTCGAATCATCAAGCCATCACGAACCCTTGTCGAACCAGCTCTCTCCCACGAACCCTACATGAAGATCCTGCACGAACCTTGCATGGTTCATGGCATGCACAGCGAACCCTAATCACATCCACGAACCCTGGGCTTGCAAACGAACCTTGTATGGTTCGTTGGTCAGTGTGGCGAACCCCTGTGCATACCACGAACCCTCTAGATCATGCCCATGCAGACGAACCATCGGTTTAGGCGAACCCTTGTCCAGTCAGCACTAGCCGCGAACTATCATGAGCCTTATGACTTGGCCGAACCCTTGAACATCTTATCCTCACCGAACCATTTGGTTGTAGGGACGAACCATCACTTGTAGCCGAACCTTAGGCCACCAACAGGAAGGGTTCGCTGCCTAAGATGGCAGCCCAAACCTATTCGGCCCAATCCGGTTCTTCAAGGCCCAATTTCATTAACACTTGGCCCATAGGTTTCAACTAAGCACAATAGGGTTAAATTGGCTCATTATGGTCTAATTAGCCCGATATTATCTTAGAAACTTGTGTGGGTTACATACACATTAGTGGGCCCAATTAAATTCTTAGGCCTAATCTAAGCCCATTAGGCTCACCATTAACCTAATTGGCCCATGGACTCGGTTTAAGGACCATCATGGTTTCATGGGCTTAAGGCCCAATGTGAGACCCTCGACTTATAATACTTGTGAATTGATCATGAATTGGTTAAGTTATAACTTAATAACAATCATGAAGATAAATTCACAATCACAAGACTTGAAAACAATTGAACATCTTTTCACAACAAATGGTAATCAATGGTTCTCAAATTCTTGAACAAGTATCATTTATGCATAAGAATTATGCATCAAAGAGCATTTCATAAGTTTCTTGGACCCATGATCAATCAAATGACTCAAAGCATAACATACAAGTTTTCACAACAATCAAATCATGAGAACACAAGTCAATCAATGAATCAAGTTATACAATTATAAATCCTATATCTTATGTATGATTACAATGTTATAGGAAACAATTAGAAGTCCTGTTTGCTACTTGCTAACTGTTTAGTTCAGAGTCTACTGCAGACAGGTGAGAACTTTAGCCCCTCTTTTACTGTTTTACAACTGTTTTGGGGTGGAACACGTGATCAAAACCGCTATTTCAATCTTGTTTCATTACACAAGTTATGTGTAGTTCATAAACATTACAGGTTCATTTTACGAATCCAAGGGATTCATCAATTGTTTAAAGAAATTGTCAGCTGTTTTAATTTACTTGTCGATTACTAAACTCTTTTCATTAAAAAGGTTTTATAAGGGACTTTTGAACTGTTTTGAAATTAATTTACTCAAATGTATTTATGAAGGATAAACACTTTTTGATAAAGGATTTTACAAACCCTTTTGTTATAAACCTTGTTATTACACAAGGTCATCACATCATGGTATTCAAAACAAGTGGTTCACAACATGGTATCCAAATCAAGTGGTTCAAAACATGGTATTCAAATTCATTGGTTCAAAACATGGTATTCAAGTCAAGTTGTTCACATCATGGTATTCAAATCAAGAGATTCATTTCATGTTACATAAACAAAGGATTCAACTCGTGGAGTTAAATCCAGGTTTTCAATAAGACATTAACACATCCGGTTAAAGTAAGATTCAGAAAACATGGTGTCCATTGTTGTAAACAAACTTATAAACCCATCAAGTATCATATTCATTAGCGTTAGTACTGGGTGATCACAACAAGGGAAAGCAGACACATTGTTTCTTATCCAGGATGGAGTTAGCTTTTAAATTTGTTTTAAAAGCTAACTGCAGGTCTGGTGTCATTGTTTTCTTATCCAGGATGGAGTTGGCTTTTAAATTTGCTTTTAAAAGCCAACTGCAGGTCTGGTGTCATATGGTTATCAAAACTGCTGACGTATTATCTAACACCAAACGTGGTTTGGGACTTGATATTATCGGCTGTCGTGCGAACAGTGATTGGACTGTTTACACTCATTTTCTTACTTGATGTTAGTTTGGGTTGCAGCTCATCCGTGTGAATCTTATGATGCTTTAACTTACCTATGTCTTATATCATATAACTCATGTTTACAAATGTTTAAACCTATTGTTCTCACCAACTACGTCTGTAGTTGACATTTACTTTTCACGTGTTTCAGGTAATCAGGTTTAAGACATTCTCAGGGACAACTAAGGAGACCATTCTAAGATAGAACAAGATGAAGAAACATGCTAGGATGGAATAGAAACTCACTAAATCCTAAATGTTTAATTGTCTTGTTTGGAGTCTTATTTTGTAAACTATATTTTGGGTCTGTAGTTGTCTTACTTTTGGTAGATAGATTGTCTGTAACTAATCAACTGTCTAAACATTATGAAATGTAGTAATCCATTGTGGTTGTTCTTATTCAATACTTGTGCATGATTCAACTGATCATACGTCACCGCGCCGTGGATTCCGCACGCGGCGCAGGGGTGTGACAGGTTGGTATCAGAGCCAAGGTTGTAGAGAACTAGGAAAAACCCAATGTTTAATGACCTAGACTATAACCTAAGCTACCCAATAGGACTAAGTGCTATAGGCTTGAGGATACTTAGGATCTAAGTAACTTAAGTGAGCATTAAGTCTACAATAAGCTTGAAAGATCTTAGGGACATTTTTCTAAGATTAGACATCGAGTCAAGGAATTTGAATCGGACTTCTATAATTTTAGAAACCGAATTAAATTCTCACACATATGCATTTAAGGATTTCAGAGGCAAGGATCTGTATTCTTAGTATCCTTGATCTGAAATTCTCAAACAGAGATCATTATAGAAATTCAGAGGCAAAGATCTGTAGTTTCAGTATCTTTGATATGAATTTCTTGTCATATTCATTATGGGATTTAGAGGCAAAGATCTATTAATTTAGTATCTTTGATCTAAGATCCTTGTCATATTCATTATGGGATTTAGAGGCAAAGATGGTTATCTTTGATCTAAAGTCCTTGTCATATTCATTATAGGATTCAAAGGTCAAGATCTATTAATTTAGAACTTGGATTTGAGATCCTTGTCATATTCATTATAGGATTCAAAGGTCAAGATCTATTAATTTAGAACTTGGATTTGAGATCCTTGTCATATTCATTATAGGATTCAAAGGTCAAGATCTATTAACTTAGAACTTGAATTTGAGATCCTTGTCATAGCACTATAGGAATTCAAAGGTTGAGGTCTATTAATTTAGAACTTAGATTTGAAATCCTTGTCATTGTTATCATTATCATGGATTCATTATCATAGGAACTTTATAACTTAGAATCTGTGTAACAGTATTCTTTAGTTGAAGTTCTCACAGGAAATCATTATGCTCAGTACTGTAAGTATTGGGAAACTAGGTTGATTAACCTAGGACGCATATACATAAACCTAAGGTCTTAGTTTCTAGTAAATTAAGAACCATGGTTTACATAATCATTATCATAGTCACAGAACAAGAAACAATCATTGGGGAATCAAATCATAATGAAATTCAAACTTGGATGAACCAGACATTATGGTGAATCAACCAAGTTGTGAACATATCATAAATGTAAACCTTAAGTGAAATTCTTAAGTGATTACATCATTGGTACTTACTGGCATAAGTTAACAGGAAAGTGTAGAACACGCGTATGATTTAGTTCTACATGTTAACAACTGTTAGTAGGTGCACGCATAACATAATCATAGTTCAATCATGGAATCAATCATAGTTCAAGTTGATCAAAGATCATGGGATTCTTAATCAATGGAAAACACATGGAAATCAGTACAAACGTGTTGCCAAATGCTAGCAAGGGCATGATCGTGGTATATCGAAACGGTGGTGGGCAGCGAGAGTGAGCCCTATATATAAGCTATTTTCGGTATATCGGGAAAGTGTCAGTGTGTAGGTTTGGTGGAGAGATCATGAGACATCGTACATATTCACATGATAAGTATACAAATAAGTTGATAACTTATACGTGTACTGGATCATATTACAATTGAATGATAATACTAGTAGTATGGATATATTACTGACCTTATCATGAAAATTCAATTGTATCCAATTTCATTACTGACCCGCTGGTGGCTTCTATTCGTAGAATGCCTCCTCGACGAGACCCAAATGCTGGGGGTTCGACAAGCGGTAATGATGATGAAATCAACAAAATCGCTCGGGCTATCGCTGTTCATATGCGGGATGTAATTCCGGGTATGGTCACGGATATCACCCAGAATCTTCGGGGAAGTACGGGTGATTCAGCCAACAATTCAAACACCAACAATTCTGGAACTGCTAACTTTACTTTCAAGCAGTTCAACGATGCTAAGCCTCCAAAGTACTCTGGTACTGAGGGAGCTACCGGCCTACTGCAATGGCTGGAAAGTATCGAAGACATTCTAGACTTCACTGGATGCCCTGAAAATCTAAAGGTCAAGATGGCCTCGAGTGCATTTCACAAGGGCGCACTCACCTGGTGGAATTCTGAGAAGAACACCAGAGGACGTGAAGTCACTCTAGCCTTACCATGGAATGGATTCAAGAACTTACTGGTGGAAAAGTTTTGTCCACGTCACGAGCTAAAGAAACTGGAAGTGGAGATGTGGAATCTGGTGCAGGATAGTGGCGAAAATGCGAAGTATACAACTCGTTTTCATGAGTTGTGCATTTTGGTACCACATCTGGTTACTCCTCTATCCCGCAGGATAGAGAAATACATTGAAGGGTTGCCCTTGGTTGTCAGAGGAACTGTCATGGGTAATAACCCTACTACTCTGGAGGCGGCAATCCAACTTGGTGCTACTCTTACTGAGGAGTATGTGAAATCTGGTGTGCTCACCCGAAAGGGGTTCAAGAGAGCACAGATTGAAGAAGGCAAAAAGCCTGAACAGCATCATCATAAGAAGAAGAAACAGAAAACAATCAAGAACTTTGCAGCGTTGACTGCGGCTGCACCTACTCATGCTACTCCCCTCACTGCTATGCCACAACCCGCTAATGTCAGAAAGCAGTACACTGGCTCGTTTCCACTCTGCACCAAATGCCAGTACCATCATATGCCCAATACTCCATGCAAGAAGTGTCACAAGTGTGGGCGTATGGGACACTTTGCAGCGACTTGTCGATCTGCTCATCTTATTGCTGCAACAACTGCTGCCACAACTTCTGCTGTTACAGGTGGAAGAGCTTGTTACAATTGTGGGGCAGAGGGACACTTCAGAAATCAGTGTCCGAAACTCAACAACAATACTGCTGCCGCTCGTGCTTTTGTGATTGGAACTGCTGAAGCACGTGAAGAGCCGGCAGTCATCACGGGTACATTTCTTATCAATGATCACTATGTTCCTATCATATTTGATACTGGTGCTGATAAAAGCTTTATCTCTGCTCATACTGCTTCTGTTCTTAATATGCAACTATCCACACTTACTGCTCCCTATACTGTAGAAGTAGCGAATGGTAAAACCATAGTTGTAGATTCCATCATTAATGCTTGTGAGCTAAGATTAAATGACCATCTTTTCTCTATCGATCTCATTCCTATGACTCTCGGAAGCTTCGAAGTTGTAGTAGGAATGGATTGGCTATCTAAGAATAATGCTGAAATCGTATGCTCGGAGAAATTTATTCGAATTCCCCTACCGTCCGGCGAAACGATGATAGTCTACGGTGAGAAACCCTGCCGCGAATTGAAGATTGTATCGTGCATCAAGGCGAGGAAGTATCTGAAGAAGAAATATTATGCATTCTTAGCTCACGTGGTGGAAAAGAAACCTGACAAGAAAGCAGTTGGAGACGTACCGGTTATCAAAGACTATCCAGACGTATTTCCAGAAGACTTGCCTGGACTACCTCCAGTCCGACAAGTGGAGTTTAGAATTGATCTCGTCCCTGGAGCAAACCCAGTGGCGAAGTCACCGTATCGGTTAGCACCGTCTGAGATGCAAGAACTGTCTAGTCAGCTTCAAGAACTTTTAGACAAAGGTTTCATAAGACCGAGTTTCTCTCCATGGGGAGCTCCGGTTCTCTTTGTCAAAAAGAAGGATGGTTCATTTCGTATGTGCATAGACTATCGTGAGTTGAACAAGTTGACAATCAAGAATAGATATCCTCTGCCCAGGATCGATGATCTATTTGATCAATTACAGGGAGCAACCTGCTTCTCTAAGATTGATTTGCGATCTGGGTATCATCAGTTGAGAGTAAATGATGAGGATATACCAAAGACTGCATTTAGGACTCGATATGGACACTATGAGTTTGTGGTTATGCCATTTGGGCTGACCAATGCACCCGCGGTGTTCATGGACTTGATGAATCGAGTCTGTAGGCCTTACTTGGATCAGTTTGTTATCGTCTTTATTGACGATATACTGATTTATTCCAAGTCAGAACGAGAACATGAGGATCATTTGAAGAAAGTCTTGGAACTACTAAGAGAGGAACAACTTTATGCTAAATTCTCAAAGTGTGAATTTTGGCTAAAGGAGGTTCACTTCTTAGGACATGTCATAAACAAAGATGGAATTCATGTAGATCCAGCCAAGATTGAGGCGATTAAGAACTGGACTACTCCATCTACTCCCACAGAGATTCGTTCATTTCTGGGTTTGGCAGGTTATTACAGAAGATTCATTGCAAACTTCTCTAAGATAGCCTTGCCACTTACCACATTAACTCAGAAAAGTCAAGCGTTTATATGGGGACAGAAACAGGAAGATGCATTTCAACTTCTTAAACAGAAGTTATGCAATTCCCCTATCCTTAGTCTTCCAGAAGGCAGTGATGATTTCATTGTCTACTGTGATGCTTCAAACCTTGGTCTCGGTTGTGTACTTATGCAACGGGACAAGGTCATTGCTTATGCTTCAAGACAACTTAAAGTTCATGAGAAGAATTACACTACTCATGACCTTGAGTTAGGGGCTGTGGTCTTTGCATTAAAGATTTGGAGACACTACCTGTATGGTACTAAATGTGTTATCTATACAGACCACAAGAGCCTTCAACACATTCTCAATCAGAAAGAACTCAACATGAGACAACGACGTTGGGTTGAGCTTCTAACTGATTACGACTGCGAGATTCGTTATCATCCGGGTAAAGCCAATGTGGAGGCGGATGCTCTTAGTCGCAAGGAACCAGTCAAACCGATTCGTGTAAGAGCCATGGAGATCAACACACAACCAAACTTGAAAGACTTGATTCGTATTGCACAACAACAAGTAGTAACAGATAATCAACTCAAAACAGACTTGGATTGTGGCATTGAGAAGAAACTAGAACCTCGATCAGATGGGTTGTTATATCTCAATGGCCGCATGTGGATTCCAAAGTCTGAAGAATTGCGCATGCTCATCTGTGATGAGGCTCATAAGTCGCGATACTCAGTTCATCCTGGAGCCGACAAGATGTATCAAGACTTGAGGACATCTTACTGGTGGCCGGGGATGAAGAAAGACATAGCACTGTACGTGGGAAAATGTCTTACATGTTCAAAGGTCAAGGCAGAACATCAAAAACCTTCGGGATTTCTGCAGCAACCTGAAATTCCTCAATGGAAATGGGAGCAAATTTCCATGGATTTCATAACAAAGTTGCCGAGAACTCCGCGAGGTTTCGATTCGATTTGGGTGATCGTTGATCGACTCACCAAATCTGCTCATTTTCTCCCTATCCGAGAGGATTACAAGATGGAGAAGTTATCCACATTGTACATCAACGAGATCATTGCACGTCATGGTACTCCAACATCAATCATATCTGATCGAGATAGTCGTTTCACTTCTCGCTTTTGTCAATCATTGCAAAAGGCTTTGGGAACGCGTGTTAATCTTAGCATGGCGTATCATCCCCAAACCGACGGCCAAAGCGAGAGGACTATCCAAACACTTGAGGACATGCTCCGTTCTCGTGTCATTGACTTCGGTGGAAGTTGGGACACTCATCTCCCACTCATTGAGTTTTCATATAACAATAGCTTTCATACGAGTATTCAATGTGCACCATTCGAGGCTCTATATGGTAGAAAGTGCCGATCACCGGTCTGTTGGACCGAGATTGGTGACTCACAGGTCGTAGGACCAGAACTCATTCAGGAAACATCAGACAAGATCACAATCATTCAGTCACGGCTTAAGGCCGCACGAGATCGGCAGAAGAGTTATGCTGATCGACGTCGGAAACCGCTTGAGTTCCAAGTCGGTGACCGAGTCTTACTCAAAGTTTCTCCCTGGAAAGGCGTTGTCCGATTCGGGAAGAAGGGGAAACTTGCACCAAGGTACGTTGGACCTTTTGAGATCCTGGAACGGATTGGTCCCGTAGCCTACAAACTCAAACTTCCAGTGGAGCTAAGCAATGTTCACGATACTTTTCATGTATCGAATCTTAAGAAATGCTTGGCGGATCATGATGTTCAGATTCCACTGGAAGACATACAGATTCAGAACAACATGCAATTCATTGAACGTCCAGTTGAGATCATGGATCATGGGGTCAAGAAACTTAAACGCAGCCGTATCCCGATCGTGAAAGTGCGATGGGAGGGCAAACGCGGTGCTGAGTTCACCTGGGAACGTGAAGACCAGATGAAGCTTAAGTACCCTCATCTTTTTACAGTATCTTCGGCTAGTTAATTTCGGGACGAAATTCCCTTAACTAGGGGAGACTGTAACATTTGTGCATATAGTCATGTAGTTGTAAACAGTGTTAGAACAGTGTCTGTTCAGTTTCAGTTCAATCAATGTGTTTCAGTACGTTCATAATGTGTGTTTGTGTGTTACAGGATCTTAGTAGTCAGAAAACAAGTATTTATTATTTATTACAGTCGATTACACTAGGCAAGAGCAGTAACTGGTTATATCGAAACAGTGGTGGGCAGCGAGAGTGAGCCCTATATATATACTGCGTTCGGTGTAACAGGTTAGTGTTAGTGCGTAGTGTCGAGACGAATATTATAACAATTAATAAATTCAACAAAAATCGTAATCTGTAAGCGAGACTGAGTATAGTTATGGGTGACGATCCATAATGATACGAATGTTGAACTTATGATTATGATTAAACGACTTTAAATATTTTAATACGATCGGAAAACGTACGCGATTGCGGGTATACACGTAAATTGTGAATGTTTAACGATCCGACAACACACGAAGAGTAAAAATAATTAAATTAATTATTTTATATTTTTACAATTTTGAAACTCATCATTTTAATGAGTTTAACAACTCTTTTATTTTAAAACCGCGTAAAATACGCGTTACGTTCCGGAAACGCGAACCGAGCGACCGAAACGAACCCGAACTTCACCCGAGCTATAAAAGCCTTGAACAAGGCTTAAATGCTCTTTAAATTCAGCCAACAACCCCTTTTCTCTCTCAAACTCGCGAACCCTTTCTCTCTCTAGAAAACCGACCTTCAAACGTGAATATCTCGCTCGTTTCTCAACGGATTTCGGTGATTCTCGAACCCACGCGAAGCTCTCGACATTCTCTACACGGGAGTACAAGATTTTCGCAGATCCATCCAGCAAATCGCGAGGTAATGAAGCTTGAAAGATCACGAGTTTAGGGTTTTCAAACGTGGGTTTGTTTAAACCCGACCCTTAGCCGGATCTAGTCATCCACACTCATTTTCGAGACCCTAGAAACATTTCCTGATGCTGGTTTAGATTAGATCGAGGTCTGGATACAAGTGATCGATGATGGTGATGATGATGATAGCAGGTTCGGCGGCCAAACCTGCATTCACAGCCGGCCGAACCCTAATGGATCCCCGCGAACCAGCATGGTTCGTCAACCTTCTGCCGAACCCTTAGGGAAGGATCTCACGAACCTGTGTCGAATCATCAAGCCATCACGAACCCTTGTCGAACCAGCTCTCTCCCACGAACCCTACATGAAGATCCTGCACGAACCTTGCATGGTTCATGGCATGCACAGCGAACCCTAATCACATCCACGAACCCTGGGCTTGCAAACGAACCTTGTATGGTTCGTTGGTCAGTGTGGCGAACCCCTGTGCATACCACGAACCCTCTAGATCATGCCCATGCAGACGAACCATCGGTTTAGGCGAACCCTTGTCCAGTCAGCACTAGCCGCGAACTATCATGAGCCTTATGACTTGGCCGAACCCTTGAACATCTTATCCTCACCGAACCATTTGGTTGTAGGGACGAACCATCACTTGTAGCCGAACCTTAGGCCACCAACAGGAAGGGTTCGCTGCCTAAGATGGCAGCCCAAACCTATTCGGCCCAATCCGGTTCTTCAAGGCCCAATTTCATTAACACTTGGCCCATAGGTTTCAACTAAGCACAATAGGGTTAAATTGGCTCATTATGGTCTAATTAGCCCGATATTATCTTAGAAACTTGTGTGGGTTACATACACATTAGTGGGCCCAATTAAATTCTTAGGCCTAATCTAAGCCCATTAGGCTCACCATTAACCTAATTGGCCCATGGACTCGGTTTAAGGACCATCATGGTTTCATGGGCTTAAGGCCCAATGTGAGACCCTCGACTTATAATACTTGTGAATTGATCATGAATTGGTTAAGTTATAACTTAATAACAATCATGAAGATAAATTCACAATCACAAGACTTGAAAACAATTGAACATCTTTTCACAACAAATGGTAATCAATGGTTCTCAAATTCTTGAACAAGTATCATTTATGCATAAGAATTATGCATCAAAGAGCATTTCATAAGTTTCTTGGACCCATGATCAATCAAATGACTCAAAGCATAACATACAAGTTTTCACAACAATCAAATCATGAGAACACAAGTCAATCAATGAATCAAGTTATACAATTATAAATCCTATATCTTATGTATGATTACAATGTTATAGGAAACAATTAGAAGTCCTGTTTGCTACTTGCTAACTGTTTAGTTCAGAGTCTACTGCAGACAGGTGAGAACTTTAGCCCCTCTTTTACTGTTTTACAACTGTTTTGGGGTGGAACACGTGATCAAAACCGCTATTTCAATCTTGTTTCATTACACAAGTTATGTGTAGTTCATAAACATTACAGGTTCATTTTACGAATCCAAGGGATTCATCAATTGTTTAAAGAAATTGTCAGCTGTTTTAATTTACTTGTCGATTACTAAACTCTTTTCATTAAAAAGGTTTTATAAGGGACTTTTGAACTGTTTTGAAATTAATTTACTCAAATGTATTTATGAAGGATAAACACTTTTTGATAAAGGATTTTACAAACCCTTTTGTTATAAACCTTGTTATTACACAAGGTCATCACATCATGGTATTCAAAACAAGTGGTTCACAACATGGTATCCAAATCAAGTGGTTCAAAACATGGTATTCAAATTCATTGGTTCAAAACATGGTATTCAAGTCAAGTTGTTCACATCATGGTATTCAAATCAAGAGATTCATTTCATGTTACATAAACAAAGGATTCAACTCGTGGAGTTAAATCCAGGTTTTCAATAAGACATTAACACATCCGGTTAAAGTAAGATTCAGAAAACATGGTGTCCATTGTTGTAAACAAACTTATAAACCCATCAAGTATCATATTCATTAGCGTTAGTACTGGGTGATCACAACAAGGGAAAGCGGACACATTGTTTCTTATCCAGGATGGAGTTAGCTTTTAAATTTGTTTTAAAAGCTAACTGCAGGTCTGGTGTCATTGTTTTCTTATCCAGGATGGAGTTGGCTTTTAAATTTGCTTTTAAAAGCCAACTGCAGGTCTGGTGTCATATGGTTATCAAAACTGCTGACGTATTATCTAACTCCAAACGTGGTTTGGGACTTGATATTATCGGCTGTCGTGCGAACAGTGATTGGACTGTTTACACTCATTTTCTTACTTGATGTTAGTTTGGGTTGCAGCTCATCCGTGTGAATCTTATGATGCTTTAACTTACCTATGTCTTATATCATATAACTCATGTTTACAAATGTTTAAACCTATTGTTCTCACCAACTACGTCTGTAGTTGACAGTTACTTTTCACGTGTTTCAGGTAATCAGGTTTAAGACATTCTCAGGGACAACTAAGGAGACCATTCTAAGATAGAACAAGATGAAGAAACATGCTAGGATGGAATAGAAACTCACTAAATCCTAAATGTTTAATTGTCTTGTTTGGAGTCTTATTTTGTAAACTATATTTTGGGTCTGTAGTTGTCTTACTTTTGGTAGATAGATTGTCTGTAACTAATCAACTGTCTAAACATTATGAAATGTAGTAATCCATTGTGGTTGTTCTTATTCAATACTTGTGCATGATTCAACTGATCATACGTCACCGCGCCGTGGATTCCGCACGCGGCGCAGGGGTGTGACACATAAGCCAGAAAGATACGAATGGCTTCTAGTCGAGCGACCGGAGCAAACACCTCATTATAATCCAATCCCTCTATCTGTCTGAATCCTTGAACCACCAGACGAGCCTTGTTTCTCACGATTATCCCGTGATCATCCTTTTTGCAACGAAGAACCCATCTGGTGCCAATGACTTTTGCACCTTTGGGTTTATCAACTAGTTGCCAGACCCCTAACTTCTTGAATTGCAACAGTTCCTCTTGCATGGCGTCTACCCATGATTCTTCTTTGAGGGCTTCAGTGACGGTACGCGGTTCCACTTGAGATATAAAGCAGGAATGAGCACAAAAGCTTACATCTGCAAAATCAAGAATGTCTGCAAGACCACCTGAAGAAATCTGACTTCGAGTCTTTACTCCATCTAAAGGACTCCCTATAATGTTGTCTTGAGGATGAATTCGATTAATTCTTCCAACAGGATGAGCAGGAACCTCAACCTCAGGATCTAAGTTATTCAAATTCAAGTCCTCAAGATCAGGTACAAGATTATCAACAACTGGTTCAGGAGCAGCTGGGGGATTGTCATCTGTGTTTGAGCTGTCATCATTTACCTGTGTAGAGGGACCAGATGTAGATGTAGGTGGAAAAGTAGCATCGGGTGCATTCTGCACATCATACAACATCTGAACAGCTACATCTTCATCTGAGTACATGGGGGGCATATTGAATGAGTCAAACAGACTGGAATAGTCAAACATCCAATCTGGCCCTTTTCCAGGTGGGGGCATTGTATACTTCTGAACATCCACATGGTACCACTCCTCCACATTATGAGTTGCAATGTTGTAAACTCGCTTATTTGGAGTGCTGTACCCAAGAAAGTACCCTTCTTCCACCTTTTCATTAAACTTGCCCTGCTCATGTTTCTTAAGCATAGTGCATGGAGCACCAAATGGTTCTAGATACTTAAGATTTGGCTTTCGATTATGGAGCAGTTCAAAGCAAGTTTTCCCATGTCTCTTCACAATAAGGACCCGGTTCAATGTGTAACACGCATTGGCAACAGCTTCATTCCAAAATTGAACCGGTAGTGAAGAATCAGCAAGCATAGTTCTAGCAGCCTCAATCAATGTCCTATTCTTTCTTTCAGCAACACCATTCATTTGTGGAACGTATGGAGCACTAAATTGATGTACGATGCCTCTAGCATTACAGAAATTCTCCATATTATGATTTTTGAACTCCGTTCCATTATCAGTTCGAAATTGACGAATCTTGAGCTTATAAAGGGATTCAAGTTTGGTAACCAGAACTTGAATGCAATCAAAAGTTTCTGATTTCTCCTTCAAAAAGAAGACCCAAGAGTATCTGGAGTGCTCATCAGTAATAACCAGGCAGTATTGATCTCCAGCTATACTCTTCCGATTCACTGGACCAAACAAATCCATGTGAAGAAGCTCAAGAGGAACATTGATTGAATGATACTTTTTCAGCTTATGAGACTGCTTCGACTGCTTTCCTTTCTTGCATGACACACAGATATCAGACAGCTTAAAATTCTTCAGGCTAACTCCCTCAACCAAACTGTTGTGGACCAGATGATTCATCTTGCGTAAACTCAAATGGCCCATCCTCTTATGCCAAAGGATTGAATCTTTTTCAGTTGCCTTTGTCATAAAACATGAAGCTGTGGAGGATGTAGTTGAAGCTGTAGCCATATTGAGAACATACAAGTCTTGTTTTCTTGGAGCAGACATTAAAATCCAATCTTCAGGTATCTGCACACCTTGCTTGAGAATATAACACTTTGAGTCATCAAACAGAACCTTGTACTCTTTGTCACAAATCTGAGAGACTGACAGGAGGTTGTTTTCCAACTGTTTGACATATCTGACATTATCGAACGAAACCTGTCCATTTGTCAAGATTCCCTCTCCTGTAATAAAACCACCCTTGTCTCCAGCAAAAGCTACATAGCCACCTCGAACTGAGTTCACATTGGTGAGTAAAGAAATATCACCAGTCATGTGTCTGGAAGCCCCACTATCAACGATCCAATTGCTGTTTACTCCAGCTTTTGGGGCAACCTGCACAATAAAGAGACTATCAGTTTACATTGGGAACCCAAGCCTTTACGGTCTTGGGTTGACCCATTGAGTCTCGGATCCAAACATCGATCCATTTTCCCTTAGGAATAGGTTTATCTGAAATTTGTGGAACAGACACCTCAGATGATTTAACTTTCCAAATTGCATTTTTATCAAAAGAGGTTTTCAGATAAATGGATGATTGTTTTGATTGGTTAACATTAATCTCATTTGGAACCACCAATGTTTCCAACTTTCCCTTACCCTTGTCTGAATCCTTAGGCTGAGTGTGAAATGAAGATTTTGACTGAAAAGATTTAGACACAGATTTGCTAGGTTTTGGTAAAGCAGACTTTAAGGTTATGAAAGGGACAACCTTAGGTCTGATCAACTGAGGGCAAAACCTCACAATGTGCCCTGGTTCACCACACTCAAAACAGACTTTAACACCTTTTTTATGAAAGTGTTTTAAATCAGAAAATGACTTTTTAGTTGATTTAAAAACATTTGATTTTTGACAATCTTGCTCGAAACCCAAACCCTTCCTTCCTTTGTTACCAAACTGAGCTGATTTGGTAGTACAATTAGCTTCAGACTCCTGAGAAGCTTTAACAAAGCAGAGTTCCTTGTAAATCTTTGATTTGGAGATTGGGTCACCTTTCATTACACTAGTAGTTTGATTCCGAGGAGTACTCTACTTTGATGAATACTCTGATTCATCCTCGGAATCAGAAACCCAATCTTCCACAATTCCATCCACCCTTGAATCCTTAGTCTGAGATGAACTCTGATTTTCACTCAGACTAATTGGATCAACTACTAACGGAGTAGTAACTTGAAAATCCTTTACATCTTTGTCATTTGGAGTGTTGACAAAGGCATTTAGGATTGGTGGAGGACATTTTTGATAATTCACCTGCTCCTTCCCCTGATCAGTACCTCTACTGATCATATGCTCAATGATATAAGAGGAGCTCTCATAGCTCTTGAGCTTCTGTCCCAAAGTCTCATAATCACACTCAACTAATGCTAATTTCTTCTTAATCTCATTTATGGTATTGAGATAAGAAGTAATAGCATCTTGCTTGTTCAGAACAGCGATCTCGGCCTCATGCAGTTGTCTATTTAAAAGATCAATTTTATTTTGAAAATCTTTTTCATTAGATTTTAAAACTTTGTTTGCTTCAATGCACAGGTCGAGATCGGTCATAAGATCACTGTTGTGCTTCTGGTAAGCAAGGACCTTGCTTCTAAGATCAACACAATTGAAACAATCAGATTTAGAAGATGAACAATCAGTGTATACCTGCTCAGAAGAATCAGTAGAAGCAGAAGAGTTTGCCATCAAAGCAAATTGAGTTGAAGAGTCATCAGCTTCTCCATCAGATTCTTGAGTGTCAGAATCTGTCAAACTTTCTGAGTCTGAACTTGATGCTTTGTCATCAGTCACCAACACATCTCCCTGACAGCTTTCTTCAACAATGTCATCAGAAATCTGAATCTCTGCCACACATGCTTTTTCTTGATCATCCTTGTCAGCATTGAATCTGAAGTCCCAATTTACCCCTTCATCTTGTTGAACCATCAAGGCTTTACTACCAGAAGATGAAGATCCAGCTGTTGTAGGAGAATCAATAAGAACTAATCGCCTTTCAGAATTAGCAGGAGCAGACTTCTGATGCTGAAATGGATTTTTGTTTCCAGCTTTCTTCGGCTGTTTACATTGTCTGGCAAAGTGTCCTTTCTCACCGTAATTGTAGCATGTAACAGAAGCCATATCAAATCCAAACTTAGACTCCTTGTTCAGATTGATGTCTTTTCCAGTCCTCTTCACAAACTCCTTCGCTCTTCTGACTGCACTTGCTAATGCCCACATGATGTCAATTCTTTCCATATCATCAGGATCAATCTGAGAGTAGTCATCATTAGTCAAATATGGATTGCCAATCTGACCGGCAACTAATCCGTCATATGAACTAACTAATGTTGACAGAAGACCCATGTGCTCTTTAGCAATCTCAACTGTGACTTTATCAAAATTTTCTGTCTTCAGACTTGCAGTCGGTTGATGAGGCTCTTGTTGTGAGCCAGAAGAAGAAGATGAACTAAAATGCATCTGAGGTGCAGATGTGGCTTCAGAAGCTTTAGACACAAAGGCAGTTTTTAGAGGAGCATGAGTTGTAGACTTATCAACTGTGGGTGTAGAATAGTATAAAGAAGGATCTTGAACTTGAACCACCCTCTTGGCCTTCCATTTGTTCTCAATCTCCTGTTCCTTCAACTTCTGAATGAAATCGTTTATGTCCATATGAGTCATCATCTGATTTTGTTTAAGGACCATCAAAAAGGACTCCCATTTTGGAGGTAGTGCATCTGCCAAACATTGAATCTTCTCTTGAATTGTGGTTTTGACCTCGTGGTTGAACAGCTCACTCAACAGATGATAAAACCTTGCAATCAACTCATCAAGGGACTCATTTCCCACATACATAAAGCTGTTGAATTCCTTTTTCAAAGCTTTAGACTTAATGCTCTTCAAAGCATCATTACCCTCATATCTTTGCTGCAATGCATCCCACAGAAGCTTAGCCGAAGGAAACTGTCTAAACTGATGGAAGATATCAGTGGCAATGGACTGTGACAAAATAGCATAGGCTTTCTTCTCATAATCATACAGCTTCCTCTGAGGCTCAGTCATCCGTGTGACTAGCATAGGAGTTCCATCTTCATTCAGAGGCCGCAGATAACCTCCTTCAATCATCATCCACAGATTTGTATCCACCCCATTGATGTGGATCTCAAATCTATATTTCCAGTGAGGGTAATCATCTAAATTCAACAACTTAGGAGCTTTGTTTGAGTTCCCTGTCTCATTCTCTGTCAACAAGAGAGTCTGAATGCGATGGTTTTGGTTAGCCATGAGAGCTAAATCCTCCATTTGATCAGAAGTAATAAGATTCAACACTTAGAAAAATTTCAGAAGCAACTGGCGAATGAGTGCTAAACTGGCGAATGTCGGGGGCCGAATGTGTGGAAACTGGCGAATGAGAGACTGAGTATGAGAACTGACGAATGGGTAAGTCGAATGATCTATTCGGCGAATGGCAAGTCGAATGAAGTCTTTCGCCGAATGAGTATTGAGAATGAGGCTTATTCGGCGAATGAAGAATGTCTAATAAGCTATTCGCCGAATGAAAGTGTCGAAGGAGCTATTCGCCGAATGAGAGCTATTCGGCGAATGGGAGGCTATTCGGCTGATCTTATTCGGCCGCCAGAGTCATTCGACGATCTGGGGTTTTTTACAACGAAAATCGCGATATCTTTCGATTTTGACCAGATCTAACCACCAAATTTTGCACAGAACTTCAAGACATGATTATTAATCAATTGGGAAGAAACTAGATCAAATGAACCACAAAAACACTTAAAATCTCAATGAAATAGTGGCTTTGGAAGCAAGAAACTTAGGGTTTTTGGAAGTTACGAAAATCAGGGTTTTGGGGATCTCAGATCTGTTGATTTTGAGTGGAAATCGAGCAGAATCAAGAGCCATAGCTCTGATACCACTTTGTTGGACCGATCGGGAGCTCGGAAACAATCCGAATCCAATGAAAAACTACTCGACAACCTCTGGGATAGTGCGGAATCCTATTCCAGGGTTTTCCAATCGAAACCAACAGAAACCGTGGTGATCCGAGGCTATAGAAACGACTTGGAAGCAACGATCGAACACCACGGGTTGAGAATCGAACTTGGATGATCAAGAACCGCTCAAATCTTCAAGGGTTTTGACACTGGAGTGCTAGGGAAGAAGGAGGGCTCTGGAAAGTTAGGTTTGAAATGATTTGAACTTCTATTTATAAGCTGTAGTCATTCGGCCGAATGAGTGGCCGAAGCAGCTCATTCGGCGAATGACTAAGCTCGAATGAGCAGTCATTCGAATGAGTCATTCGGCGAATGACTCATTCTGAACTTAGACATTCGATACAACTCTCATTCGCCGAATGACTTCATTCTAGAGTCATTCGGCCGAATGAGCAGTTTTCATACTCAAACATTTAATAATCAAATCAAACACTTAGATAAACATTAATAATCAATAATCAATAAACATAAACATGATGAATTAGATATAAAGACAATTTCCGTTAATACTTTGAATGATTACATGATAACCATTTACATAACCGAACTAGGGACAAAACATGTATCTACATACTCAGAACCGACAATGGGACAGAGTTCAAAAATCACAACATGGAAAATTTTGGTAATGAACGGGGCATTGTTCAACAATTTAGTGCTCCATATGTCCCTCAAATGAACGGTGTTGCTAAGCAAAACAATCGGACTTTGATTGAAGCTGCTAGGATGATGCCTGCTGATTCATCTCTTCCAGTTCAGTTCTGGAATGAAGCTGTAGCCAACGCTTGTTACACACTGAACAGGGTATTGATAGCGAAGAGACATGGGAAAACTTGCTTTGAACTGCTCCACAACAGAAAACTAAATCTTAAGTATCTTGAACCATTTGGTGCACCGTGCACGATGCTTAAGAAACATGAGCAGGGCAAGTTTAATGAGAAGGTGGAAGAAGGGTACTTTCTTGGATACATCACTCCTAATAAAAGGGTTTATAATAGATCAACTCAGAACGTAGAGGAGTGGTATCATGTTGATGTTCAAAGACATTCTATGCCCCCACCTGGGAAAGGTCCGGACTGGATGTTTGATTATTCTAGTCTTTTTGACTCATTCAATATGCCTCCCATGTACTCAGATAAAGATGTTGCTATTCAAATGATGTATGATGCACAAAATGCACCTGATGAACCATTGCAACCTTCATCTACTTCAATTCCCATAGTACAGACAAATGATGACAACTCAGACACAGACGACAATTCCGGTCAGCCGGTTGCACCCGAACCAAATGTTGACAATCTTGTGCCAGGTCTTGAGGACTTAAATCTAAACAATATTGATCCTTAGGTTGAAGTTCCAACTCATCCTGTTGGAAGAATTAATCGTATTCATCCTCAAGAGAACATCATTGGAAGTCCATTAGATGGGGTTAAGACTAGAAACCAGCTTTCTTCAGGGGGGCTTGCAGACATTCTTGATTTTGCAGATGTAAGCTTTTGTGCTTATTCTTGTTTCATCACTCAAGTTGAACCGCGAATCGTCACTGAAGCTTTAAAGGAAGAATCATGGGTTGATGCCATGCAAGAAGAACTCCTAGAATTCAAGAAATTAGGAGTCTGGCAACTTGTTGACAGACCAAAAGGTGCAAAAGTCATAGGACCAGATGGGTTCTTCGGTGCAAGAAGGATGATCACGGGATCATTGTTAGAAACAAGGCACGTCTTGTGGTTCACAGGTTCAGACAGATTGAAGGGTTGGATTATAATGAAGTGTTTGCACCAGTTGCTCGACTTGAAGCAATTCGTATTTTCTTGGCATATGCATCTTTCAAAAACTTTAAAGTCTATCAAATGGATGTCAAGAGTGCATTCCTTCATGGTGTGATCAGTGAAACAGTGTATGTTAGTCAACCTCTCGGGTTTGAGGATCCATTGCATTGTGACCAAGTCTACAAGCTAGACAAGGCCTTATGTGGATTACATCAAGCACCGCGAGCATGGTATGAGACACTTTCCACTCACCTTCTGAGCAACGGGTTCAGAAGAGGTGTCATTGACTGTACACTGTTTATTCGAGAAAAGGATAGTGATATACTTTTGGTACAAGTTTATGTGGACGATATTATATTTGGTTCTACGAATGATAGCATGTGCAAGGAATTTGAGAAAGTTATGAAGGAAAAGTTCGAGATGAGCTCAATGGGAGAGATGAAATTTTTTCTAGGATTACAGGTGGATCAGTCTGAGGCAGGAATTTTCATTCATCAAACCAAATATGCTGGTGACATACTGAGCCGGTTCAGTATGTCAGATGCGAAAGCTGCTGGTGCCCCACTGGCTCTTAATCACGGGATTACACCAGATGAAAAGGGGGAGTTAATCGATGCCACTCTGTATCGAGGAATAATTGGCTCTCTGATGTATCTAACTGCTTCTCGGTCAGACATCATGTTCGCCACATGCTTGTGTGCTCGTTATCAATCAAAACCAAGAGTGTCACCTCTGATTGCTGTGAAGCGGATTATGCGTTATCTGAAGGGTACACCGGATCTTGGCTTATGGTATCCTAATGATGATAACTTTGATCATACTGCATACAGTGATTCTGATTATGGCGGATGCAAGAGAGATTACAAATCAACGTCTGTGGGAATTCAGTTCTTTGGAACTCGATTAGTTACCTGGCAGTGCAAGAAGCAGACGTCGGTGTCTACTTCAACCTGTGAAGCTGAATATATTGCTGCTGCTACTTGCTGTTCACAGATCATCTGGATCCAACAGCAACTCCGGGACTATGGGTTACATTTTTCTATAACCCCTATTTATGTTGATAATACTGCTGTCATAGTTGTCACTAAGAATCCGGTCCAGCACTCGAAAACAAAAAAAATCGACATTAAATATCACTTCATACGTGATTGTTTTGAAAAAAAACCAATCGATGTTAAAATTCACACCGATCACCAGAAAGCCGATCTTTTCACAAAAGCTTTTGATAAACCCAGATTCTTATATCTGTTATCGGCTAATGGTGTTTTCCAAAAAGACGAAGTCCTACCTTCATCTGAATCTAACAAATGATCATCGACTTTCTTAGATGGTTTTGTTTTGATTTATCTCTTTATTTCATTTAGTTCTCTTGTCTATTTCCTTATCTGAATCAAAAACTCAAAAAGTTTTTCTGTTTTAGGTTTTTAGGGGGAGATAGTAGCTAATTGGAAAAACCAAAAACATATGAAAAATATAAAAAAAAATACAAAAACAGTTGAAAAAGTAAAAAAATGAGAAGGTCTTCCTTGAGAAAGTAATACATTAATCTATCATGCCCTAAAAGCTTTGGTGAATGTATAAATGAAAGGCATATGAGAAGTGTGAGTTGATGTACTGACAGGTTGACTTTACAAAATGAATAGACAAATTTGTGAAAACTTAGAAAATCTGATTTGTGGGATCTGTTTTAGAAAGACAGTTAAGTGAGAAATAGTTTATGACTCAAATCAGGCATACACCTGTTATCATGAGATCCAATAAGGTTTCCAATGATTCATGAATTCAAAGTCTGTACACGTGCCATATTGCTGGGACGAACCTAGCTGAAGCCGTCCATTCAGATGAGAATAATTGAATCAAAATAAAATAAAAGAAAATCAAGCTGGTATTAAGCTTGTTAAAAATACAAAAATAAAATAAGTTCGATTCCATACACGTGCCATATTACTGGGACGAACCTAGTTGAAGCCGTCCATTTGGATAGAACAAGTCAATCATGTCAACACAGGTCTGTATATGTGCCATATTACTGGGACGAACCTAGTTGAAGCCGTCCATGAGAATGTGTTGGTCATGAGAGACAAATCAATAAGAAAAATACAAAAAGAAAATAAATTGGAACCTTATGGAATTTATGGTATTGGGTATTAAGATGTGCGGAGATGAGTTACAAACAAATTTTAATCTTTGCTGAATAGATAAAATAGGTAACTTAATCAGAAAACATAAGTAATCATCAAATGAGTTTAATAATTTTGTATTGAAAAGCTTAAAGTGGACAGATATATCAGTAATTATATCACAAGTCAAAAGTGTCTGAAATGAAACATTCATTAATGCTGATTTGATTTGATTAGATGTATGTACTAGTTTTTCAACAGATCTCTCACAAAAATATGTGTTTCTTTGCTTATAGTTGCTAGATGTACAGTTGTAATTTGTTTCAAAAAATTACAAAAAGATTTTCTATTTTCAATTTCAGTTTAGGTGATCGTTTGTAGGTTCAGATGTCTGACTTATCTGAATCCTGAATCAACCAGACTTGTCTTCATAACTGACATCCATTTTTACAGATCAAAATGTTGAAATTTTGAAATCAAGTTGTGTTTTTGTGAGTGCTTTATCTCATTCGCACGAATGAATATTGAGTATGAATCATTCGACCGAATGACTTCATTCGGCGAAAGAGTCATTCGGCCGAATCAATATAAGCCGAAGGAAGTCAATCGCTTATTTCATTCGGCGAATGAAGTTTGTGTGTGAATGTCATTCGCCGAATGACTTTGAAAAAAAAATAGCTCATTCGCCGGTTTCATTCGGCAAATGACTCAACCTATATAAACATTCAATCGACCGAACTACCTGATTCTCCAAAAACTCTCATTCGCCCAAACTGTGTGCAAGTCATTCGCCCGAATACCTTCTTTCTTCAGTCGTTTCTCGTGACTTCTTTTGATCCAGCTTCTGATAACTTTGTTTCTTATCATCTCAAGTACATGGGGATCAAAAATTGTCGAATTTTGACCATGAAAACATCAAAAACAGAACCAAATCAAGGGTTTTAGGGTTTTTAGAATCTCCCTTTCAATAGATGGTCAAAATGGACTTAAACTCACATAAGACTAGTTTTAAAGTTGTTAGTCGGTCGATTCTGAGCATGAATGTGTGATTTTTATGGGCTGATATGAAGATTCATAAACTGGTGTTTGAATCCCAACAGACAGCCGAATGACCCCATTCGGCGAATGACTCATTCGGCGAATGTGTTCATTCGGCCCTATCAATTACATTCGGCTAAATCAAGTTCATTCGGCCAAATGGTCATACTTGTTCATTGTTCTGATTTGAATCTTGTATTCAACTAAATTGTATTGATATATATCTTTAATTGATTTTCAGAATGGCTGGATACAAATCCGCGACAAAGAACAACATTTGTGCACACCTGGATCTCAACACGCCAAATGCTCGACGTTACACTGAGATTATCACATTTTTGAGGCGTTCCAGGATTTTCACTGCCATTTCTACTATGCATGTACCATATCACTCTCACCAGCAGGACTTCTGGGCTTCTGCAGATATTTATTGTGAGGTTGAACGTCCTGTTATTAGAGGCAAGGTGCTGGGACATGATGTTGTTATATCAGCTGAGCACATCAGGAGAGTTTATGGTTTCCAAGATACACCTGATCAGCCATATCTGCTGGATCGTTACTTAGTTCGTGGTTGCTTTATGAGGTGCAAGTACGAAGGAGATCTTGGAGCGGGAATCCTGAACAAGGCTTATATGTCTCCACAGTTCAAGTATATCGCCCATGTACTGATTCACTCTCTTGGATCTAAGAGAGGCGGTTTTGATGATATGAGGGAGACCATACAGTGTGCCTTCGTTGCCCTGGTGCTGAACCGACCATTCAATTTTTCAGAGATGGTCTTCTCACACATGAAGGAGAATGTGACACTTAAGGGAGACAAGAAATTTCTGATGTACCCTCGGTTTCTCCAGCAGCTGATTGATGCTCAGCTTCCTGATTTGCCAAAGATCACTACCGATATTATCCGATTGGAGCACATGAATTACATTACTCTTAACAGGGTAATGTCATACAGAGGCAAGGATAGGAAGCCTACAGTCCGGTCTTTGTTTGGACATCTGGTGAGGCCTGACTATGTAGCTCCAGCTGGTAGGAGGTGGAGGCATGAAGATTCTGATTCTGAGGTAGAGGACATCATTGTTCCTAATGACGGTGGTGATGATGATGATGGTGCAGGTCATAGTCGTACTGGTGCTGGTGGTTGTGTGAGTACAGTTGCTATTAGCACTGTAGCTGCAAGCACTGTTGTGATGAGTACTGTTACTGATGATATCATTACTATGCTGATGTGATCATGGTTGAGACTGGTGGTACTAGTGTTGGTGGTGGAGTTGGCATGTCTACTGCAGAGGGAGAGGATGTTGATATTGATTCTTTGTTAGAGTTAGATTTCATGGCTACCTCTGCAGCTACTGTATCTACTCCTTTTGATATGACTGGTACTACATCTACAGAGGATAGAGAGGATTCTGATGCTTCAGAGAATGAAGGTGGTGAGGCTAAAGGTGAAGGTGCTGAAGGCTCAGATTCAGAAGATACTCCTGATGATTAGTTTGAGAATGTGTGGGTAGGAGGGAGATTAGTGAAGAGGAAGAGGAAGCGAAATGAGGCTTAGATTGATGAGATCACAGATCCTACGTTTATTCCTGAGTTTGATTTATCTCCTCCTCCACGTTTCTCTGCTTCAGTTACTGTAGCTGTTTCTATTGCTGCTACCCAGTCTACCTCATATCCTGCTGGCAGAAGGAAGAGATCCAGATTTCTATTTCAGAGGAGGTCAGAACTGTCGACAGCTGCTACAACTACTGTTACATCAGTAGCAGCTGTCATATTTTCTTCACTGACTAGGTCACGGGCTATTCTGACACGTACTACCATTGCCCCTTTGACCACCTCGGTTTCTAAGGCTCCTATATTTACTGCTGCCTCTTCTGGTCCCTCCACTTCACGAGCTGATACGTTCATACCTTCTGTTTCAGTTATTGATCAGCTGAGCACATTGAATAGTATGGTACTTAGATTGATGGAGAGAAGCCTGGAATAAGAAAAGAAGAACAAGGAGCAGGAACTGATTATTGCCCAGCTCACTCAGCGGGTAAATGAGCAAGATACTTTGTTTCTTCAGGCTACCGATCAGAGAGCTGATCTGCGAGCTCGATCTGCTCAGCAAGAGGAGCAGCTATTGAAATACATTGATGAGCATCATCAGTTGGCACTGACTGTCACTGATTTCAGTGATCGGGTTCTGGCTTTAGAGACGGAGAATGCTAGGCTTGCCGAACAGATTGACAGCCTTAAAGATAGCACTCCGAAGATCAAAGGCGTTGCTGTTCACTCCGATGATTCAGATTCTGAGAAGGAGAAACACGAGGAAGATGAAGAAGAGGTAGAGGAATCTGATGAGGAGAAAGTTGATTATGAAGACACTGACAAAGATGATGACTCAGACGGAGATGATCAGGATGAATCAGGGAGCGGGTCTTCTGGTTCGTCAAGTTCAGATGATGATGATGATGATGATCAAACCCCTCCCCCTCCTGAGATCCGGTCCAAGTCCATGCATGACAAGAAGAACAAGGCTCCGTCTCAACCTCCTCCTACACAGACAGAAGAATCAGCTGCTACTGAGGAAGTCAAAGCTATGCCCGTGAGACGTCAACTAGATGAGACACTCACTATGATTCTTGACGCTTAGGGCATTATACAGCACTCAGTTAGCTATGATAAAGAGGAAGGTGAGATCATTCATAGCTTATCAAAGGAGCAGATAGCTGAGTTGTTCAGGTTAAATCCTGATGAGGTTATTACTGATGATACCTCAGTTCCAGTATTGGATGAGCCAACTCCAGAAACTTTTGATGACATTGATGAGGTCATTCTGGAGGACATAACCGAGGAGGAGTATCCAAAGTATACATCGGCTGAGGACAAACTGCATACTTTCACTGATTTATTTGATCAAGCCACTGAAGAGATGTTGAACAGATACTTGGAAGAACAGGTTGAAGTCAGTAAGTCTGAAGCTGATGATATCAAACAGAGGAAAGAAGAATGGAAGGCCTATTGGGAGATCCTGAAGAAAGAAAGCAATGTAAAGATGCCAGCAACTCACAAAAAGGTTTACAGGACCAAAGGCTACAAAGCCGGAGGTCAGATTCTGAGCTGGGCTTACTTTCATGACTTAGGATGTTATGTTGTGAAGAGGGAAAGAGGAATAGATTACTTTAAGCATCCTCATGACTTCAAGATGTTGCCGAGATTCGAAGTAAATCAACTTGCACGTCTGAGGATGCTTTATAGTTAAGACTCTAGGATGTCAGCATGGTTCTCCCGACAGCTGCAATACGAATACAGATAAAGGTGGGTGAACTTCAGGCCTCAACAACCTGAAAGATATTACTTGCCGGAGATAGATGGAGATACCCGGAAACATAAAGTTATCCTGAAGTGGCTTCCTCCTAAAGTTTTGAAGAAGATTCCATTAAGGAAGATGCGACAAGACTTTATAGAGGGCTTTCGATGGTGGTACTAGAGAAGCTGTGATTGTTATGTGCAAGGAGAAGAAATGGGAGACTGAACGTATATTTGACCCGATGTGGTTGACTAACCTGTCACACAACGATGTCAAAGCTCTCTATCGCCACCAGATTTTCTTTGATGTACAAGACATGGAACATGCACTTCAGTTCATGAGGGTGATCAGGATCTGCATATGCTTAAGGGTTCATGCTGGAGCAGATTGGAAAGCCATCTCTGACAAGTTTTTCAAGAAAGACACTTCCAAGGATGGAACTAGGTCCAAGGGGGAGTTTGTAGATACATTAAATGTCCCTAGTTCTATTTTGTACTGTTCTTGATGTATAAAGTTTATTATATTAATGGAAGTTGTCTTTATATATTGTTTTTTAATGTTTAATATTGATTATAAGTGTTTGATTATGTTTAAAGTTGAAGTTGTATGGTTAAAGACCCATTCGGGAGAATTACTCTACAAATGAAGTCATTCGCCGAATGAACGCCCTAGCGAATGATATAGGCGAGCGAATGAGTCATTCGCCGAATGACTCATTCGACTGACTTGTCCATTTGACATGGTCATTCTTCGAATAAGCTACTTCGGCCACTCATTCGGCCGAATGACTATAGTCTATAAATACAAGTTCAAATCATTTTAAACCTAACTTCTGAGAGCCCTCCTTATTCCTAGAGCACCTAGTGTAAAACCCTAGAAGATTTTAGAGGCCATTGATCGTCCAAGTTCGATTCTCAACCCGTGGCGTTCGATTCACACTCAAACGTCCTTCCTACATCTTCGGATCACCATGGTTGCTGTTGGTTTCGATTGGAAAACCCTGGAATAAGATTCCGCACTAATCCAGAGGCTGTCGAGAAGATATCCGTTGGGATCGGATTGTTTTCAAACTCCAAATAGGTCCTACATAAATCTTGATTAATTAATGAATAAGGGTTAAAAGGGTATGTTAACTTGGAACATTTAAAGGAAATCATAGTAGCACGCTAGTGAAATCATAGGACACTTAGTTGCGCACCGAGACCAAATCTCTATATCCTATAACCATAAATACTTATAGTATAAAAATCTTAGTAAATCAAATCAGGTGTTGAAGCTACTTAGTCTACAACAAACGAGCGCACGTAATTCTTGGTTGATTCACAAACATTACAACAGAGGTGAGTTCATTGCCCCTTTTCTAAACGTTTTATTTTATAAATGCGGGGATGAGAAGCATGCGTAAATTATTTTCTTTTGATTATATTTTACATAAATGCTTTAAATTTCTTTATTGTTATGTATGTATAAATGTTATCCTAGATCATGTCTAGGTAAATTTTATGCAGGTTTCATAAAAAATTATCTACTTATAAAATAAGTGGATGGTTGTTTCATTTTCAAGTAACATTTTGATGTATCAAGTAAACATTTTCAAAGAATCAATTTAACATTTTCTACGAATCTATTGTTCATTTTCAACGAATCAATTAAACATTTTCAACGAAACTATTGTTCATTCTCAACAAATCAAAGAATCATTTTCAACGAATCAAGTATTCAATGTTCAACGAAACTAGTGTTCAATGATAAACGAATCAAGTGTACATTTGTTCAACGAATCAAGTACATTTTTCAACGAATCTAGTACGAATCAAGAAATCATTTTTAGGGGAATGTCTGGGAAATATCAAAGATAATATGTGTGAACGAATCTAAACGAATCAGGAACGAATCTAGATGAATCAAGAACGAAACAAAAATCCTATATTTCAAGAAGTCCTAGCTAGAGTATTTGAATTATAGGTCAAATGTTTGATGATATTTATAGAATCCCTACCCTTCTAAGAACCTTTGATTGCTAGACTAGTCTACTCGAGTTGACCAAGGCCCAATCATTAGGACATAGTTTTTAATTAAATGTTTATCTATTTATTTATTTAAGCATTTTAATTATTTTTTCAACATTTGCTATGAAATTATGGGTGTGTGATGAGCTTAAGGAATCAAAACGGTTCTCAAGTTGAACAAATCTAACGAATCTAGTGTGATGTTGGTAGGGAGTGAAATGCTTAATTATCATTAACAACAACATTTTGTGCGGTTCGGTATGTGGTGGGATGGCGGTAAGCGTGACCCTACGTATGCCCTATATATAAGCATACTTGGCTGGATAGGATAGGTGGTTGTTAGTGAGGTTAAGGTTGTCATTTTGGATTGTTCAAGGAAGTCATTTTAGTGTGTTGGGTGAAACGCTTAATTATCATTAATAACAATATCATATGTGGTACGGTATGTGGTGGGATGGCGGTAAGCTTGACCCTACATATGCCCTATATATAAGCATATTAGACTGGATAAGATAGGTGGTTGTTAGTGAGGTTAAGGTTGTTACTTGTCAGGTTTGTTCAAAAATCATTTTCAATAACAAAACTATATGAACTCACCAACCATGTGTTGACTTGATCTTTTTACATGACTTCTTAGGTGACGAACATGTTTAAGCTTGGGAGTTCGTGCTATTACTAGGATGCCCAGATAGAGGACCTAGTATTTTGGATGTGCATACTTTCAAACATCAACATATGAATCATTTTTGTATATCTTGTGCAGATACAAGATAGATAACTTATGATTCTTTTGGTAGATTTACGTTGTTAAATTATGAACATAACTGATGTAGTTTATCTTTGTAATTCTATTTCATTTAGTGTTTTCTCAAATTATATCATGTGCAATGCAAACAATCTGATCATTTTGACTATCACCCGATATCGTGCCCCGGGACCATTCCGCCCGACGGGAAAGTCGTTCCAGCCTGCCGGCTCCAGGTGTGGCACATAGTACCTTAAGGATTTATGCGAATAGCTTTCCTAGACAGGAATTCTAACTACTGGCATTACACACTTCCAATTGGTACATCTCCACTTACAAACTAAATTCTAACATGATTATAAAAATCGAACTTATAATACATATAACTTATATGTATTGATCAAACTTATAGGACTTAATTAGGCATACTAGCCTAATAAGTAGAGTTCTTATCATCTAACGAGTTGTCACGTGTTTGTGAGAATGAGATGAGAAGTTCTTAAAGAAAAGTCTAAAATAAGTTAAAATATGGCATCCTTAATAAAAATTTTACTTATGCTAAGGCATGCTTAATCTAAGTTCAAGTGTAAGGTATATTTTGTCACACCCCCAAATTCCCACTCGTGGTGTCAGTCCACGTGGGTGTGACGTGGCCAGAATCACAGCTTAAGGTCATATAGAACAACTCTATATGCGTTTTCAAATACACTGTCTGACATAAAAGTAATAAAATAGTTTACAGCGGAAATTAAATAGTATTGCAGCGGAAAATATGTTGTCAAACATTACACTGTTTCAAAATACATAACATAAACAAATATTGTTTGATCAAATGACATAATGTAATGCATATGAATCCTAAGCTCAAGTCCATAGGTGCGTTCCCGGAATCCATATGCATATGCCAGCTAGTTACCTGAGAATACAAGTTTAGAAAAAGTGTCAACACAATGGTTGGTGAGTTCACAGGTTTTGATAAACACAGGTAGTAATTCATAAATCATGTGTCATACTGTTTATTAAATGTTAGTCCCGAGCCCTAGGCTCCAAGTGTCAGTACGTCACTACCGAACTAGACTTGTTAGTCCTTGCCTCCGCTATGTCTCGTAATAACATAGCAAAATAGGTCGAGATTTCACGTGTCCTGACCTCCAGTCAGCATTTTCGCCACATGGGGCTCGTCACACCCAAATAGATCTATTCATACTCACTTCGTTGTTTATACATTAACGGTAAGACTTTGCGAGGGCTTATTACGATACAACACTTATGTTTGTCTATTAAACCAGCATACACAATTTGTTTGTACAAGTATAAATGTTTGACGCGATTCAACAAGTATTCTCCCCCTATTTGAAAGGTTTATAAAAGAGTTAAAGAGGGGCCGTAAACTCACCCTTAGTGAAAATGTGATAAACAAGCGTAAGCTCCTGCATCGAGAGGCGTGTCGGTCACCGGCTACCTATATCGTATACCATACGTGAGTTTGTGTAAGTGACCGTGCTCGTGTTCGTGTTTGTGCTCAACAACCCTCGGTTGTTCATGTTTGTCCGTGTTGGTCCACAATGACCGTGTTTACTCATGTTGGTCCACATTGACCGTGTTTGACCATGCTTGTCAGTGTTTGACCGTGTCAAGTCAACAACCCGTTGGTGAACCGTGTGTCGGTTGTGAATCGTGTGGCATTCGTGTTAGTGCTCGTTGTGTGCAAAATGCGCAAATCGCGTCTATGGACAACTTATTATTTATAGTAAGTTTCTATTTTTGGCAAGTTTCATAAAACATATCATTTTAAAGTTCTAGCATGCTCGTTAAGTCCTACGTGATCATGTTAACACATAGCACGTTATCATACGAATCAAATAAGTCACATAAGTCATGTTTGCGTACCAAAGTTTCCTAAAAAGGAAAGTTTCTAAACCTAGCATGTGTGATATCGGAAACCATCTAACTTAGCATACAATCATCATATTAAAACATATTAAACCACTTAGCACGTTCATAACATACAAAACATTCATAAATCGATATTTCTAAAAATAAAGTTATTATAAATAGTAACTTTGTAAATTTACATACAAGTGATTATTCTAAACACTTCTAATCCATTTTTATACCATAAATCATCATAATAAGTCATTTTACATCATTTAAACATGCTCAAATAGTCAAAATCACCATCTATCAATATTTGATTCATAAAAGTTACTATATATAGTAGCTTTGCTACAATGACCATAATCAATATTAAAATCACATTCTAAGCATCAATATCATCTCAACAAAATTCTAATAGTAAATCCACATACATGTATGCCACTAATATCATCCCTAACATCATTTTGTAAGTAAAAGTTACTATAAATGGAAAGTTTATCAAAAATCACATTTTTACCGGTTTTAATAACATTCAATCATGTAGATCATCACCAATAACATCTATAATCATATAACAACATTCAGGATCATCTAAAATGCCTTAGATCATGCATGCATGTGGGTAAATCACCCATTTGTGACCAAATCAAGCATTTTACATATGCACATTATCATGGATCGTCACAAATCATTATTTAAACATCTTAGATCATCAAGAAACACATCAAAATCAACAAACCCAGATTCAAATCTCGTGCATGTGGTGGTGGGGTGATTGCATGTGTGTTTAAAGACATGCATGTGGGTGTAGAATTGTTTTTAAGCTACTAAGGATGCAAGACTACCTTCTGGGGCTTCTCAATCCCTGATATGGTGATTCTACAGCTCTGAGATCTTCTGGACAGCAGGTTCTTCGATCAATCAAGAAGTTGGTTGTGGTGGTTCGAGCTCCAACACCTCTTACAAGCTCCCTTGAGACTTCTTCAAGCTCCAAAGCTTCAACAATGACTTCTCATGGAGGTTTTTGAGAGAAAATGGTGTTATCAGATGGTTCTGATCGAGGTGTGGCGTGTAGGAACGATTAAAATGATGAGATGTGGTAGTATAGGCATAATGACCTTGGTTTTATAAAGATATTGTTGATTGGCACCCATCGCGTACCGCGGAGAGGCTCCCAGATTCCTTCCGCGTACCGCGATGGATTTCGGGATTCAAATTCTCCCGAAAATCGTCGCGTACCGCTAGAGGGCCTGTTATTGGCCATCGCGTACCGCGATGGGCCCCTGGAGAGACCAATAAGCCAGTTTCATGGGTTTGATTCGTTCGTCGTCGTTTTCACATTTACGAACTGTCGTTTGGCCTCGTTTGAACTTCCAAGTTCAGCGTTCGAGTGTTTCGTGAGGTTTCGAGTGTTGTGTTACACAATGTGCTAAACGTTCACCAACGTTCGTGTGTTTTGACACGTGTTGTGTGTCAGTGTTCGTACTGTCGTGCCACGTGTCACACTAATTTAAACTAATTCTAGTGCCACATGTACAAAAATCATTTAAATAATCATTTAAATAAATAGAAGGCTGACCTGGAATTTACGGGGTGTCACATATTTAAACTAAGACATCCTTTATGGTAACAATATAACACATAATATATCACATAGTATTTTACATATAATAATAAAGTAGCATATAAGCACATAAGTATAGAAAATGAAATATGAGAAATCTCATATTTGGGATTAATTTAGTTATAGTCTAGGTCACCATTTCTAATAACCTAAATACTTATAAACACTGTTGCAAAAATTGGCCTAGGCGTTGTGTCGATTTTGGACAAGTCGACCTAGTCGGGTCCTAAGCGGGGCCTAGTCGGCCTAGTAAGACTTTCTATTTTTTTTGATGTTTGACTTTTTTTGACTTTTGTTTTTGAATTTTTTTATGGTGAAAAGGGACCAACTTCATGATTATTTATACATTTCTTAACCCAAAATCCTTAATATGTCTCTGAAACATTGAATATAGCCACTTAATATCGAAATTCTTCTCTAAACTTTGAAATCAGTGTTTAACTTTGAACTTTGAAGTACTTGACTTAGTATTTTTAAGTTTATTTTTTAAATTATTTATAGTATTATATTAAATTATTGATATTAATGTGTTTATATATAATATATATTCGTAAAATTACATATAAAAATTTAATCCGCCTAGTGCCGATTAATCCTGATTAATCCCTAGGCGGTGCCTCACCGCCTTACTAGCGCCTAGAAACTTCTACAACCATGCCTATAACCATGGCACTGATACCAATTTTCACACCCCAACCAACTGCGGAATACATTGGGGGGCGATTTTGATTGTTCATAACTCATGGTGCTACTTTGTAAGTTTCAATATTTAATAAACCAATTTCATTGAAAATATAATATCATTCAACATCCACATTGTTCAAAATAAAGCAAACCATAATCCAACATTACAACTCAAAACCAAAGTAAATAACATCGTTTATTTTATTAAAAACTAGATTCGAATAGCTTAAGTGTGTCTTCATCTAAGCAATTAACCTGTTACACATTTAAATAAAGTTTTGTTCAACTATTTGCATAGTTGGCGAGATTCTCATACATTTTTATATACGTATATAAGAAATAAGATGCAACAATAGTCTAATAAGAATTGATTTAAATATATATGTATTCCACAATGTTTGATGATATGATTTTGGCAATTTCACTTTTTCTAACATAATGACAAAAAGACGCAACAATTGTTTACTAAGAATTGATCTAAATATGTAAATGTTTTAGCCAATTTCACCGTTAATATAGACAATGAAACAAGTCATGTTTATTAAAGGTTGCCAGTACTAATGTATTATATTTTCCCAATAATAATAACACATAGATATACAAACAAGTAGGCAACATAAAGCATTCAAATCTAATTCTATCTTAAACAAAGTATTGCTTCCTACATTTTTGTTTATGACTCAAGAAATATATTTTGATAAGACATGTGTAACATCCCAAAAGTTAGAAAAATGTAAGGAGGGAGTATAAGAAAACTCACATGTTTTTGCATTAGAACTATCTAAATAATGCTTGCTTATGTTTAAGTAGGAACAAATCACCAAATCAACCTAAGTTTATATCAAATAATATACCTTAGATCTTTCTAAGTATATGTTTATGTTTGTCCAAATTATCCTCTTTTGATTTGTGCTTAAAAAATAGTTTGAAAAGGTTTTGTAACTTTTGTGATGAAATGAATAAGAGTGTTTAAAATAAAGTAATAAATAGAATAATGTTTTTATAATTATTTCTAAACATAAATAATAATTTACATATATTTATAACTTGTTAATATTTTGAATTTTTAAGTTTAGAATAATTAGAAAATGATTTAATAGTATTTATAATTTTAAAATGATTTAAAGAAATTATATCTTAAAAGCATACACATGTTTGTTAATAACATTTTTGAAAATTTGTAGTTATATTATCATAAAATTAATCTAAGAATATTAAAATAATTTGTCTGACTTTTTAGATTATTTTTATAAATAATATTTATCTTTTTAAATTTTATTTAAACAATAAAATGGCAAGTTTGTAAACTAATAATCCAAAAATTATTTAAAAATTTCCATAACGTTTATAAAACTGATTTATAATTTCTAGAATTCTTCCCGAATTAGTATTTTTTATATATTTAATATTATTTAAATAATATTTAAATAGCAAAATAATATAAATTAAATATGAAAAATTCTCAAATTTTTACAGAATGTTAGAAATATTATTTTAGAATTTATGGAGTTTTTTTTAGAATTTTTGGAGTTTATTTGGATAGTGAAATACCAAAAATAAAATAAAACGAGGTTTAATCAAAAGCCCGGTTTATAGGGGATTCGAACCTGTGATCTCCTCATGGCCCAGCGTGAGTCTTAACCATTGGACTGGGAGGGATTATCTGTGAGATTGACTTCCTTCTAAATTCTTTTAACCAAATTCTCAAATCGTATATAGATTAACATGACCCCTAATTCAAATTCGACCAAATTCGTTCTGTTGAGTACATTTTAGGCCTTAGAATCATGTGGCTTTTGTTCCCCATCAAAAACCGAATCTATAGGACTTTGAATTACCTGATTTGGTGAAGTATAGAGCGAGTTCGAGCTCTCCTCCACTGTGATCAGTCTCGTGTGCTTTCAAGTCGTTTGAGCCGATTAAAGTGGAAATTGAGAGTGAGATTTTGTTTGTAATGTTGAAAGGAGCAAAAACCTTATGATTGTGGTGGATAATTCATTCGAAATAATAGATTTTGATTATGGGGTTTAATGTATGTGTTCGGGAAATCAAAAGTCATATTAAACGATGTTATTACCGAGTATTGATTACCCAGATGCATTAGAAATTGATTTTCGTTCATGAGGCATTAATTTCCGATCGTTTGGAGTGCTCGTGGGACGATTTTTGGTCTCGCCGGTTCTTGGCCGGACTCCGGCGGTTGATTTGGCCGGAAAAATGTGCTGGACGGGTGGAGGGCTGAGAAAAAGAAATCAACTTCCAAAATTTTGTATTTTGGCCCCTCCAAGTAGGTGTGTTCAAAATAACCGAAACCGTTCAAAACTGTTATCCGAACCATATTCGTAACCGAAAAAAACCGAACCAAACCGAATTCTGAATTTGGTTTTTGGTTCGGTTATTAAGCGTATCCGAATTCGGAATTCGGTTTTCGGTTATATGTATTTTTTGAATTCGGTTTGTTCGATTAAACCGAATTTGCAATTAAATATATTATTTTATATATAAATTTAGTAACCCCGTTGAAATTAGAACCCTAATCCCAATTCTACCCCACGTTCCAGCTCCATTCCCGTTCCAGCCTATATCACGTTCCAGACAAATCACATCGACAACTCCTCCCTCTTCACGAAATCATGACGACATCTACAATCTAGTTTCACGGCGGCATCTCTCCACTTCAGCAATGACATCTAAGATCATGCTCTCTTCGTCAGCGACGACCTCACTTCACGTCCTCTCCTTTGGTCTCACTTCCATAGCTCTGCGGCTCTCCCTCACGGACCCACTTCAGCAACGGCATCTCCGGTTAGTCGGTTATCCCTATTCTGTTAATCGTCCATATGGGTTTTTGGTTTTCTGATTCAACAAAT
This sequence comes from Mikania micrantha, assembly GCA_009363875.1. Classification (NCBI taxonomy): domain Eukaryota; kingdom Viridiplantae; phylum Streptophyta; class Magnoliopsida; order Asterales; family Asteraceae; genus Mikania; species Mikania micrantha. The sequence goes on from CM018687.1 coordinate 25,673,730, forward strand.
TTTATGGTTCAAATTCATGATTAGTAGTTTGATTGGGTTTGTTGGCTCTGATTTTTTGATATAGGTTCATACATGTTAGTGTGTTTGAGTTTTTGGAACACAGATATAAGAAAATTCTGGAAAAAAGTTATTCAGTTGAATTCGGGTTTTTCGGTTTTTAACCGAAACCAAACCGAATTGAATTCGGTTCGGATAACCATATCCCGAATTCGGTTCGGTTCGGTTTTCGGTTAGGGTTAAAAAAATTCAAAACCGATTAAACCGAACCGAATAAACCGTTAACTGAACCGATGAACACTTTCTTATTTTACGAGTATAAGCTTTTGTATTTTGTGTTTAAATTTGCAATAAAAGGAATTTTTATCAAATAAAGACTTTAATTAATAAACTTTTAAAATTTATAAAGTTAATAAAAGTTTTACACTTATAAATCTTAAATAAATTTAATTAATTACTTGTTTTTATACCTACATAACTAATTTTTGAAGTTATTCATAAATGTGTTTATTTAAATATTTATCTATATATACGTATATATAGGGGATGGTTGTATACATAACTCACTTTTAAAGAAATAACTCTAAATAACCGGTCAAGGTCAAGCCAAAATTTCGAATTTGTTTTAGCATCATTGTAAACTCATTTAGAACACTTTCTTATTTTACGAGTATGCGTAAATTTGTCATCGTTTGAGAGTTAACATCGTTGTAAGGTTTTAAAATTTTACACTTACATGACTGTAAGTTACAAAATTTTAAAAAAACTTACAATGATGTTAACTCTTAAACGGTGATGAATTTACGCAAATTCATAAAATAAGAAAGTGTTCTAAATGTGTTTACAATGATGTTAAAAAAAATTCGAAAATTTGGCTTGATCTTGACGGGTTATTTAGAGTTATTGCTTTAAGAGTGAGTTATTTATTTTATCCTTCTCCTATATACACACACATATATAAATTCGCACACATTGAATATATAACATGCGTTTACATATTTATTTTAAATAACAACAGGATTTTTGTTATTCGTAATTACTAATATATATACAATTTTTATAATACCAAATGATGTTCCTGTTTATATGTATATATTTGTTTTATTAATTCTTTCATCATGTATTTGTTAATATTTATATATACACTTTAATACATATATTTATAATTAAAAAAAATACTTAAGAACTTTTCTTTATTACATTTTGGCACCATTATATTTATGAAAACCCTAAATGTTACATTCTACTCTTACCGGTCATGAATACACACAATTATTGTTGCATGGAACTTCTACACAATGTCACTAGATGATGCATTTTTTATGTGAAGGTTTTGGACTTTTGTGCAACCATTTTAGATCAAGAAGTTGGTTGCGAAATAGTAGGTCAATAACACTAGATGAGAAATTGGAAATGTTTTTGACTATTATAGGCCATAATGAACTTTTTAGAATGGTTAAACGTATATTTCAACACTTGATACAAACTGTCCATCGATGTTTTCATGAGGTCTTAATTGCGATGATGAACTTTGCAAGAGAAGTTATAGTTCCATCATCTTCTAATGCAATCGCAAATACCTCAGCACAACATAGGAAGCTTAAACTAATATTTCTAGGAGCAATAGGTGCATTAGATGGAACTCTTTTACATGCTATCGTGCCGACTGATCAACAAACACATTATAGAGGTAGAGGAAAAGGTGAATGCTACCAAAATGTCTTAGCAATATGTGATTTTGATATGATGTTCACGGTTGTATGGTCCGGATGGGAGGGCATCGCACATGATTTAAGAGTTTTAAAAGAAATTACATTTAACATGTCATCCAACTTTCCTTTCCCTGACCAGGTTTTTTTTTCGCACTTTTTAATATTGGATAACTAATGTAAATGTTTATTTGCAATTGTTTTGATACTAACGCTTACAGATAAATATTACCTTTTCGATGCTGCATACACAAACACTCATGGATCAGTGACTCCCTACCGGAATACGAGGCATTGGTTAGCTGATTTTCAACGACAAAGTGCGTTAACTAAGGAAGAAAAATTTAATCGTGCCCATGAAAAACTAAGGAATGTTATTGAGCGTTCATATGGTGTTTTGAAAGCAAGATTCCCAATCTTAAAACAAATGGCTCCTTTTCTTTTCCAATACAACGAGGGATAGTGATTGCTTGTTTTGCTATCTATAATTTTATAAGATGATGCAACATTCATGATCTTGTGTTTATGGAGTACGATGAGTAACATTCCTGTAATTTGTAATAAAAAACTATATTAATTAAATAACTTATGATGTCATTTGAAATTCATAATTATAAGTCTTGATAAATATGAACAAATATGTATATATAATGAAAACAACTTAAGCATAATACATACACATATACATAAATACACACACACATGTATATACGTAATTAGGTATGGATAACTAAATTTATATTTTAATAAACATTTTCAACCTCTATTGGTAAGCTTTGATTAATTATTGATAAGTAAATAAACTTAAACATAATTTAATTGTGATAACTTTTATTAATCTTAAATAACATTATTTAAATTTTGTAAAATAAATAAATAAATTTTATCTCAAGAGAACATATTATTTTTGATATAAAACTTTAAATAAATTTTACAAATAAATTTTATTTTAAATACAAATTTTTAATATGATTTTGAAACACACATAAAAAAAACATAAATAAGTTTATTATATTGTTTTTATACAATTCAAACAATTTATATAAATTTTTACAAATTTAAAAACATTTTGGGATAGAGTTGAGGGACAACCATATTCTCTTTGGCACATTTGCTAATAGAAAGCACCGCTTCAATCTTTCCAATCCATCTCAATACTACGACAACTCATTTCGGTCCAGCAAACTTAAGAGGTTTAAAAAAAATGGAATGTGTTATAAGAACATCCCTCAGTTTTAAATCGTTTTGAACTAAAAGCTTCTAAATTTGCATTTTTCAATTTAGATGCATCGTTTTCATAAGTTATAGTTTTCATGAGATTCAAATTTTCATTTGTTTTTAACGCAACGATTATTGACAAAATCGTATCTTCTATTTTCTTTACAATCATATGTTGTATTACAGCTTTCTGAGTCATGCTTTCACAAACGTATATTTACATATAGTTCGCTATTATATAGTTTACTAGACGTCGTCTACAAAATGTGATATTTGACAATGTCTTAAAAATAATTCATTATAATTTAGCTGATAGACTACCATCATGAGTCACCACATTATTTTAATCATTCTTAGTATTTAAGAATACTATTCTACCTATTCTTTGATAGACACTTATCTCAATTTGGTTAAAGCATATATACTAACAAAAGTACCTATTTCGCTAAAACCAGAAGCTCCGATACCAGCCTGTCACACCCTAGGCTCTAGACGGCCCGGGCCCTGTGACTTGAATTGGTTTTAGTAGAAGCGTTGTTTCATGAATTCATAATTTTACAAATAATTCACATGTATGGATGTGAAAACCGATTTTCATGATTTATAAATATTTCATACGCGTGCGTATGAAAAACCACATTTTCATCGTTTGTTAATAACTTTTCAAGATTTCATAAAGTTACATACGCATAGGTATGAACACCAACATTTCAATTTATAGTAAACCAGATTTTTACACACATATAATTACAATTCGTTTTATATTATCCGGTTTATACATGACTTGGAGGCATAGCTCCAATAGCTCCTTAGTCTCACCACAAGATCTTATTCAAGGCATCGTAGGCCAATAATCTCTAATCTTGCTTCTTGTTTATATTTCATTATTACCTGAAAAGTTTTTGATAGTAAAACGTCAACATAATGTTGGTGAATACAAATAACAAACTTGATATCTAAGCAGATCATGTTCGGTCCTTTAACCATAATTTATATTGGCAATACTACACATTTAGCAGGTTACTTCACTAATCGATACAACCAATGCATACACTGGCTTGTACTGTCACTGGTTAGGAACAACAACAGAGTGCGTCTTACAATTGTTCCCTCCAGCCCACAATCTATCACTGGTTAGGTTGCCTGCGGAGTGCGTCTTATGTATAACCTTCCAACCCACGCTACCAGTCACGTATGGGAATTTCACCCATATGAGGATACAATTTGCAAATCATACGTATACTAATGGCCTAAATGTTGGTCACATAGTATCCCTTTATACGTCAAAGTTTAAGCATACCATGCTAAGATAATCATTTATATTTAAAAACAAGTTAAATGTATTCACTTGGATTTTTTATTGGCACGGTGATAACTTACAACTTCTCAATATAATGTTGGGCAACGTTTCCGTTTAATCTATCCTTATAACTATTTGCAAGGATGATCCCTGATGCGTATTTTTCTGCTCCTAAAATAGATCATAATCAACATAATATTTTGTGTGTGTGTATGTGTATAGTCGGATCGTAACCTTAACCTTATGGGTTAATAGACGAAACTTAAATTAATGAATTAAACTAAGATATTAAAATAAATACCAAACTGCGTATACCGAATTGTACGTAGAGATGGTTGAAAATGCATTGAAGCAATATGATCTCCATAATTAGCATGAGTTCGTCTTTCTAATTAATCAACCAAAATTTAATTGAATTTATCAAATTACGGTAGAAACTTTATGAGCAAAATTTTTATTTGTAATATTTCTTAATCGACTTATTTGTGACAATGGTATAAAATCTTCACATTAAAGCTACATTCTTATCACAAAATCACCAAAATTGCACAATCACATTTCTAAACAATCACACGTGCACCTCCCTCTATTTTTTTAATAATAATTTAGCTCAAATTTTGTTTTTTTATAAATGTTAAATTAACATGTTTCATAAAATTATAAATATATGGTTAGAAACTACTCATTTTTCTCTACATTTTAACCTAAGTTTCGTTAAAAATGGATCAAGATCAAATATATTATATTTTATTATTATTATTATTTGAACGATTAAACAATTAAAAATGGATCAAGATCAAATATATTATATTTTATTATTATTATTATTATTATTATTATTATTATTATTATTATTATTATTATTATTATTATTATTATTATTATTTGAACGAATAAACATAACGATCTTTTAGACCTCGAATATTTCGAATAATGGTTTCATCCTACCAATTCGTTTAAATGAACGCGTCAAATCTTAAACGATCATTTCTAATGTTAATTTCTTGAATAATCATGTTTTATAAGTTAACTATAACAATTTTAATTATTAAACGAGACCTTATAATTCAAGTGACCATTCTATTATTGTTTTTTTAAGTAATAATAATATTTTAATATAAACTAGAGTATTTTATTTATATTCACAGAGCAGGATGTTACATCCTTCCCTGACCCTCTTCACTGCCATCTAAACCTAAACATCTAGAGTTGTGAGCCTCACGACTGTTGTTGTTACTAGGCTGATCAAACCAAAACATGACATGCAAATCCACACCAATACATCGTAAGTGTGATCTTAGTCGGAGAGGGCCATGAGCAGTCGTCACTATGGAGGCTGAGGGTGATACCGAAGGGAAAACTAGGCCCCGAAAAGAGGTTATTCTCGAGAAGCTCAGTCCTGGTGGTTGTGTGTTTCGGTTATCTTGGCTGGTTGATGGTGGGGAACGCAACAACGGGTTGCTGTGGTGGAACAGGTGGCTCACGGCTGTGCAAAGCCACTATAGGAAACAACTGGAGACGTTGCCGGAGGAGCTGGAGCTAGTTGGTCAGGCTTTGTCGATAGAGGTAGCTGGTAGCAGGTGGAATTGCCGGATAGGCAACAGGGAGTTGTAGTTGTGGGCGGTGGATGACCCAAACAAGGTGCTTGCAGGAGATGTGGTTTCGTCGGATCAACCCGTTCAAGTCACGTTTCTTTTCGTGTTTATTATTTTGAGACCGAAATGCTTCAGGAATAATCAAAACTTTCTTACATATTTAATTTGTCACGTAAAAGTTATTCGATTAAATAAATGAGTTTATTCCGTTAAATCATGTCTTAAGCCTATTTAATTTATTAATACCGTTTTATGTAACAAGTGTCGGTATAACTTAACGACTTCGTTAAAACAAGCATGTCAGTTTAAACGAGTTGTTCATTATGGATTAGGTTTAAATTGGTCTAATTTCTTATTGGGTCTTACTATGCTTAATTAGGCCTAGCGCATTTGGTTCGATTAGTAACCAATCATTTAATGAAATTTTGTTGCACGGTTCGCCACAGACCCCGCGAAACCCGTCTAGGTACACGACGTGTGGGCTGCAAATTTGAATTCAACTGAAACAAGTCGCGGTACGTGACGACCGATCAGTTTATTCTCAGCAATACGTGACGAAGCCAGGGACGGTGCTTGACTATTTTGTCCTTGGTGGTATGCTAGGAACCTCGGAGAGCCCCTTGGCGGTACATAACGAGTCCCAGACTCCAAAAATCCTATAAATACCACCCTTTTCCCACACTCCACTCCCTTACTCCAATAATCGAACTTCCACTCATCTTCTCACCCAAAAACTCCCTGGAACCTTCATCCAAGCCTAATCCTTGAAGCATGAAGCATTGAAGCTTGAAGGGAGCATTGGAGGAGCTCACTACAAGCCACCACCAACTGGAGAACCACCATCAGCTACTTCCAAATCTTGTTAACTACTGTTCTAGTTGAATCACAGCTCTCAAAAGCTTTGTGAAGTAGTTTTAATGGTTATTTATAATTCTAAACGCACATGCAAGCTATACACACATGTAACTCCAAAGTTAACACATGCACGAATTTGTATACATATTAACTTGTATTTGAAGTCTTGATGACTGATTTAGATGTTATAATGTTATAAAATGAGTTTTGGTGTCATTCTATGACCATTCATGCAAGTTGTTATTAATAGAAGCTTTTATTGTGAAAGATGCTGATAGATTGTTTTCTAGACATGTTATGTAGCTTCAAATGATGATTTATGCCTAATAATGTGTTTGTTAACTTGTTAGAATGATTAGATTTAAAAAGACAAAGTTATGCTCATATGTTTCTAAAAATAGAAACTTTATCTTTAAAGGATATGCATTGCATGTAGACTTTTGCTATGCTAAAACATTATTATGATATTGATGACCAATACTAACATGTTAGCATGATTCGATTGTTGTTAAAATGAGACTTATGCATAACTTTCCAATTATTGAAACTTTAACTAGGGATTTTGAGAAAATAGAATTTATGAACATGCTTGATGGTGAAATATGATAGAATAGAATATATTGAAATAATATAAAAGTTTCGGTATGATTATGTCGGGTGAAAACATGATAATGTGGCATACTTACTAGATATAGCAATTTTGGCTAACTAAAAATGGATTATAATTGGTAGTTTCTGATGAGGTATTACGTGTTGATGTGAACATATAAGGAAACTACCATGCATGAAATAATAAAGGATGATTTTTGATGCAAACTTTCCGAATATAAAAACTTGCTAAATATGGAAACTTGCTAATAATGGAAGCTTACTATAGATAGTAAGTTATTTGAAAAATATGCATGGTATGTCTATCTGTACAACTTTGTAATTAAGGACACTTAATGAATGATAAACAAATGTTAACAAACTAAATATGTCACCAACGAGTAATTGAGTCAACACGGTCAAACTTGGTCAAACACATTCGAACATGGTCAAACACAACAACTTGGAGTTGTTTGGACACGTACACGGTCTATGGACCAGCACAAACACGAAGTCATATGTGATATAGGAAACAGATAAAGGGCAAACAGTTCACAAGCAAACCAAACTCAAGCATAGGTGAGTTTACTACCCCTTTTTATCTTAAACTGTTTTACCTCAAATTGGGGGAGAATGCATGCAAACATTATTGACAAATAGTTTTGATATATGACTGGTTATGTTGTACAAACATTTTGAGTGTGCTATATCGTAACAAACTCCTCACAAAACCGTACCATTAGTTAACATAAATGAGGCATCTTGAATAGGACTATTGGGTCTGACAAACCCCGCTTGACGACGTGATTGGCGGTCAGGACGAGCGTAATTACGACCTAACTGGCATTGTTTTTACGATACACATGGCGTAAGCATCCAACAGTCTAGTTTCGGTAGTGGTGTAACACTTACACTAGGGACCATTGGTTTACAACTTTAACATTTCCAGTAAATGTCGTGCAAACATATACCTGTTTACTTATTAAAACTGTGAACTCACCAACTTTATGTTGACACGCTTTATCATGTAATTCTCAGGTAACTAATGCACGTAAGGACTAGGAAAGCACATCTTGGAGTCCTTGAAGCTCAATGCATATTTTGAAACCCTTATGTCTATGTTATGCTACTTTTTTTGATGATGTGTTTAAAAAAATTTATATTAGCTTCCGCAAACAATATTTACTTTCCGCTATAAAACTCTAAATTTGATGGTTGTGATAAACGATAACTATGTATTTTCAAATACATATAGAGTCGTTCTTGTAACATCAGTGCCGGAACCGGCATAGGAACAGTGAGCTCTACAGTAAAACAAATAGTAATCAGGTACGAACTATATGTGTTTCAGTGCTTATAATATTCATATCATGTTTCATTGTTATTTCATGTCATCAACGAACAAATTCAGAATTTAATTCTGAAAACGAAGTTCAGAACAATGGTTCGTAAGTTAGATAATTATCTGGCAACACAGAACCATCAGGTGTTTAATTGTTAGGCTTTTATTATGTATAAACGTATGTGAGGCTTTACAGAATAAAACAACAACGGATGTCGTTACGTGAATGCTAAACTGACGGATTATTCGTATAGGTGACGAACTGTACGAATAAATCTGGAAGTTTAACTTTCAGAATGATGTCCAATAATTAGAAAACCATATTGAAAAGCATAGATATTCTCGTGTTTGTACGGGTGACGATCTGAACGAACGCGCGCAATAACTACGCGATTCAATTTAAACGGTAAGTTAATTATTTATGAAAATGTTAAATAAATAAAAGATATTAGTTAATTTATTAGGAATCACAACCTAAAATGATTATATAAATTCTATTTTTAAAACCGGATCGTTTTGTTACGAAAACAGTGAGAAACTGACGCTTCTACGTGAAACCGAGCAAAAACCAAATGAACCCGAACATACCCGGGTAAACCCAAGGCATTAATTATGGCATTCAATGCCATAATCACACACAACCACCAGCCACCAACACCATTCTCATTCATTTCTCTCTCTCTAACCTCTCACTAGAACTTGCACCTTCTCACTAAGATTACTCACCCAAATCTCAACCATTTCAAGTGTTCTTGGTGTCAAAACAACCCCCACAACTCGTAGATTGCAGAAGTACAACGGATCTAGGTTTCTATCCACTGGATTTGAGGTAAAAACCTGAAACTTGTTCGGTTTTAGGGTTTTAAAAACCCTATTGATCGAAACTAGTTAAAGCCGGTTAGAAACCTTCTCAACCCTTAGGATTTTCACGAAAATGTGTCTAAGGTGAGTAGGAACAAGCACCCTCATCTTATTTGGTCCCTTAAGTAGAAAATCATGGCTGCCTTTTTCCTGGTGTACGATAGGCCGAATGAGGAATCAACAGACCGCCGAATGGCTTAGGCCGAACCACTCCCCCCCTTTCGCCGAATGACTATGAGCCGAAGCAACTAGGCCGAATGAACTCCTCCCCAACCGAATGAGCTAATGCCGAATGAAAGCTTCTCATTCGCCCATACCTCACTCGGCAAATGCTACACATTCGCAGCTACTCTATTAAGCCCAAGGCCCTTTGCCCGAATCAGACTCCTTCGCTCAAGCTTCATTCGCCAACCAGTATCCATTCGACTAAACCATGATTCGGTCAAGGTTCATTCGACCATCATCCCCATTCAGCCAATATTATCCGGTCGAGCCCTATTCGCCCACACCACATCTAATCAGTCGACCAAGGGGGTACTCGAACGGTTGTCATGGGTGCATGCATGGGGAATTACGTGGAAGAGTGCATGGGAGGGTATTAGGGTTTTATTGTGTGATACCACCTTTGGGGAAAACCAAAGCTCATTTAAATGATCATGAGGATCATTTAAAGAGAAATGGGTTCAAGTTATGCCGGCTATCCAAGGAAACTATAGTAAAGTTTTGTTAACATGAGGTTTTCATAAATTACATTGAAACCTCACGAGTAATTTCTAACATTTAGACAACTCACAATGAATATACAACTGCATTAGGTTGTTCTTTTGAACTACCTAGGATGAGTTGTACACGTAAACGTACAAAGAATCATGAACGATCAAGATCTTGCAAGGGGCCAAGGTTAATCATTCAGGATTAACCTAAGCCCATCATGATAACCATACTTTTCTTAAATTAATAATGTCTTTGAAAAGAGAAATTGATTTATAAATCTCACTAAATTAAATAAAAGGTTTTAAAACTTAAAAGTTTGATTAAATTGAAATAAATTGAAAACATTTTTATTAAAGCCTTCAAACTAGTGATGTGGGATCAGGGTTAATAATGAGTAATAAGTTAGAGAAATTCAATAAAGTCATAGAAACACACTAGTAAGTTAGGACACTTAGTTGCACACTGAGACCGAAGCCTTAGATACAACGTTTATTATAAACACTTATCGTATTCAAATCTCTTAAAACAACTCAGGTGCTAAAGATACATAAGCAACATTCAAAGAGCGCGCATTATCTTTTGTGATTCATTTACACAGCAACACAGGTGAGTTCATTGCCCCTTTTCTAAACATTTTTGTTTTAAAACGCGGGGCTGAGAAGCATGCGTAAAATGTTTTAATTAAAATGTTTACTTAAATGCTTTTAAATTGTATATGTTTAACATGTATAACTATTTATTTTAGACTTTGTCTAGGTAAATTGTTTATTGGATTTAAAACAAGTTATCTACTCATCATGAGTAAATAACTTTGTGAATCAAAGAACTAATTTCAATAGAACCATTTTCAAAGAACTAAAGATCTAAAACAAAATACTTTTTTCAAAGATCTATTTCAAAGAACTAACGGTCTATTTCAAAGAACTAACGGTCTATTTCAAAGAACTAACGGTCTATTTCAAAGAACTATTTCAAGAGGGTGTTGTCATAGAACTAACGATCTAACGAACTATTTACAAAGAACTATTTTGAGGAAAATCTGGGAAATATTCAAAGATAGCATGTGAACGGTCAATAACGGTCAAGAACGGTCAATAAAATCCTATATTTCAAAAGATGTCCTAGCTAGACTGATTGAGTATAGGTCGCATGCTTGATGATATTTAAAGATCTCCTTTACTACTAAGTACCTGATTGTCATACTAGTCTACTCGAGTATGACCAAGGCCCAATCCTTAGGACTTAGATTTTATTAAATATTTATTTTTTTATTAAATTAAGCATTTATTTTACTGGTCTACAATTGTTGTTGTTGATCATACTTGTGTGATGAACTTGAGGAAATCAATAGGGATTCCAAATTGTTGTATATACAGGAACAAGGAACTGAAGAACACATGAGGTAATGGTAGGGGTAAAACGCTTAATTATTATTAACACCAATGTCCTATGTGGATTAGTATGTGGTGGGACGACGTCTGGGCGGGTCGTAGGCTCGACTCAGGGGTATGCCCTATATATAAGCATACCGATCTGGATGATACATGTGATGTTAATGATATTAAGGTTGTTACCCGGGGGTTTAACAAATGTTTTGAGTGTATGGTAGGTAAAAATGCTTAACTATCATTAACATCAGTGTCATATACACATTACTATGTGGTGGGACGGCGTCTGGGCGGGTCGTAGGCTCGACTCAGGGGTATGCCCTATATATAAGCATACCGATGTGGACATTACATGTGATGTTAATGAGGTTAGGGTCTTTACCGAAAGAGGTTTAAAATTAATTTTCAAGTAATAAACTATATGAACTCACCAACCATGTGTTGACTTGGTCTTTTTGCATGACTTCTCTGGTGACGAACATGTCAATTAAGAAGATTATGCTTTTGGACTAGGACTTCAGATAAAAGACTTAGTATTTTTGGACCTGCATAATTTTGAAACATCATTGTACAATTATTTTGTATATCTTGTATAGTTACAAGATAGAAACTTTATGATGTTTATGGTAGATTTACATTGTTAAATTATAAACGATACTGATGTAATTTAACTTTGTAATTCTATTCTATTTAGCATTTTCTCATTTATATCATGTGCAATGTAAACAATCTGATCATTACGATTATCACTCACGATATCGCGCCCCGAGAACCATCCGCCCGACGGGGACTCCGATCCAACCCTGTCGGCTCGGGGTGTGACAGATTGGTATCAGAGCCATGGTTATGGAGAAATATACACGTATTTAAACGGTTTGGCCTAGACTATAACCTAGGGACCCTGCATGTAGAGAACCAGACTTTACTTGCATACTGTCTTCTGTATTCGATCATTGCACTAACCAATAACTTTATTGGTTATGATCAGAATGCCACCGAGAAGACAAACTCCCTCATTACCACCACATGGTTTGGCTCCACACTCTTCGACACCATCACCATCTGATTCACCACCGCCACCTCCTCCACCGCCTCCTCCGCTGCTAACCCAATCATCTGGCCCGAGCACAACACCAATGCTGGATCCTGCCACTATCGCATTGGTGACTTTTCTGAGCAGTCAGATGACCAGTCAGATGAAAGAAGCGCTACCAGAAATGTTCAGCCGTTTCCGTAACGAGATCAACAATACTGGCAACTCATCAGGAGAAGCCAGTGGGAACACTGGTGGTACTTCAAACCACTCCTACAAGTCCTTTATGGGATGTAAGCCACCCAGTTTTAGTGGGTCTGAAGGAGTCGTTGGACTAATCCTATGGATAGAAAAGGTTGAAGCCACTCTGGACCTCTGCAGTTGTCCAGAGCATCACAAGGTTCGCTACTCCGCTGGAACATTCAACAAGTGAGCCTTGACTTGGTGGAATGGCCAAGTTAATGCAAGAGGAAGAGATGAAGCTATGGCGATGCCATGGGAGGACTTCAAGACTCTACTAAGGACAGAGTTTTGCCCCAAGAACGAGCTACAAAGATTGGAAGTGGAACTTCTAACCATGTGATGAAAGGGGCAGACCACATGGGATATACTACTCGTTACCACGAGTTGGTTGCTTTGGTGCCGGATATGGTACCGACTTTGGAGAAACGGATTGACAGGTATGTATGTGGGTTACCCATCTGCATACAAGGATTAGTGGTTGCTGCAAACCCTGTCACATTGGAGTATGCGGTGAGTTTATCTGGGAAACTCACGGATATGATGGTAGCCTCAAGAGTTTTAAAGAAAGAGGCTGACTCCGGCAAGAATACAGCAGAGCCGTCAAAGAAACCTCACCAACATCAAAAGAAGAAACAAAAGGTCATCAAGAACTACACGATGGCCACACCTCTCCAGCAAATAGCAGCTGCACCACAGAACCCCAACAAAAGACCCTACACTGGTACATATCCTTTGTGTGCCAAGTGTCAATACCATCATGCTGCTAACACCCCTTGCAAGCAATGCACTGCGTGTGGAAGAATGGGTCATTGGGTTCAACATTGCCGGATGACACCAAATCAAGCAGTCAACAACACAGCTTTAGCTCTCCCTCCACCAACTAAACAGAACAACGGGGGATGCTATAACTGTGGCGAACAGGGCCACTTTGCGAATAACTGCCCAAAGAGGACACAACAAGCAGTTCAAGCACCCCGTGGACGAGCTTTTGTCATAGGAGCTCCAGCTGCACGCCAAGACCCGAACGTGGTCACTGGTACATTTCTCTTACATGACTTTTATGCATCTGTTCTATTTGACACTGGTGCGGATCAGAGTTTTATCTCTGCCGATTTTGCATGCCAACTAGATTCTATAGAGGAACAGTTAGACTCCCCTTATATCACAGAAGTAGCTAACGGGAAACAGATCACAGTTAGTACAGCATACAGGAACTGCCCATTGACACTTAACGGTCATACATTCACCATCGATTTGATACCGATGGAGTTGGGTAGTTTTGACATCATTGTTGGAATGGATTGGCTTTCTTCTAACCGAGTGGAAGTCATTTGTTCTGAAAAGTTGCTTCGAGTTCCATTGCCAGATGATCGAGTATTGGAAGTCAAAGGGGATCAAGCAAAACGAAGTGTCAAAATCATTTCTTGCATAAAGGCGCGTAAGTGTTTACAGAAGCAGTGCGTAGCTTTCCTGTCTCACGTAGTGGAAAAGGAGAAAGACAAGAAAAAGATTCAAGACGTACCGGTGTGAAAGAGTATCCGGAAGTATTTCTTGAAGACCTACCAGGTTTGCCACCTGTGCGACCGGTAGAGTTCCGTATTGATTTAGTTCCTGGAGCAACTCCTGTTGCTAAATCTCCTTACAGGTTAGCACCTTCAGAGATGCAGGAATTGTCAAACCAATTACAGGAGCTACTTGACAAGGGATTCATCAGACCGAGCTACTCACCTTGGGGAGCTCCGGTCTTGTTCGTGAAGAAGAAAGACGGATCGTTTCGAATGTGCATCGATTATCGGGAGCTGAACAAGTTGACTATCAAGAACCAGTATCCATTGCCGAGGATTGATGACTTGTTTGACCAGTTACAAGGAGCACAGTACTTCTCGAAGTTCGATCTACGGTCCGGGTATCATCAGCTTAGAGTTCAAGACAAAGATATACCAAAGACGGCATTCCGAACCATATACGGGCATTATGAGTTCATGGTGATGCCTTTCAGATTGACAAATGCACCAGCGGTTTTCATGGATCTCATGAACCGAGTGTGCAAGCTATATTTGGATCAGTTTGTCATTGTCTTTATTGATGACAAAATGATTTATTCAAAGAGTAAAGCTGAACACGAGGAACACCTCAGGAAAATCTTGGAGCTGTTGAAGGAGCAGAAACTTTATGCCAAATTCTCTAAGTGTGAATTCTGGCTAAGAGAAGTTCAATTTTTGGGGCATGTGGTCAACAGCAAGGGAATACATGTAGATCCCGCCAAGATTGAAGCGATAAAGAACTGGGACACTCCGAAGACACCGACGGAGATACGGTCTTTTCTGGGATTGGCAGGTTATTATAGAAGGTTTATCTCAAACTTTTCTATGATAGCTTTGCCTCTCACTAAATTAACTCAGAAGAGTGAACCGTTTGTCTGGGAGCAGAAACAAGAAGATGCTTTTCAGACTTTGAAACAGAAGTTGTGTGATGCTCCAATTCTATCTCTCCCAGAAGGATGTGATGACTTTGTGGTTTATTGTGACGCCTCCCATCAGGGACTCGGATGCGTACTGATGCAGCGGGATAAAGTCATTGCTTATGCATCCAGACAGTTAAAAGTTCATGAGAAGAACTACACTACTCATGATCTTGAACTGGGAGCTGTAATCTTCGTACTGAAGATTTGGAGACATTACTTATGTGGCACTAAGTGTAACATATTCACTGATCACAAGAGTCTGCAGCACATCTTTGATCAGAAGGAACTTAACATGCGACAAAGCCGTTGGGTTGAACTTCTGAATGATTACGATTGTGTGATCAAATACCATCCGGGAAAGGCTAACGTAGTAGCTGATGTGTTGGACTAAAAGAACCAATGAGCCTGATCAGAAAAACCTCTAAGTCTCACAATACACACAACAACTGAAGAAGAACACAACAGCTGATATTCACTTTGCAGAGTTACAAGATCTGAAGTTATTCACAACAGCTGAAGTGTTAGTCTTCAGATGTTGTGATGTTAATTTTGTCTTCAGTAGTTTTCTTTCAATACTTGTAAAAGTCTAATGAGTATTTTACTCATCAGATGTTGAAGTTTAATTTCAGTAGTTTTAGTTCTTCAGTAGTTGTAAGAGGTTGTCTTCAGTAGTTGTAAACATCCTCAGTAGTTTTGGTTATTTCAGTTGTTATCTTTTGTCTGTTAGGTGTCAACATCATGTGACATCATCAGACGTCACTGTTTCTATATAAGGGCAGTTGACATATTGTATCAGTAACGAAGTTAGTGCGAATTAAAATGAGATTATTCCTTTTGCAGAATTCTCTTTCTATAACAACTTGTGCTTTACTGTTCTATTAGATTAACTTTGTTCTTGCTAATTTTGAGCTAATTCATCTCTGATCAAATGAGAACATCTGATCCTACAATTGGTATCAAAGCTGGTTAATCATTGATCGATTAAACAATTGATCTCTGAAACTGCTCAATTCAGTTCTCTGGTTGATCGAATTAGCTAATTAGTAAGAACTTGTTATAGTTTGAAGTTTTCTGATAACTTCTGTTGATTTGTTTTTCAATATCAATTTGTTTTGAATCAATTGGGTGAAGTTTGTGTTAATTCATTTGAATTTTGCTGATATTGATTGAATCTGAGATCATGACAACTCCAAACAATGATCCGCACAACACAGGCTCCGCAACCAAGCCTCCGATGCTGGTTCGGAGTGAGTACAACATTTGGCAACGTAGAATGCTACATCACCTGTCAATTAACAGTGCAGGATGTTGGAAATCTGTAGTGCATGGTCCGTATAAACCCATGATCACCGATCCTGAAACTAAAATCATGATTCCGAAACCATCGGATATGTATTCAGATGAGGATATCAAATTGTTTGAAATTGATGCGAAAGCTCATGGTATTCTAGCCATGGCTTTGCCGAATGAGATTTATTCAGGCTTAATGCATCATGATACTGCTCATGATCTCTGGGTTGCACTGAAAGAACAATTCGGTGGAACCGATGAGGTTTTAGCAAATACTAGAGAAATCCTTGCTCAACAGTATGAGACTTTTTCTCATAGAAAGGGTGAGTCATTGACTCAACAATTTGAGCGGTTTTCATGTTTGATTTCTGAGTTGAAAATGGTTAAGCAGGAATATACAAATAGTCAGATGAACAACAGATTTCTCAGATCATTGCCTGAGAGATGGGACACATATACAATTGTCTTACGCTCTAATGCAAATCTAGAGAATCTATCTCTCACCCAACTCCATGGGAAACTCTTAACTTTTGAGAGAGAGGTAGAACAGAAGATAAAACTGTCTTCATCTGGAAAACTCACTGATGATTTTGTTCCTGGTAATACTGCTTTGATTGGTCAAGAGTCAGAGTTTAATGGGTCTGAATGTTCTTATGATGAACATATTGATTTCTCTACTAATAATGCTGAACATGCTTTTGTGGGAGTTGATGGTAATGCAGGAAATTATGGTGATAATCTGTGTTTTGTGATGGATGATTTGAAAGGAATTCCAGATGATGATCTGGAGGAGATGGATATATTAAGTCAGATGGCATTAATCAACATTAGATCTCAAAAATTTTACAAAAGAACTGGAAGAAAATTTCCCGGATTATCTGGCAAAACCAAAGTTGGTTTTGACAAAGGGAAGTTGAGGTGCCACAAGTGTCACAGGCTTGGTCATTTTGCTAGAGAGTGCAAATCCACTGGACCTAGTTCCTCTGCACCATTTGTGACCTTTCCTAGCAATAACCCACAAAACAAAGGACAACAATCTTCTGGATCTGGTCAACAACAATTTTATCCAGCTCATTTTGTACCACAAAGTCCTATGCCTTATCCATATCCTTGCTTCTATATGCCACAATCCACTCACACTCCAGCACTAATACCTTCTCAATCGCCTGCTCTTCCTGACCCCAGCAAATCTCAAACAAATCAACAGCCTCAACAACAACAACATCAGAGCTTTTTCACCCCTGGAGTAGCTGATTGGAGTAGTTTACCTGATGACTTATCTAATTTCAATATGCAGCTGTACTCTAAAGCTGGTCCACATGGTGGAGACAATCCATTTGGGAATCTTGCTTTGATGGCTATAGATTCAACTGACACCTCAGGTCCAACTTCTTCAACATCACAGGTATCATCTGAATCAAAAGCTAAGTTGTGTTCAGGATCATGTATTTCAGCATTTGCTTCCATTAGAGAAATAAATGTTGAATTAATCAATGAGAAGTTGGATTTAGAAAAGGTTGTGACTAAGAATAAAACTGAATTTGAGAAAGTTTTGAATGAAAAAGAGTCTGAAATTTATAAACTCAAGTGTCAATTGTCTGATGAAAAGGCTAGGGTGGAAGTCATGCTTGTAAAACACAATGATCTGAAACAAACACTTGCAGCAACCCAAGTAGAGTGTGAAAAATGGGTTGAGTCTTGCAAGGGGTTTGAGATGTTATTAAACAAACAAACAGCATCAAATGTGAAGTTTGGTATTGGATACAATCACACTGCCCCTCCAGCTGATTATACACCAAAAAATCTTGACTGTGAGTCTGAAGGGGACAGTGTATACCAATCCACCAAATCTTCAGAAAAGTCTGATGCTGAAGAATCCTCTGAAAGTGAGTTAAGTGCATGCAAATCTGAGTCTGAAACTGTGGATATTGAGACATATTCTTACTCTATTGGATGTACAAATGTCATTCAGGGTGACACATGTCAAGATAGTGTTTTAATTGAAATTAATCCTGATGAAAAAGTTTCCAATGAATTAAATTTAAAACTGATTGAGTCAGATGGGCATGGCACTGGAGAGAAAGATGCACAGCTTCTGATAAGCCAGAGTGTCTCATCAGCAGTTATAGAAAAAGCTGGTAATGTTACAACTGCTGATGAAAATTGTGTTGATAGACAAGTGCTGAAGAATAACTCTTCAGAGGTTGTCAACACATCAGTTGTTGTCAAAATGTCTACAAATACTGAAGCCCCAAATGTTCTGAAGAACAAAAATTCAGTATCTAAGTCTTCAGTACTTGTAGATACTCACAAGGAGAAGCACAAGAGGGTGCCTTGTGAAATTTGTAGGTTGTTTAATCATTCTTCTAATGAATGCTGGTACAGAAGAGGATCTAAATTCAATAAAATTAAGCACAAAAACAAGAACATAATGAAAATGAAAAATGAATTTAGTTCCAAGTTTGTACCAGAATCATCAGTAGTTTCAAAATCTGGAAAAACCTCACAAGGAAATGAATCAAATAAATCCAAGAAAGGTAAAGGGGTTGTTCCAGATTCAAAGAAACAGTACTTGAAACCTTCTTTATTACCCAAAGAAGTTAAGGAAATGAAACACAAAAATTTGAAGTCAAGTATTGATGTTTCTAAGGAAATCAAAACTTTGACTCAAAACCAGCATCAATTGGTTATGATGATGCAGCATCTGCTAGGAAGAGCTAACTTAGTAGATGCCTCTGTTGTTTCATTTCATAAGAAGAAACCAAGGTCAAAAACCAAGGTTAAATCTTTTGAAAAGAATGATTCAAATGTTGCTTCAAATGAAAATGTTAATTTTGTTTCTTCATGTGTTAACAGACCCAAAACCAAACTGGTTTGGGTCCAAAAGTCTAACTAAGTGTGTTCATGTATGCAGGGTCCTTCAGCATGCCAAAATAGCATCTGGTATGTTGACAGTGGAGGATCCATGCATATGACTGGGAGCAGATCTCTTCTTAATGACTATTTTATAGGAAGGAAGGGATTTGTGTCTTTTGGAAATGATGCTAAGGGTTATATTATAGGAAAAGGTTATGTGACAAATGGTGATATAAGGTTTGATGATGTGAATCATGTAGAGAATCTTAAGTATAATCTTCTGAGTGTCAGTCAGATGTGTGATAAGGGTCACATTTCTCTTTTCACCAAGCAAGACTGCAGAATACTGTCTTCTGAAGTGTTGCCTCTGATTGGCAAAGTCTTAGATGAGTATACTCTCCTTAAGGCTAACAGAGTGGGAAAGGTTTATGCCTTTGATTTGTCAAAGAAAATCTCTGTTAAAGGTCATCCTTGTTTATTCTCTAAGGCTTCTTTCAAGGAATCAAATCTGTGGCATAGAAGATTAGGTCATGTGAATCTCAAAAACATGAATCAACTGGTGAAACATGGGTTGGTTAGAGGTCTTCCAATGAAGGATTTTAGTTGTGATGAGAATTGCACTGCTTGCTTGAAAGGGAAGCAACACAAGGTATCTTTTCCTTCAATTGGTGATCCCAAATCCACTGGTTGTTTGCAAATGTTGCACATGGATTTGTTTGGGCCAGTGAAGGTCATGAGTATGGCAAAGAAGAAGTATTGCTTAGTAATTGTTGATGATTACTCAAGGTTTGTCTGGACCTTCTTCTTGCACTCAAAAGATGAGGTTGCCAAGTCCATTATAAACTTTGTGTTGTATGTTGAGAAACAATATTCTCTTCCTGTCAAATGTGTAAGGAGTGACAATGGAACAGAGTTCAGAAATCATATTCTGGATGAGTTTTATCTGTCAAAGGGAATCAAGAGGCAGTACAGCATCCCTAGAACTCCTGAACAGAATGGAATAGTTGAAAGAAAAAATAGAACTTTAATTGAAGCTGCCAGAACAATGCTTGCTGATTCCGGCTTGCCATTGACTTTCTGGGCAGAAGCTGTCAATACTGCTTGTTATGTGCACAACAGAGTTTTGGTGAATCAAAGATGGTTGAAAACACCTTATGAAGTGCTTCATACTTTGACCCCTTTGATTTCCTTCTTCAGAGCTTTTGGTTGTCCTTGCTATATCCTCAATACCAAAGATCCACTTAAAAAGTTTGACTCCAAAGTGGATGCAAGATATTTTGTGGGATATTCTTCAACTTGCAAAGCTTACAGAGTGTTTAATTGCAGAACCAAGATTGTTGAAGAAACTCTCCATGTAAAATTCAATGAATCACCAAAAGATCCCATCCCACAAAACCCTGTAGAGATGTTTGATTTGGATATATTGCAATATGTTCCATATCAACCTTCAGCTGAGTCTGTTATTCTGGCAGATAATGCATCAACAGCTGCTATGGGAAACTCACAAGGTAGTACTGATGATGATGATGTTAGTACTCACCTGTTCAGGTTTAGTGATTCTCTGCCAAGGTCTGCTAAACCTGATGCTCCACCTGCTCCAGTGGTTCCTCCTAATACAAATGCTGATGAAATTCTGGAATCTTCTACATCATTTGAAATTCCTGCTGCACTATTCCCTGGATCTTCATCAACTTCTGCAGCAACTGGACCTCCAGCAAACACTTGCACTGATCTTATTCCATATCAAGAACTGAAGGATCATCCATTATCTCAAGTTCTGGGTGACATTTCTGCTGGTGTTTCAACAAGAAGTCAATTGTCAAATTTTTGTCTCTATGCCTTATTTGTCAGTCAGCAAGAGCCAAAGAACTATCACACAGCACTCAGAGACAATGGCTGGGTGGAGGCTATGCAGTTGGAGCTGTTGCAGTTCAAGAAACAACAAGTCTGGGAGCTGGTTCCTTTACCCCAAGGTAAGTATAGGCACTAAATGGGTGTTTAGGAATAAAACTGATGAACATGGTCAAATAATTAAGAACAAGGCCAGACTGGTTGTACAGGGGTTCTCTCAGGAAGAAGCTATTGATTATGATGAAACTTTTGCCCCTGTAGCCAGACTGGAAGCAATTAGATTGTTTTTAGCATATGCTGCCTTACACAAACTAAAAGTTTTTCAAATGGATGTCAAAAGTGCCTTTTTATATGGTAAAATAAAAGAGGAAGTGTATGTGTGTCAACCACCAGGTTTTGAGGATAATAAACATCCTGATTGGGTGTACAAGCTTGATAAAGCTCTTTATGGGCTGAAACAAGCACCTAGAGCCTGGTATGACACTCTATCCACTTTTCTTCTTCAAAATAATTTCATTAGAGGCTCCATAGATAAAACTTTGTTCATAAAGAAAGTAGGACAGCATAAGCTCCTTGTTCAAATTTATGTTGATGACATAATTTTTGCTTCATCTGATCCAAAGTTGTGTGCTGATTTTACTGAGTTAATGACAAAACATTTTGAAATGAGTGCCATGGGGGAATTACAGTTTTTCTTGGGTCTTCAAATCAAACAAAGTCCTGATGGCATTTTCATTCACCAGTCCAAATATACAAAAGAGTTGTTAAAGAAATTTGATTTGCAAAACTGTAAACAATGTTCTAACCCCATGAGCAGCACCACACAACTTGATGCAGATTTGAAAGGTAAATCAGTTGATGAAACACTTTATAGATGTATGATTGGTTCCTTGATGTATCTCACAGCATCTAGACCAGACATTATGTTTGCTACATGTGTTTGTGCTAGATTTCAGGCTGCACCTAAAGAATCTCACTTGATTGCTGTAAAAAGAATTTTTAGATACTTGCAGGGCACTCAATCACCGGGAATTTGGTATTCCACTGGGCATTCCTGCAAGCTGGTTGCTTTCTCTGAGAGTGACTATGCAGGATGCAAACTTACCAAAAAATCAACTTCTGGTGGTTGTCAGTTCCTAGGAAACTGTTTGGTTTCTTGGCAAAGTAAGAAACAAACATCTGTGGCCACTTCAACAGCTGAAGCCGAGTACATTGCTGCTGCAAGCTGTACTTCACAAATTCTCTGGCTTCAGACTCAACTTTTGGATTATGGCATCAAAGAGTCTAAGACACCATTGTTAATGGATAGTGCTTTAGCTCTTTGTATTGTCAAGAATCCAGTTCAGCACTCTAGGACCAAACACATTGAAATCAGACATCATTTTATAAGGGATTGTTTTGAAAAGGGTCTGATTGATCCAAAGTTTGTTCCTAGTGCTGATGAACTTGCAGATATCTTTACTAAGCCTTTAGACACTTCAACTTTTCAAAATTTAGTTCTAAGGCTTGGTATGCTGCAACTTGAATAAATTGGTTTTCACACTAATAAAATTCCATACACTAGATAAAATTTTCAAAAATACAAAAATATTCACCTTTATCAAAACTCAAATTTTTTTTTTCACCTTGCAACTCCTGATATTTTCAGTAAATACTGATAAGTATCAGAAGTACAGATTCAAGGAAACATCTGACCTTCTACCAATATTATCAGTTAAAAGTACTGATGGGTTTTGGTTGACAAAGTACTGAAGGTCAAAAATATTTCACAAAGTCTGATGAACAACTTTTGTTCACAAGTTCTGATAACAAATTTTTCACAAAATCTGACGAGAAACTCTGATGATTCACAACGTCTGATGAGCAATTGATGAAAACAGCTGATGAACAAAAATTGTCAACAACACCTGATGAGTAACTTTACTCTTCAGCTGTTTCAACCACTGCTGTTTTCTCTTTATAACATCTGAAGAACAACTTCCAATACTCTATTTATCCCAAACCCTCTTCAGTTGTTTCATTACCACTTCATCAGAACTTTCAATCTTTTTCAAAAACCTATCTTCCCTCTCAAGTCTCTGCTTCCATGGCGACAATGAACCTTAAACCTCGTCATAACTCAGTCGCATATCTCACCAAATCATCTTTCTGGTCCAAATTTGATGAAGCTGTTGATCTCATGAATGCATCTCAATTTCAAACCGCGTTTATTCTCAATCCAACAATTTATGTTGAATCTATTCATCAATTCTGGATGAATGTCGAGCTCATTAATGTCGGCACTGGTGTCCTCTCTCTCCGCTCTACAGTAAATGGACACAATGTGCACATTAGTCCAGCCGAATTGAGGGATGTTCTTCAACTTGATGATGCAAACTTAGTCACTCAATTTCCAAAGAACCTCACTGACCTCTGTTTCACAAGTCACGAATACCAGGGTGACTTGAGTGACTCAACTCTGTACAAGAAGAACTTCAATGATCCTGAGCGTCTTATTTTTCACATGATCAACATCTGCTTGGCTCCAAAATCATCTTCTTGGGACCAGATGTCATCAAAGTGGCAACATGTACTTTACTCAATTCTGGAATCCCAACGCCTAAATTTTTCACAAATCTTATTTTCAGAATTAACTGAACATGCTGCTAAACCTGTTTCCTCTAGATGGCTTCTTTACCCACGTTTTATAATGGCCATCATTGAAAAACAATTAAAACAAAACGACCTTGTTGGTCAGGGAATCTCTGCTCCAGCAGTTCTGCTAGAGGTATATTCCCGACACAACACTAACCTCACACTCAAAGAGGCTGCCCGAAAGCTAAAACCCAAGCATAGGGAAACCACAGTCTCAACTTCCAAATCTAAATCCAAAGTCCCCACCAAGTCACATACCAAAAAGCCCAAAAAGGCTGCTCAGGGAAATGAGTCCCCTGAGTCTGCCCATGCCTCACCAAGGCATGAAATGGCCACTGGCAGTAGTCAGCCAGTGGTACACCAGACTCTACCAGCTGAAACCGCCCAAGAATCCTCTCAACAGGAACTTGGTGCAACCATTGAAGGGGTAGACACACATCTAGAGCCTCTTTCATTTGAAAAGGTTTCTATTGAACAGCACCAATCTCCCCGGGTGCACTCTGCTTCACAGCCTATTACTACTGAAACCACCCAACAAAGCCCAACTTTTGTAATTGACCAAATCCTGGATCAGTTAAACACTCCTATCCCTACCCAGACACCTATTAAAACTGGGATTAGCTCCAACATTGAGGGGGAGGATCAAAGTGTTTCTGATAACCCACAGGATTTTGACTACAATATCAGATCTCCTAGTGTGGACAGAGAGATTCTGATTTATGGCAGGGCTGCTACTTCATCACCTCCATCATTTGGAGTGATTGATAGTAGTAACATCTCTAAGACCCTGCCAGAGGCAACAACTGATGAAGGGTTTATCTCTGAGGTTGGAAGTCCCCAGTACCAAGACAAAGGGGCACCTGAACATGTTGAGCCACACTCAACTCAGGTACATCCTGATACTATCAGGAGGTCAGAGGATTTAGCCAAGGCTAATGATGACCAAAAGACTCTATCTGATGTTCTACACCAGAACAAACTTCTTGAGGCTGAGGTCTGCAGGCTCAATGAGCTGCTCACCAAGATGTCCAAGGACAAAAGTCCATCTACCCTTATTACCCCACAGATGGCACCTTCAACTCTTGAAGGTCCCCCAAACACTTCCACATCTACTCCACAACATGAGAAACCACCAGCCTCTGCTTCAGGCACTAATCCTTTGGGATCAAGCCCCCTAGAGGCATTAGTTGCTGCCTTTATCACAGTCCTACCTCTCATCACTCCCTTACTCAAGAATATCATAACCCAAGCCCTTGATGAGAGGCTTCCCTCCCAATCTCAAATCCATAAAATGATAGATGATGCAGTGAATGCCAAACTTTCCACTCTTCATACTTCTTCTTCCCCTGCAGCCAAAAAGGGGGGTTAGGAAAAGATTCAGGCACAGCATCTAAACGCCCAAGAAATGAAGAAGAAGAAAATGCTTCTGAAAAGTCTCCAGTCATTCAAGTTACATATAAGAGACAAAAGAAGACAAAATCTGCTGATGTTGCTACCATTGCTGAGGAGGATGTTGAGCAAGTTCTTGATGAAAATGTTGAAAAAGAAGTTGAGATAAATGTTGAGAAAGTAAATGAAACAGAAAGTCAAGAAGTTGAAACAGAGGAAGTGCAAGCAGAGGAGGATCAAGTTCAGATGGGTGGAGTTGGGAAGGAGAAAGAAACTGGTGTAACTGATGTTCAAAAGCAGAAAGTCATTCCCTTTACCAAATCTGCTCAAATTGTTGTTGATGATGCACCTCCAAAGAAGAGGAGATTTCTGAGGATTCCAGAAGAAGATGAAACTGATGAAGAAGACAGGCTTCCCATTTCTACTGTGATGAAGACAAAAGTTCAAAAGCCTGAGTCTTCAAAAACTGGATCAGAGTTAATGGTTCAGAAGAAGGTAGTAAAATTACCTGCCAATTATGTGCCAGAAAAGCCATTGGTGTTTGGACAGGATCCAAAGATTACACCAGAATCTCAGAGGTTAGCAGTAAAAGTTAAACTTGAAGAGGAAGAGAACCAGAAGAAACATGATGAGAACATCCTGAGACTGGTTGACAAGGAATACCCTCAGACATCAACCATTATAGCAATGAAGAAAGAAGCACAAAGGTTGTATGCTCTGAGGTTTACATATCAGTACAGGAAAGAACAAATCAGGATGTGGCCTGATCCAAGAGTAATAGACAGGATCCACAGGAGAGATGCTCCAGCTGCTTATGCAAGAAGAATAAGAAAGGTAATAAGTGCTGATATCATGTTAGGATCTGTGCTTGATCCTTGGGAAATCATAGGAGATTTTAAAAGTATTTATAACTCTGGTTTAAAAGCCCACAAGTTTCTAGAAAACAAGATGATCAAGAAAGGGTTGGTGTACAGAAAACTTGAAGGGGTTAAACAGAATGAACTTCCCTTATTTCTGGAAGGAAAGCATCCAGATGAATTTGTGTATAGAGAGATAACAAGGGTGGAGCTACATGATGGGACAACGGCCAGGTACTTATCTGAGTACTATGGACCTGAGTCATTTTTTGAAGGTGAACCAGAAAGGCTGACTCCTGAAGAAAAGGTGATTTTGCTGGAAGCCTATGTCAGGGAGTCCTTCAGACTTATCTATGATCAATAGCTTCAATGAGAGGGGTAAATGCTCATAGTCCATTTCCCCAATGGAGTTCCCTCTCATACTTTGACAGTCAGATTTTCAGAAGTTGTTGATTACCAGGTCTGCACTTAAATTGGTCATTTTGAAGCTGATCTCAAAGAAAAAGACAGATCTTTCAGCCTGGGATACCAAATAAGTGAGACAGACAATAATTAGAGGTTTTTGGCTGCATTGGTTCAGGGGGAGTTTGTTGGACTAAAAGAACCAATGAGCCTGATCAGAAAAACCTCTAAGTCTCACAATACACACAACAACTGAAGAAGAACACAACAGCTGATATTCACTTTGCAGAGTTACAAGATCTGAAGTTATTCACAACAGCTGAAGTGTTAGTCTTCAGATGTTGTGATGTTAATTTTGTCTTTAGTAGTTTTCTTTCAATACTTGTAAAAGTCTGATGAGTATTTTACTCATCAGATGTTGAAGTTTAATTTCAGTAGTTTTAGTTCTTCAGTAGTTGTAAGAGGTTGTCTTCAGTAGTTGTAAACATCCTTAGTAGTTTTGGTTATTTCAGTTGTTATCTTTTGTCTGTTAGGTGTCAACATCATGTGACATCATCAGACGTCACTGTTTCTATATAAGGGCAGTTGACATATTGTATCAGTAACGAAGTTAGTGCGAATTAAAATGAGATTATTCCTTTTGCAGAATTCTCTTTCTATAACAACTTGTGCTTTACTGTTCTATTAGATTAACTTTGTTCTTGCTAATTTTGAGCTAATTCATCTCTGAATTCCGCTGCTATAACCTAATATTGATCAAATGAGAACATCTGATCCTACATGATGCCTTGAGCCGGAAGGAACGGGTCAAACCCTTGCGTGTCAAAGCAATGGGAATGACTGTGCAGACAAGTTTACGAGACAAGATTATTCAAGCACAACAAGAATCAATTGACCGAGGAAATCTGAAGAAAGAACTTGATTGCGGAGCGGAGAAACAATTTGAGACTAAGCTTGATGGAATGATCTACTACCAGAATCGTATATGGATTCCGGCGGTAGACGAATTGAGAAAACTTATCTTTGATGAAGCGCACAAGACTAAATACTCTTTTCATCCAGGCGCTGATAAAATGTACCAAGACTTGCGTGGATTTTATTGGTGGCCTGGAATGAAGAAAGACATGGCCGAGTATGTTGGTAAATGTCTTACGTGTGCGAAGGTAAAGGCGGAACACCAGAAGCCGTCTGGCTTACTGGAACAGCCTAAGATTCCGCTCTGGAAGTGGGAACAAAGAGCTATGGATTTCATTACCAATCTACCCCGCACTTCCAGTGGTCATGATACGATCTGGGTTATCATTGATCGTTTGACAAAATCTGCTCACTTTTTGCCAATGCGGGAGAACTTCACGATGGATAAATTGGCGAGACTGTATATCAACGAGATAATGGTACGCCACGGTGTGCCATTTTCTATTATTTCTGACAGAGATAGCAGATTCACATCAAGGTTCTGGCAATCGTTGCAGAAATCTCTAGGGACACAGTTAAATCTGAGTACAGCTTACCATCCACAAACGGACGGTCAAAGCGAACGTACAATTCAAACCCTGGAGGACATGTTAAGAACCTATGTGTTGGACTTCGGTGGGAATTGGGATTCTCATTTGCCACTGATTGAATTCTCCTACAATAACAGTTACCACAGTAGCATCGGATGTGCACCATTCGAGGCTTTGTATGGACGGAAATGCCGATCACCGATCTGTTGGACTGAAGTTGGAGATAACCGTATAACTGGGCCAGAGCTTATTCAGGAAACCACTGACAAGATTGCCCAGATTCAACGAAGGCTACAAGCTACTAGGAGCAGACAAAAGAGCTACGCCGATAAACGACGAAAGCCGTTGGAATTCCAAGTGGGAGACCGTGTCATGTTAAAGGTTTCCCCATGGAAAGGTGTAGTACATTTTGGAAAGAAAGGCAAGTTAGCACCGCGATACGTGGGACCGTTCGAAATCATCGAACGTATTGGTCCTGTGGCGTATAGACTGAGACTACCAGATGAACTCAGTGGTGTGCATGACGTGTTTCTCGAACTTAAAGAAATGCCTTGTTGACGCATCACTCGTCATTCCAATCGAAGAAATTCAAGTTGATGAACAGTTACACTTTATGGAGGAACCTCTAGAGATTATTGATCGCAATGTCAAACAACTGAGGCCAAGTCGTATTCCGATCGTAAAGGTTCGTTGGAACTCAAGATGCGGACCCGAGTTTACTTGGGAATGTGAAGATCACATGAAGTCAAAGTATCCCCAACTGTTGAAGAGGAAGCTGTAACCGATAACAACTTTTAAATTTTGGGATGAAATTTCTCTAACAAGGGGAGACTGTAACATCAGTGCCGGAACCGGCATCGGAATAGTGATCTCTACAGTAAAACGAACAGTAATCAGGTACGAACTATATGTGTTTCATTGCTTATAATATTCATATCATGTTTCATTGTTATTTCATGTCATCAACGAACAAATTCAGAATTTATTTCTGAAAACGAAGTTCAGAACAATCGTTCGTAAGTTAGATAATTATCTGGCGACACAGAACCATCAGGTGTTTAATTGTTAGGCTTTTATTATGAATAAAACAACAACGGATGTCGTTACGTGAATGCTAAACTGACGGATTATTCGTATAGGTGACGATCTGTACGAATAAATCGGAAGTTTAACGTTTTGAATTGTAACATCACTGTACTTTCGGTTGTCCGTACGTCCGTACATCCGTACGATTGTACTGTTACGACCGGAGATTTATTTATTATGAATGATTATGAAATTGTTGACTTACACTATTGATATTATCACTGTACTGGTATACATGTTATAGCACATTTATTGTACGCATAAACCACGGGAAGTTTAGCTGTAATTCAACTACACGGACCCGTAGTGTTTATTGCAGTTACTTATTACTGATGATGAAGGATTATTGGTTGAGAATTGATTTGTGATGGAACTGGGAGTTTGTTTGAGTCTGGTTACTAAACGTAGTCAAGGACCCATGGTCATGGTTTATCGAAATAGCGGTGGGACGGTGGCTAGGGCAGTTGCGACTGACCCTTACATATGCCCTATATATATGCATATTTCGGTCTATCATGGATGTGTCAGTGACTAGGGTTTAGTGGGTTTTGGTTTGGGAAATGATAATATTAAAGTTAATAAATATTGGGAATTAATTACGCGAAGTGAGGTTACGAACATTACTTAAACGTGAATATTAATTCAGAAATGTTAACTTAACAAATGTATTCGCGTGGGTGACGATTCACACGAATATAATTATTAAGAATAATATACTGAAACGATATTCCGTAAATAATAAATCAAATCGAAATACGATACGAGCGTCGGATTCGCAAAGGTGACGATCTTTACGAATACGTACGCGAGTAACGCGTTTCGACGAGATAATTAAATAATATCAAACGATATTAATTTAATAAATGGAAACTAAAAACGTTTATTAGGAATCACAACCTAAAATGTTTTCGAATAAATTAATTTATTTAAATAATTAATTAGCGATAATGAAACGAAAGTGTTTTACGAAACAATTTATCAAAACTTATTTTATTTAAACAAAAACCAATTTAATTAAAATGATTTATTGGTTTAAATATGTTACGCTAGAACAACCGAGCATGTTATTACATTTCACGCATATTAAACGAGATCTTTTGCGAGACAATGATTATTTAAAAAATCAATTTAATTAATGAAACCATATTATTTAAACACTTTACGTTTAAATGCGCTTAATGTGCAAAAACCGGATATTCATTATATGGCATCGCGATAAAAACGGGATCGGGTACGCGGGAATGATACGCGGTATAAGGAAGACTCCATCTTCCTTATTTTTCATTCTCCACATCTTCTCTCTCTCTCTACACATAATTTTCGTCACCAACAAACCCACCCAACTTCTCTCTAGCTTTTCTCCTTCATTTCTTGACGGATTTTCGAGATCTCGGAGCCTACGCGTTCGTGTGAACGAGAGGAACAAGGAAGTACAAGAAGATCTTTCATTTGAGCTTTGTTTCGAGGTAAATCTCCAGATTACTTTTCGGTTTTACTAAAAAAAAAAAAAACGTGATGTGTTTCGTGTTTAGAACATCGGACCGAGACTAGGGTTTGTCTAATGTGTTAGACGAATTGGTATTGAGTTGATCGACGCCATAGATAGCCTGATAATCACGGATTTTAGATGATGATGATGATGAAGTTAAGTTGCAGGTCAACGAACCCTCTTTGGGACGGAGCACAGGGAGCCGAACCTTTTAAGTGTTGGCCAAACCCTATGCTGGGTCGCGAACCTTCTGTCACCATGAACTCACGAACCCTAGTGGGCGGGAAGCAATGTGGCCGAACCATGGGGTGGTCACGAACCCTAGCGAACCATTAGGTAAACCTTGTGGCATTTGCGAACCATGGCAGCCGAACCCTGCCATGGGAACGAACCTTAGATGAAGCCGAACCCTACGGGTTGCGAAGCCATGGACCAACGAACCTCCCTTTCTGTAGAACAAGCCGAACCTTTGGTTCTAGCCAAAAGGTTCGCTGCCCTCTTGTGAAAACCGAACCTAAATCCATTAAAGTGATCGGTCAAGGGTAATAAGATAACATGATCATAAATATATATATACATATATATGAATACTCATGCATGCATGCAATAAAATTCTAGTTTGCCACCTTTAATTTAATAAAAATAAATTATAAATTTAGAAATTTCATACCTTGAATATAATTGATGAACAAGTTAAATTGGTTCTTAAATCTAAATTATATATTGTTAACTTGGATATCATGATGATTAGATTTATCTAAAGCATGCATGCGAGTACACATACATATATATATACATTTATATATGAATGTGTGTGGGTAACATAAGGGTTCATAATGGAATTATCTTCATTAGGTAATTAAGCTATCATGTATGAATCCATAATCAATAATGAAATCATGTGTTACCAACTTAACTTAGATAATAGAAACTAAGTTAAAGGGGCATTTGTAATTTTAAGTTAACACTTAAGATCGCTTAATTAAATGAAGACACGTATACTTATAATCATGAAACACAATAATCACAGATTGTTGAGTTGACTTGAGTTACGCACGCGAGCGCGCATTATTAGAGAACACTGATTCTAAGGACTTCAGGTGAGTTCTCATAACCTCCCTTTCTTTAAACTGTTTTGTATTAAAACTCGGAGGTGAAACATGTATACTGGTTTAAATATTATTTTGATAACACAAGGATAATACCTGTTTATCATTATGATATTCACTATTATGAATTATCATTATTATGGATTATCACTGATTATTATAAATCCGCGTAAACATTGTTATTGACTTCGGTTAATAACAAAGATTACATGTATTGTCTCATACTCCGTGAAATCATTACTTTTAACTTCGGTTATTTGTTTTGACTTCATGTATCGTCACGTGGAGGGTTTCCACATCCGTGAAGTATTGTCTTTGACTTCGGTTAATGGCTTGGACTTCATGTATTGTCACGTGGTTAGCTCCATGAATCATGTATTTAACTTATGTTAATTACATAATGATCATGTATAGTCACGAACATTATTTGAGAATATAAATGATGAGATTGGTTGATTCGTTTATGGATTGATTATCTATGTTTGATTATGATTATGTGGGAATGACTATGACTGATTGATTATGTGATTATGTGATTGTGTATGTGTTTGGTTGTTGAATGGATGGATGTGTGTTGGACTATCTCATATAGGTATTCATATGGATTTTCCCAAGAAGATCACAAGTCTTATACTTGTTTTAAACAAAGCATTTTACAAAACTATTTTTAAAACACAAACTTTTAAACTCATTTTACTAAAACATTTATAAGTATAAAAACTTATGATTACTCACCAACTACTTTTGTAGTTGACACTTGATTTCTTACATGTTTCAGGTGATGGAGACAAGTAGGATGAAGAGGATGATCTCTTCTATTTTGGACAGCATCATCATATAGGATTCTTGGACTTAGTTAATTAACTAAATTTCTGGCGATTAGAGTTTAGTTAGTTTAACTAATTCTTTTGTGTAATTGATGTAATTGATTCATGACGAACATGATTTTTGTGTAATTATGTTGTTTGCTTAAATGATATATGATGATTAAATTAGATGCCCACGAGCTTTTGAACAATCTACACATCCCTCGTGGCATCCCGACGATTCCGCCGCCGGTCGGGGTGTTACAGATTGGTATCAGAGCCTGGGTTATAGGGAATTAGGTTACTAGAAATGGTTGACCTAGTCTATAACCGTAGGATACCCTAGTATGAATTAATTTCATACACTAGTTAGTATACTCAGGATTTCATGCTTATGTGTTTATTACATGTTAATTGAACTTCTGTTATACATCTGATATATATACCGCTTATTAATTTCTTGCTTACGTGTGCCCTAATGATTCAGTAAGGACATGCACGTGATGTATTGTAAAGGTGGTGGGACGGTGGCTGGGGCAGTTGCGACTGACCCCTACATATGCCCTATATATATACCATTTACAGTACATTGGGTGGATGTCAGTATTGAAGAATGTGGGAACTACCCGTTTGGGAAATTACCTGCTTAGGAAATTAAATGCTTAGGAATTATCTGCTTTAGGAATTATTTGTTTGATCTATAAACTCCAGACAAGGACATACTCGTGGTATACTACAAAGGTGGTGGGACGGTGGCTGGGGCAGTTGCGACTGACCCCTACATATGCCCTATACATATACCATTTGTAGTATATTGGGGTCTGTCAGTGTCAGGAACTTAGGATATTATTAGGAACTCCTGCGAGGTTATGATTGATGGTTGGTGATCATATGTTGGTTGAGAATGTGTTGGATTGACATTTTGATGATCACATTGATGGACACTATTAAATTCACTTATGAACCATAA
Organism: Mikania micrantha; assembly: GCA_009363875.1. Classification (NCBI taxonomy): domain Eukaryota; kingdom Viridiplantae; phylum Streptophyta; class Magnoliopsida; order Asterales; family Asteraceae; genus Mikania; species Mikania micrantha. The sequence continues at coordinate 25,707,281 of CM018687.1, forward strand.
TGATTGGACACGTAGGGTGCATAGGATTAATGAACGGTATGAGCGATTAGTGATGAAATATGGATTTGGGTGATGATATAGACACTTGGTGATAATATAAACGCATAGTGATGATACTAACACTTAGTGATAGTATGAACACTTGATGAGGATGAACCATAGGGGGGATATGAACACTTAGTGACAATTAGAGCACTTAGTGATGATATGGACCCTTATTGATGATTATGGACATTGAGAACAGCATGGAATTTAGTGAACTTAGACAATTAGGGGAACTCTAATGTCAGGTGAACTTAGACATTAGGTGAACTTAGAAATAGGTAAACCTACATGTCAGGTGAACTTAGACATTAGGCGAACCTAATTTTCCAAGGGAACTAAAGATCACTTCACTCAAAATTATCCTATCTTGGATAAGGTTTGTGAAGTGAGAATATGGTGAAATACATGATACACCCTAAACACTAACAAGGGCATAATCGTGGTGCAACGGAACGGTGGTGGGACGGTGTAGGGGAGATTGCGATCTACCTCTGCATATGCCCTATATATAAGCTTGTTGCGTTGCATCGGGAGGTTGTCAGTGTTGGTATAGGGTGGGAAATGTATAGGATTTAGGAATAGCTAGCTAATATTAGTTATGACCAACTAGGACACTTAGTATAATGTTGGGAAATTTATAAATGTTATGAGTTTAATGACAGATAGGAGAGAAATATAGTTCCTATATGTAATCCTAACTGTTTAAATGAACTCATTTGACCATTGTTTGTATGCCTTATGTTGTAAACGGTAGTAACATGTTTCTAATTTCTTCAGAAACATGCCTCGCCGTCACAACGGAGATGATTCAAACAATGGGGATGCTAACAACAGTAATGCCAACTCCGGCATACAAGAGTTAGCTAATCTTATCTCTGGACTGGTGAGCCAATTGACTCAGGCTAACCAGAATATCAATCAGAACAGAGGTGGTGCAAACCCTCCAACTTGCACATTCAAACACTTCAATTCCTGCAACCCCCTGAAATTCACTGGTGCTGAATCGGCCACTGGTCTGCTGCAGTGGTTCGAGAGTATGGAGAACACCTTCATCAACAGCGAATGTCCCGAGAATCTGAAAGTCCGCTATGCCACCAGTGTTTTCCAAAAGAGAGCACTCACTTGGTGGAATGGGGAAAAGCGAACTAGGGGAGTGGATGCTGCACTTGCACTGACGTGGACTGAGGTCAAGAACTTGATGACTACTGAATTCTGTCCTCGAAGCGAGATGAGGAAACTGGAGACTGAGTTCTGGGAACTCAAACAAGATAGTGGCGAGAACGTCATCTATAATACTCAGTTTCATGAGTATAGCTTACTGGTACCTCACATGGTGACACCCTTGGAAAGGGCGATTGAGAAATATATCGGCGGATTGCCGGTACAGATTCAGGACACAGTCTACAGGAGTAATCTGAAAACACTGGAGGCTGCGATCCGTCTATCTGCAACTCTTACTGATAATCACGTGAATACGGGAGTAATCTGAAAACACTGGAGGCTGCGATCCGTCTATCTGCAACTCTTACTGATAATCACGTGAAGAATGGAACACTTACTCGGAAGGGATACAAGAAGACTGACACCAAGACTGCTGCAAAGGAAGTCAAAACTGAAGTCAAGTCTGAAGCTGCTAGTTCATCCAAAAGCAGCAACAAAAAGAGAAAGACCAGGAACTTCATGGTCACTGCTCCTGCTGCTAAGTCTGCGCAGCAATCATCAAACAATTCAACTGCCAGGAATTTCATTGGGAACACTCCTCAGTGTAATACCTGCCGATATCATCACGCACCAAATTTGCCATGTCGCGTCTGCAACAACTGCGGCAAGTTTGGTCATTTTGCTAACGTTTCTCGGAGTGCACCGCAAGCACAAAGGATGCAACAGGCACCGCTTGCACTGCAAGCTCCGCATGCACAACCAATACCAGCTGTACCCGTTCGTCAAGTACCTCAAGCACAGGCAAGAGCCTGTTATGAGTGTGGTGAAGTGGGTCACTTCAGGAATCAATGCCCAAAGTTGACCGGGAACAATCAGAGGGTGGCAAGAGGTCGGGCTTTCCAACTGAATGCTCCAGCTGCTCAAGCCAACCAGGACGTAGTCAACGGTACATTTCTGATCAACAACTCTTATGCATCTGTCTTATTTGATTCTGGTGCCGATAGGAGTTTCGTTTCACATGATTTTGAATGCTTGCTTGGTAGAACACGTACATATTTAGATAAACCGTTTAACGTGGAAGTGGCTGACGGAAACACTATTGATATTGACACTATTATCGTTGGATGTACGGTGAACTTAAATGATCACGTTTTCCCAATTGATCTCATACATATGCATCTTGGTAGCTTCGATATTATCATAGGCATGGATTGGTTAGCCACCCACAGAGCGGAGATAGTTTGTCACGAAAAATATATCCGTATTCCATTACCTTCGGGTGGAACGTTACGAGTCTTTGGAGAAACTTCTAGCAAATGTCTTAAGCTTATGTCATGCACTAAAGCACACAAGTACCTTAGAAAGAAATGTATAGCATTTCTAGCTCACATTGTGGAGAAGCAAGAGAAAGGAAAGAAGATTGAAGATGTTCCAGTGATACGGGATTTTCCAGAAGTATTTCCAGATGATTTGCCGGGTCTTCCACCAGAACGTCAAGTTGAGTTCCGAATCGACTTAATACCTGGTGCGAACCCTGTTGCTAAGGCTCCCTACAGACTTGCGCCTTCGGAGTTGCAAGAATTGGCGAGCCAGCTGCAAGAACTTACCGATAAAGGATTCATTCGCCCGAGCCATTCGCCATGGGGTGCACCAGTCCTGTTTGTCAAGAAAAAGGACGGGTCATTCCGGATGTGCATGGACTACCGCGAATTGAACAAGTTGACTATCAAAAATCGATATCCACTGCCGCACATCGATGATCTCTTCGATCAGCTTCAAGGCTCGGCATGGTTTTCAAAGATTGATCTTAGGTCTGGGTATCATCAGCTTCGCGTACATGATGATGATATTCCCAAGACAGCTTTTAGAACCAGATATGGCCATTATGAATTTTTGGTAATGCCTTTCGGCCTTACCAATGCACCTGCGGTTTTCATGGACCTCATGAACCGTGTTTGCAGGCCATACTTGGATAAATTTGTGATAGTATTCATTGATGATATTTTGATTTACTCAAAGACCAAGGAAGAACACGAGAAACACCTTAAGTTGGTTTTGGAGTTCTGAGAGAAGAGCGACTGTATGCCAAATTCTCTAAATGTGAATTTTGGCTTAAGGAAGTTCAATTCTTGGGGCACATAGTCAACGAATACGGTGTTCACGTGGATCCTGCAAAGATCGATGCTGTGAAGAATTGGAGTACACCGAAAACACCGACGGAGATTCGATCTTTTCTTGGACTTGCCGTTACTATCGGCGGTTCATCTCGAATTTCTCCAGGATTGCTGTCCCACTAACTTCTTTGACTCAAAAGAACAAACCATACGAGTGGGGACCGAAGCAAGAAGAGGCATTTCAGACCTTGAAGCAGAAACTTTGTGATGCTCCTGTCTTGACATTGCCTGATGGAAATGATGATTTTGTGGTTTACTGTGATGCATCCAACCTAGGTCTCGGTTGTGTTCTCATGCAACGGGGAAAGGTTGTGGCTTATGCATCAAGGCAACTGAAGATTCACGAGAAGAACTACACCACACACGACTTGGAACTTGGTGCAGTCGTGTTTGCCTTGAAGATATGGAGACACTATCTTTATGGCACTAAGTGTGTAGTGTTCACTGATCATAAAAGCTTGCAACATATTCTTAATCAGAAAGAACTCAATATGAGACAACGGAGATGGGTTGAACTGTTGAATGATTATGATTGTGAAATTCGCTACCATCCTGGTAAGGCGAATGTAGTAGCAGACGCGCTTAGTCGTAAGAGTCAAGTTCAAATCCATAGTGTCCGAGTGCACAATAATCTCCGAAAGGATGTTCTCGCAGCCCAACAACACTCATTAGCTCAAGATGACTTGAAAAATGAGATGTCTTGCGGGGCTGAAATACTGTTGGAAACTAAGGATGATGGTTTAATGTATTACTTGAATCGGTTGTGGATACCGAACAGGGGTGATCTCAGAATGGTGATTATGAATGAAGCTCATAAGTCTCGTTACTCAATCCATCCAGGTTCTGACAAGATGTATCAAGACCTTAGGGGCTTGTACTGGTGGCCTGGAATGAAGAAGGACATTGCTGAATATGTGTCTAGGTGCCTTAACTGTGCCAAAGTCAAGGCCGAACATTAGCGACCTTCGGGATTACTATTACAACCAGAAATACCGATGTGGAAGTGGGAGAACATCTCTATGGATTTCATTACTAAACTCCCACGGACCGCGAACGGTAAAGATAGCATATGGGTAATTGTTGACAGATTGACCAAGTCGGCTCATTTCTTACCGATACGCGAAACATATCCTGTGCGAAAGTTAGCGCGTATCTACATTGATGAGATCATTAGCCGACATGGTATTCCCTTAAGCATAATATCGGATCGTGATGCTCGCTTCACGGCACGATTTTGGGAGTCACTTCATGAAGCCTTTGGAACAAGACTGGATCTTAGCACTGCTTATCATCCTCAAACGGATGGTCAAACGGAGCGAACGATTCAGACATTGGAAGACATGTTAAGAGCTTGTGTCATCGATTTCGGTGGCAATTGGGATAGCCATCTACCATTGGTTGAGTTCTCGTATAACAACAGTTATCACGCGAGCATTGGTATGGCACTATTTGAAGCTCTTTATGGCAGGAAATGTCGGTCACCTATTTGTTGGACCGAAGTCGGCGATTCGCAGATCACTGGTCCTGAGATTATTCAGGAAACGACTGACAAGATCCGCCAAATCCGCGACAATCTGTTAGCTGCTCGTAGTCGACAGAAGAGTTACGCGGATAAACGAAGAAAACCTTTAGAGTTTGAAGTGGGAGATATGGTATTGCTCAAAGTATCGCCTTGGAAGGGCGTTGTTCGATTCGGAAAGAAAGGGAAGCTTGCTCCACGATACGTTGGCCCTTTTAAGATCCTTGAACGGATCGGGAAGGTTGCTTACAAATTGGAACTTCCTCCTGAACTTAGTAATGTGCATCCGACGTTTCACGTGTCCAATCTAAGAATGTGCTTAGCTGATCAAGATCTTCAGGTACCACTCGATGACATTCGCATCGATGATACCATGCACTTCGTTGAAAAACCAGTGGAGATAATGGACCGTGAGGTTAAACAGCTCAAACGCAGTAGAATTCCAATTGTCAAAGTACGTTGGGAATCGAAGCGGGGTCCAGAATTCACATGGGAGCGGGAAGATCAGATGAAGCTTAAGTACCCACATTTATTTACTACGGTCATTCCAAGTTGAATTTCGGGACGAAATTCCTTTAACTAGGGGAGACTGTAACATCACTGTACTTTCGGTTGTCCGTACGTCCGTACATCCGTACGATTGTACTGTTACGACCGGAGATTTATTTATTATGAATGATTATGAAATTGTTGACTTACACTATTGATATTATCACTGTACTGGTATACATGTTATAGCACATTTATTGTACGCATAAACCACGGGAAGTTTAACTGTAATTCAACTACACGGACCCGTAGTGTTTATTGCAGTTACTTATTACTGATGATGAAGGATTATTGGTTGAGAATTGATTTGTGATGGAACTGGGAGTTTGTTTGAGTCTGGTTACTAAACGTAGTCAAGGACCCATGGTCATGGTTTATCGAAATAGCGGTGGGACGGTGGCTAGGGCAGTTGCGACTGACCCTTACATATGCCCTATATATATGCATATTTCGGTCTATCATGGATGTGTCAGTGACTAGGGTTTAGTGGGTTTTGGTTTGGGAAATGATAATATTAAAGTTAATAAATATTGGGAATTAATTACGCGAAGTGAGGTTACGAACATTACTTAAACGTGAATATTAATTCAGAAATGTTAACTTAACAAATGTATTCGCGTGGGTGACGATTCACACGAATATAATTATTAAGAATAATATACTGAAACGATATTCCATAAATAATAAATCAAATCGAAATACGATACGAGCGTCGGATTCGCAAAGGTGACGATCTTTACGAATACGTACGCGAGTAACGCGTTTCGACGAGATAATTAAATAATATCAAACGATATTAATTTAATAAATGGAAACTAAAAACGTTTATTAGGAATCACAACCTAAAATGTTTTCGAATAAATTAATTTATTTAAATAATTAATTAGCGATAATGAAACGAAAGTGTTTTACGAAACAATTTATCAAAACTTATTTTATTTAAACAAAAACCAATTTAATTAAAATGATTTATTGGTTTAAATATGTTACGCTAGAACAACCGAGCATGTTATTACATTTCACGCATATTAAACGAGATCTTTTGCGAGACAATGATTATTTAAAAAATCAATTTAATTAATGAAACCATATTATTTAAACACTTTACGTTTAAATGCGCTTAATGTGCAAAAACCGGATATTCATTATATGGCATCGCGATAAAAACGGGATCGGGTATGCGGGAATGATACGCGGTATAAGGAAGACTCCATCTTCCTTATTTTTCATTCTCCACATCTTCTCTCTCTCTCTACACATAATTTTCGTCACCAACAAACCCACCCAACTTCTCTCTAGCTTTTCTCCTTCATTTCTTGACGGATTTTCGAGATCTCGGAGCCTACGCGTTCGTGTGAACGAGAGGAACAAGGAAGTACAAGAAGATCTTTCATTTGAGCTTTGTTTCGAGGTAAATCTCCAGATTACTTTTCGGTTTTACTAAAAAAAAAAAACGTGATGTGTTTCGTGTTTAGAACATCGGACCGAGACTAGGGTTTGTCTAATGTGTTAGACGAATTGGTATTGAGTTGATCGACGCCATAGATAGCCTGATAATCACGGATTTTAGATGATGATGATGATGAAGTTAAGTTGCAGGTCAACGAACCCTCTTTGGGACGGAGCACAGGGAGCCGAACCTTTTAAGTGTTGGCCAAACCCTATGCTGGGTCGCGAACCTTCTGTCACCATGAACTCACGAACCCTAGTGGGCGGGAAGCAATGTGGCCGAACCATGGGGTGGTCACGAACCCTAGCGAACCATTAGGTAAACCTTGTGGCATTTGCGAACCATGGCAGCCGAACCCTGCCATGGGAACGAACCTTAGATGAAGCCGAACCCTACGGGTTGCGAAGCCATGGACCAACGAACCTCCCTTTCTGTAGAACAAGCCGAACCTTTGGTTCTAGCCAAAAGGTTCGCTGCCCTCTTGTGAAAACCGAACCTAAATCCATTAAAGTGATCGGTCAAGGGTAATAAGATAACATGATCATAAATATATATATACATATATATGAATACTCATGCATGCATGCAATAAAATTCTAGTTTGCCACCTTTAATTTAATAAAAATAAATTATAAATTTAGAAATTTCATACCTTGAATATAATTGATGAACAAGTTAAATTGGTTCTTAAATCTAAATTATATATTGTTAACTTGGATATCATGATGATTAGATTTATCTAAAGCATGCATGCGAGTACACATACATATATATATACATTTATATATGAATGTGTGTGGGTAACATAAGGGTTCATAATGGAATTATCTTCATTAGGTAATTAAGCTATCATGTATGAATCCATAATCAATAATGAAATCATGTGTTACCAACTTAACTTAGATAATAGAAACTAAGTTAAAGGGGCATTTGTAATTTTTAGTAAACACTTAAGATCGCTTAATTAAATGAAGACACGTATACTTATAATCATGAAACACAATAATCACAGATTGTTGAGTTGACTTGAGTTACGCACGCGAGCGCGCATTATTAGAGAACACTGATTCTAAGGACTTCAGGTGAGTTCTCATAACCTCCCTTTCTTTAAACTGTTTTGTATTAAAACTCGGAGGTGAAACATGTATACTGGTTTAAATATTATTTTGATAACACAAGGATAATACCTGTTTATCATTATGATATTCACTATTATGAATTATCATTATTATGGATTATCACTGATTATAATGAATCCGTGTAAACATTGTTATTGACTTCGGTTAATAACAAAGATTACATGTATTGTCTCATACTCCGTGAAATCATTACTTTTAACTTCGGTTATTTGTTTTGACTTCATGTATCGTCACGTGGAGGGTTTCCACATCCGTGAAGTATTGTCTTTGACTTCGGTTAATGGCTTGGACTTCATGTATTGTCACGTGGTTAGCGACCACTCCATGAATCATGTATTTAACTTATGTTAATTACATAATGATCATGTATAGTCACGAACATTATTTGAGAATATAAATGATGAGATTGGTTGATTCGTTTATGGATTGATTATCTATGTTTGATTATGATTATGTGGGAATGACTATGACTGATTGATTATGTGATTATGTGATTGTGTATGTGTTTGGTTGTTGAATGGATGGATGTGTGTTGGACTATCTCATACAGGTATTCATATGGATTTTCCCAAGAAGATCATAAGTCTTATACTTGTTTTAAACAAAGCATTTTACAAAACTATTTTTAAAACACAAACTTTTAAACTCATTTTACTAAAACATTTTTAAGTATAAAAACTTATGATTACTCGCCAACTACTTTTGTAGTTGACACTTGATTTCTTACATGTTTCAGGTGATGGAGACAAGTAGGATGAAGAGGATGATCTCTTCTATTTTGGACAGCATCATCATATAGGATTCTTGGACTTAGTTAATTAACTAAATTTCTGGCGATTAGAGTTTAGTTAGTTTAACTAATTCTTTTGTGTAATTGATGTAATTGATTCATGACGAACATGATTTTTGTGTAATTATGTTGTTTGCTTAAATGATATATGATGATTAAATTAGATGCCCACGAGCTTTTGAACAATCTACACATCCCTCGTGGCATCCCGACGATTCCGCCGCCGGTCGGGGTGTTACATGAATGATGTCCAATAATTAGAAAACCATATTGAAAAGCATAGATATTGTCGTGTTTGTACGGGTGACGATCTGAACGAACGCGCGCAATAACTACGCGATTCAATTTAAACGGTAAGTTAATTATTTCTGAAAATGTTAAATAAATAAAAAGATATTAGTTAATTTATTAGGAATCACAACCTAAAATGATTATATAAATTCTATTTTTAAAACCGGATCGTTTCGTTACGAAAACGGTGAGAAACCGACGCTTCTACGCGAAACCGAGCAAAAACCGACGAACCCGAACATACTCGGGTAAACCCAAGGCATTAATTATGGCATTCAATGTCATAATCACACACAACCACCAGCCACCAACACCATTCTTGTTCATCTCTCTCTCTCTAACCTCTCACTAGAACTTGCACCTTCTCACTAAGATTACTCACCCAAATCTCAACCATTTCAAGTGTTCTTGTTGTCAAAACAACCCCCACAACTCATAGATTGCAGAAGTACAACGGATCTAGGTTTCTATCCACTGGATTTGAGGTAAAAACCTGAAACTTGTTCGGTTTTAGGGTTTTAAAAACCCTATTGATCGAAACTAGTTAGAGCCGGTTAGAAACCTTCTCAACCCATAGGATTTTCACGAAAATGTGTCTAAGGTGAGTAGGAACAAGCACCCTCATCTTATTTGGTCCCTTAAGTAGAAAATCATGGCTACCTTTTTCCTGGTGTACGATAGGCCGAATGAGGAATCAACAGACCGCCGAATGGCTTAGGCCGAACCTCTCCCCCCCTTTCGCCGAATGACTATAAGCCGAAGCAACTAGGCCGAATGAACTCCTCCCCAACCGAATGAGCTAATGCCAAATGAAAGCCTCTCATTCGCCCGTACCTCACTCGGCAAATGCTACACATTAGCAGGTACTCTATTCGGCCCAAGGCCCTTCGCCCGAATCAGATTCCTTCGCTCAAGCTTCATTCGCCAACCACTATCCATTCGACTAAACCATGATTCGGTCAAGGTTCATTCGACCATCATCCCCATTCGGCCAATGTTATTCGGTCGAGCCCCATTAGCCCACACCACATCTAATCAGTTGACCAAGGGGGTACTCGAACGGTTGTCATGGGTGCATGCATGGGGAATTACGTGGAAGAGTGCATGGGAGGGTATTAGGGTTTTATTGTGTGAAACCACCTTTGGGGTGAACCAAAGCTCATTTAAATGATCATGAGGATTATTTCAAGAGAAATGGGTTCAAGTTATGCGGGCTATCCAAGGAAACTATAGTAAAGTTTTGTTAACAAGAGGTTTTCATAAATTACATTGAAACCTATAAGTAATTGTCAACATCTTTTGGGGATTAACACATTTAAGAAGACACGGAGAAACAAACACACTAGGTCTAAAGTTAGGGTGTTATTCTCACGAGTAATTTCTAACATTTAGACAACTCACAATGAATATACAACTGCATTAGGTTGTTCTTTTGAACTACCTATGATGAGTTGTACACGTAAACGAACAAAGAATCAGGAACGATTAAGATCTTGTAAGGGGCCAAGGTTAATCATTCAAGATTAACCTAAGCCCATCATGATAACCATACTTTTCTTAATTTAATAATGTCTTTGAAAAGAGAAATTGATTTATAAATCTCACTAAATTAAATAAAAGGTTTTAAAACTTAAAAGTTCGATTAAATTGAAATAAATTGAAAATATTTTTATTAAAGCCTTTAAACTAGTGATGTGGGATCAGGGTTAATTATGAGTAATAAGTTAGAGAAATTCAATGAAGTCATAGAAACACACTAGTAAGTTAGGACACTTAGTTGCACACCGAGACCGAAGCCTTAGATACAATGTTTATTATAAACACTTATCGTATTCGAATCTCTTAAAACAACTCAGGTGCTAAAGATACATAAGCAACATTCAAAGAGCGCGCATTATCTTTTGTGATTCATTTGCACAGCAACACAGGTGAGTTCATTGCCCCTTTTCTAAACATTTTTGTTTTAAAACGCGGGGCTGAGAAGCATGCGTAAAATATTTTAATTAAATTGTTTACTTAAATGCTTTTAAATTGTATATGTTTAACATGTATAACTGTTTATTTTAGACTTTGTCTAGGTAAATTGTTTATTGGATTTAAAACAAGTTATCTACTCATCATGAGTACATAACTTTGCGAATCAAAGAACTAATTTCAAAAGAACCATTTTCAAAGAACTAAAGATCTAAAACAAAATACTATTTTCAAAGATCTATTTCAAAGAACTAACGGTCTATTTCAAAGAACTAACGGTCTATTTCAAAGAACTAACGGCCTATTTCAAAGAACTAACGGCCTATTTCAAAGAACTAACGGTCTATTTCAAAGAACTAACGGTTTATTTCAAAGAACTATTTCAAGAGGGTGTTGTCAAAGAACTAACGATCTAACGAACTATTTACAAAGAACTATTTTGAGGAAAATCTGGGAAATATTCAAAGATAGCATGTGAACGGTCAATAACGGTCAAGAACGGTCAATAAAATCCTATATTTCAAAAGATGTCCTAGCTAGACTGATTGAGTATAGGTCGCATGCTTGATGATATTTACAGATGTCCTTTACTACTAAGTACCTGATTGCTATACTAGTCTACTCGAGTATGACCAAGGCCCAATCATTAGGACTTAGATTTTATTAAATGTTTATTTATTTATTTAATTAAGCATTTATTTCACTGTTGTACAATTGTTGTGGTTGATCATACTTGTGTGATGAACTTGAGGAAATCAATAGGGATTGCAAATTGTTGTATATACAGGAACAAGAAACTGAAGAACAAATGAGGTAATGGCAGGGGTAAAACGCTTAATTATTATTAACACCAATGTCCTATGTGGATTAGTATGTGGTGGGACGGCGTTAGGGCGGGTCGTAGGCTCGACTCAGGGGTATGCCCTATATATAAGCATACTGATCTGGATGATACATGTGATGTGAATGAGATTAAGGTTGTTACCCGGGGGTTTAACAAATGTTTTGAGTGTATGGTAGGTAAAAATGCTTAACTATCATTAACATCAGTGTCATACACACATTAGTATGTGGTGGGACGGCGTCTAGGCGGGTCGTAGGCTCGACTCAGGGGTATGCCCTATATATAAGCATACCGATGTGGACATTACATGTGATGTTAATGAGGTTAGGGTCTTTACCAAAAGAGGTTTAAAATTCATTTTCAAGTAATAAACTATATGAATTCACCAACCATGTGTTGACTTGGTCTTTTTGCATGACATCTCAGGTGACGAACATGTCAATTAAGAAGTTTATGCTTTTGGACTAGGACTTCAGATAAAAGACTTAGTATTTTTGGACCTGCATAATTTTGAAACATCATTGTACAATTATTTTGTATATCTTGTATAGTTACAAGATAGAAACTTTATGATGCTTATGGTAGATTTACATTGTTAAATTGTAAACGATACTGATGTAATTTAACTTTGTAATTCTATTCTATTTAGCATTTTCTCATTTATATCATGTGCAATGTAAACAATCTGATCATTACGATTATCACTCACGATATCGCGTCCCGAGAACCATCCGCCTGACGGGGACTCCTATCCAACCCCGCCGGCTAGGGGTGTGACAGTTCTATATGACCAATGTTTCTGATCCTGGCACGTCACACCCGGTGGTCTGATTCCGCAAGTGGTAAATTTGAGGGTGTGACATTATATTACTTACGATAGATACACTTGTATCAAATTCAAATTGGTCCAGAAAAGGGAATCATCTTGTTTGGTTTGGTAATGGGTTTGGTTCACATATAAATCATTTTACGAATTTAAATCTTAAACTTTGTGAAAAATCCTTATTAACAATATACACATTTGCACACATTACCACAAGGTGTATTAATACTGGCCCAAATTTTAAATTGTTCAATATATATTTAAAACAGTGAGATTATTTTTAAACATGAAGTTTTCTCAAATGTCTTACTATAAAAACCGCTTCTTTTTTTTTAAATGTCATGTTTTATTCCTTGTTGTCAAAATCCATATCGGAGGCAAAATTAGTGATTTAGTTAAATATTCTTTTGATTTAAATTTATATCGAAATGGAAGCCTGGAATTTTCTTTAACGTTTATTCGTGTAAAAATTAAGTTAATAGATGCTTTTTGTAGGGTTAAGATGGTATAATAACATAAAAAAATGAAATTATGTTACCAAATAATTATATTCTTTCTGAAAAAAGACAGAGATAAATTCTATGCAGTTATAGTTTAGAAAGATTCAAAATTCGGTTGCTACGAAATTGGGAGTGTTGCTTGGAAGGAGCACCTAAACAACTTGGAGGGAAGCACTTATTTGATAAACATATAATATTTTGGGATGGTATGATTAATGATTTCTTGTAGAGAGTAACATTTGTTTTTAAAATCAGACCACATCGAATGAGTTTCTTTACTGGTCAGTGGTTAGATCGAATTTAAGAACCGGATAATGTCATAAATATTATACAAGCATATATAGAAAATTTAAAAAATCCAAATATTATGTAGCTAAAAAACCGGTTCAATCGGGCGGTTTTCAGGTTGGAAGGCCGGCCACCGGTCGAACCGGGTAATTCGCGCAAAAACAGTTATGAACGCATAACTTGTGACATCCAGTACCGGATCGTCCGGCAAGTCCGTACGGTATGTATACTTTCACTATTTACTGTGTGTAAATACAATGTGTAAACAGTGTGCATGATAACAAAACTCAGATAACAAGCAACAGTTGTACGTGTTTAAGTGAAAAACTTAAATACTGTAAGTACAACAACTCATGATAATTAACAGTTGTTTGTATTTAGGTGAAAACCTAAGTACAGTTAACACAACGAATCAAGGGAAACAACAGTGAACAAACAAATGACAAGAACATATCGGTTGCGATCTGATATCCATAGATGAAAGGAATCAGATGTCCGATAACTCAGTATGAAAACAATGCGAATAAAAGGAAAACAATGTGAAAACAGGAAGTTCAGTTGAGTCCGTCTGCGAGGAAACACAATTTAAAACACAAGTCAGTGTCGTTTCAGAATAACAAACTGACAGTGTGTTTGCGTGGGTGACGATTCACACAAACATATCTGTGAGTTTAGAGTTCTGAAATGACGACTGAAAAGTAGAAAACAAAAGTCAGAAAGTAAAACCATCGTCGTGTTCGTTTGGGTGACGATTCGAATGAATACGCGTGAAGGTGACGCGATCTGACGAAACATTTAAAATAATCATATTCGATGAATTAAATTAAGAAAAACAAATTTAGAAGATTTACTAGGAATAACTACCTTAAAACTTAGAAATAAAACTATTTATTTTAAAATACGTAAATAATGCGCGTTACGTTCTGGAAACGCAACGAAGACGAGCACCGAGCAAACGAAACGAACCCGAACACCCTCGGGGTATAAATACCCTAAATGAGGCAACCACCTCATTTATTTCACCCTCTTTCTCTCTCTAAAACCCTAAATCCGGTTTTCTTTAACTCACTAGATCTCCTCAATTTCTTGATGAAATTTGGTCTTCTAGGTGCCAAATCGAAGCTACATTCTTCCTCTACCTGAAAGTAAAACCGATCTGAGGAGAAACCCACTGAAAATCGAGGTATTTGAGCTGGAACATTTCGAAAACTAGGGTTTTTGTACCCTTTGTTTGAACCACCACACTCAACCGGTGCTAGACCTTCTCCGTTGACCCCTACACCTCGAGACTCAGTTCTTGCATACCACCACCATGGAACATAATCATTTATCACCACTGGATCTTGGGAACTCACCTGGGTGGCGGCTGGACGAAGCAAACCTCACAGCTCGGCCGAAAGGCCTAGGGCCAAAGGAATGGCCGAAGGGTTTGGCGACCGAAGGAGAGGGGCGAATGAAGGGGCTTCATTCACTCGGTCATTATGCCCATTCGCTCGGTCAAGTGAGATCCCATTTTGGTCAGAGGTTCAGTCGGCCGAAGGAGCAGGCCATTCGTCCGAAGCATCTTCATTCGGCCTATGGCCAGGTCTTCTATCGGTCAGACCACCTTGATTCGGCCAAGGCATACTCATTCTATCAAACAACACACCCATTCGGCCATGCAAACCATCATTCGAGCCACACTTCCATTCGGCTACCCCCCCCCCCCCCCGATGTTCATTCGACCTATGCTGGTCATTCGCCCAAGAAGGAGCTGATTCGGTGTGAGGCCCCGATTCCGGGCGACCTCACATACGTTGGTCTCGTCATAACACATAGCCCTTAAACTAAAAACTTTCATAGATAGCAGCGGAACTTAAACATAATGTCAAACATGAGTAAATGTCTGAATTAAAACATAAATGATTGCCAACACCATCGGATACTCTATCTTGATGCCTGAAGCTTCATGCCTTCTCTAACCATAGCTTAACCTGACATACATGCTAAATCAAGTCAGCTTACGCTGGTGAGTTCTAGTTTTCGTAAAAATAAAATCTTTACTGTACATAAAAATGTTAGCATTCACTGTTGACCGAAGTCAACAGTCTCAATCACCCTGAACCTAACACATTTCATGTACATAACATACATGACATCATAACATCAATCATACGGTGAAGAAACTTCGCCGTCAACTGTGGACCTAAAGTCAAACAGGCTTGTGCAGCACAAGACACTATAACTATCAACCCGCAGCTGATAACTCATGCATGCATAAGATTTCTTTAACTATCAACCAAAGTTGATAGCTCATACTGGTACAAGACTTCTTTACATAATTCATTCATACATCACATATACATACTCATAACACACATTCATTTACATCATCAGGTCCGTTGCCCTCATCATATCCACCGTTTTTAACAGTGGGCTTATACCGGCATAAGACTCCATACCCAGTTATAGTCGTGGTTGACTATCATAACCAGTTATAGTCGTGGTTGACTCTCATACCCAGTTATAGTCCTGGTTGACTCTCATACCCAGTTATAGTCCTGGTTGACTCTGATAAACAGTTATAGTCCTGGTTGACTCTCATACCCAGTTATAGTCCTGGTTGACTCTCATACCCAGTTATTGTCCTGGTTGACTCTCATACCCAGTTATAGTAGTGGTTGACTATCATACACAGTTATAGTCCTGGTTGACTCTCATACCCAGTTATAGTCATGGTTGACTCTCATACCCAGTTATAGTCCTGGTTGACTCTCATACCCAGTTATAGTCCTGGTTGACTCTCATTCATTTATCTTCCTATAACACTTATAGGAACATCATTCATGACACACAAGCGTCATATGATCATTCATCATATTCATCATAATATCATAACATTTCATGCCAGTCTCTTATCATCATGACATCATCACGTTGTCCTAATATCTTAGGAATCATCATATCATGTCATGCCAGTATCATTTCATCATACTATCATAACATCCTAGCAATGAATATATATCATGCTATCATCATATCATCAGATCATACTTTCTGGCATTCATGAACTTTTCATACTAACATCTTATCATCATAGCATTCTGCCCTAGCAGCAATGGCACATGTCATATCATAACATCTCATGCTAGCATCTTTATCATAATATCATCACTTACATGTTACAATAGAACCTATTCCTCGTATCCCACATCATACTTTCATCCTAGCAGCCTAGGATTTCATCATAGCTTAACATCTGTAATTATCCTCATAGTGTGTTATCATACCTCTCATCATCATGTCTTACTAATATGAACACATCATACTTAGCATATCATCATGTACAAATCATATTAACACATTAACACGCATACATAATCATGGCATATCATTATTCATTTATCGTCATCTTAAGCACATAACATCATGAACATAACGTTAAGCATGTATGCCAGCCCAAAACATTAAACATAAAAACAGGGCGTCTAGAACTCACCTGATGTCTCACGGTCGCGAGATCACTCACAACTGGTGCTAATGGTATAACTCTGCATTAGTTTACGTATAATATGTTATATACATTTTAACATACTGATTAAATCTTTTCTGAACGTCCTATGTCAAAGACATTGCCTTAACAACCATCAAATCGTTAATGTTGTTGATTATCATGCTAAAACAGGTTCCTAGACAGGTTAATGGCTTAGAACTGATCAATCCTTGTTATTGATTACTCAGATATCATGGAATATCACAATGTAACATTAGAATAGGTTTAATAACCATATTTAACATACTGATCTGTCTGTTATTATAAACATCAGATAATCCTTCCAATGAGTATGTTAATGATTGTGATTAGTTTGAAACACTTGGAATTAACCTTGTGTGTCCAAATATTAATCAAACTAATTCCCTACCTTGTCATAATCAAATGGTTTAAACCACTATAACCATTGTTATGATTCCATGCAAATCGGGCATTACAACGGCTCAAAACAAGGATTTTCCCATTAACAATTCGAGTTCTTCACTTATAATCAATCCTAGCCATCATCTAGGCAATAATCAACAACCCTAACTATATTCTCATGTTCAGAAACAAGACTTAATCAATCATAATCAATCTAGAAGGTTAAAGTGAACTATTACCTATTCCAACGAAGTTCTGCGGGTAAGAAGACGATCCGGGCTTGTAGAAACGTTCCCTGGTTCGATCTAAACCTTGAGAAGCCTTCAAAATTGATGTTTTGGTGGATTAGATGCTGATTTGGTGTGTGTGAGGTCGAAATCGTCGAAGATAAGCACAAAAATGAGATTCCAGACAAAAACTTGACTTTTTAAGCCATTTTTGCGACTTTCTGGCCCCAGGCGCATCGCCCCACCTCGGAGGTTGTCCCAGGGCATACCGCGCGGGTCCATGGCGGCCAGATTTTGATCCTATCTTCGTTTCGCAATTCAGGGAGCATACGAACTCCGTTTTGCGCACGGTTTTCGCCTACATTCATGATTTTTCGAGCTCTTTCCAATGGTTATAATCTCAAGACCTAAAGAGTTCAAAATATTCGACCTCTAATCTATTGCTATATTCGATTCAGTGTATTTTGAAACCGGAGCATCGTTTCACGATTTCGCTTACACTCATTCTCTTCATTTTCGAGTTATGATTCTAACCTGAGAATTTTGAGTTGTCACACATATCAACGTGGATTTCAAGCACGATCAAATGTGCTTATTTCTTTGATAACGCAATTCTTCGAACATCAACAGTTACCGAAATCTCGCACGTTTATTTTTAGATTGCTAAATTTTCGGGTGTTACAAATCTACCCTCCTTACAATAGATTTCGTCCTCGAAACCTATTACGTCTCAAACAAATGTGGGTAGAGTCGTTTCATCTCGTATTCCAAGTTCTTGACTTGTCCTCAGACACGTTCAAAACTCACATTCTCTTCTGTCAATCCTTCCTGTTACGCCTGCTTGAGTTCGTCCAGAAAGTCTGGCGTGAAGCATAAGCTATGTTGTTATGCACCAGCAAATACAAGAAGATCATCATTTCCATCCGGCAGTGTTAAGACAGGAGCTTGGGTAAGTTCCTCCTTTAGCACTGTAAACGCTTGTTTTTGGTTCGGGCCCCATTCGTACTTTACATCTTTCTTCGTGAGCTTCGTCAGTGGTGTCGCTATCTTGGAGAAGTCTTTAATAAATATCCGAGAGTAACCGGCCAAACCAAGAAAACTGCATACTTCAGTAGGTGACTTCGGAGGGCTCCGTTTCATAATCGTTTCAACTTTACCTAGATCTACCATAATGCCTTCTGGGTTCACCACATGACCCAGAAATTTTACCTCTCGTACAGAAAGCGCATTTTGAGAATTTAGCATAAAGTTTCTTTTTCCTCAGGATCTCCAATACCTCACGTACGTGGCAAGCATGGTCTCCCTTATTCTTTGAATAAATCAAAATATCATCAATAAACACTATCACCAATCGGTCCAGCATCGGTTGACATACCATGTTCATCAAATTCATAAATGCTGCAGAAGCATTCGTCAATCCAAATGACATAACGAGAAACTTGTAATGTCCATAACGTGTATGGAAATCAGTCTTTGGAATATCCTGCTCTCGAACTTTCAACTGATGGTAACCAGATCGGGGATCTATCTTTGAGAACCAGCTTGCACCTTGCAATTGATCGAACAAGTCATCAACTCTAGGTAAAGGATACCTGTTCTTTACGGTCAACTTATTCAGTCCCCTGTAGTCAATGCACATTCGCATGCTACCATCATTCTTCTTCACAAACAGCACCGGGGCTCCCCAAGAAGAGACACTCGGTCATATAAAACCTTTATCAAGGAGTTCTTGTAGCTGGGCCATCATTTCCTTCATTTCGGTAGGAGCTGAACGGTAAGGTGTTTTGGCAACGGGTTGCGCCCCCAGCACTAAGTCGATTTGGAACTCAATTTCCCATTCCGGTGGTAATCCAGGCAATTCCTCAAGGAATACATCAAGGAAGTTACGCACCACGGGTACATCATCAATCGTGCTCATATCCGTATGTTCCTCAATCACCTAGGCCAAGTAGGCTACACACCCTCGCCTCATCATTACATCAGCCTTGATCATCGAAATGATCTTCAGCGCATACATCGCTTTGTCACCATAAATCGTTACAGAGCTCCCATCCATCGCACGTAAACATATCAACTTACGTCGACATACAATGTTAGCCTCGTATTTGGCTAACCAGTCCATGCCCAAGAATACATCGAAACCTTCCAAGGTTATAGAAACAATCGTACTGGGAACTGATGACCTCCTATCCCAACATAAAAATCATCTATAGCCTCAGTCACCCTGGTCATCTTACCAATAGTCGTCTCTACATCAAATACCCGATCTATCTTCTTAACCTTCCCCGATAACCCATCTTAGAAAGTAGAAGATACAAAACTCATACTGGCACCAAAAACAAACAATACAGAAGCAGTAATATTGTTGATAGAAAAGGTACCTGTGACCACGTCCGGGTCCACGACCGCATCGTCTTTCGTCATCGTAAAGGCTCGGGCTTTAGCCTTCTGCTTCTCTTTCCCTTTGTCGTCTTCCTTTCCAGAGCCCGAAACATCGGCTCGGGGCTGTCTGCAATCCTTGGACATATGTCCAAACCTATTGTAGTTCAAACATCTGGTGGCACTTGGGCAATTGCTGGAGAAATGCCCCATCTTTCCGCATCGAAAACATAAGTTAGTGCCCATCCGGCACGGCCCATAATGGTTTTTTCCACACTTGTTGCATTGATTCATCTCCTCACGTTTCACTTTCTTTCCCGACATCTTTAGTTGGTCTGTTCGGCCCCTCTTAGTCCCGAAGGACTCCTTCACCTTTGTTTCCTCTTTCAGTGGCTCATCAAACATCACATCATCCCATACAATACCACTGAGTTCCACCGTGGAGTCGAAGGTCTTGGAAGCATTTGCTTTCACATGAATCCGCACCTTTGGAGGCAAACCTTCCATATACAGTTTCACCCTGCGTTCCTCAGAACCAACCAAGTGAGGAACTAATCTTGCCATTTCATTGAATTTTGATGTATACTGTCGATGATTCATACTCCCAGCTTTCAGAACCAGAAACTCTCTTTCAACTTTATCCAGCTCATTCTTGGGACAGAACTGTTTAGTGACCAGTTCCTTGAGATCGTCCCAAGTCATCTTCTCCATATCAGCTGCAGACTTGGACTGCTTAATGGTGTTCCACCAATGTAGAGCTTCCTCAGTAAATGAATGGGCTGCAAACTTGACAGCTTGATCAACTCGGCATTCACTAATGGAGATAACAGCCTCCATAGCAGATATCCAGTGGCAGGTGGCTACGGCATCCTTCTTACCATCGAAGGTCGGTGGGTTACATCCTTTGAAGGCCTTGTAATCACAACCCTTCAGTTTCTTTAACATAGAATCTTCGCTTTTATTTTCGATGATCACAACTTCATCATCTCCCTTGGAGCTTTCCTTTGTTCCTTTCGACTTGTCTTTTAGAGCATCCTTCAGTGCCTTAGCAATCATTGCCGGCATTTTCTCATGCATGATTTTGTAGACTTCATCAGAAATAGCCTTTACCACAATCGGCTCTAGCGTGAACTCTTCTTCATCTTCCGGTTGCTCGTTGTGCTCGTGGTCATCTTCGTTGACGGGTTCTTCATTCTCGATACGTGGTTCTTTAGGCTCTTGTGGTTGCTTACGTGGACAACCCTCTTGTATAGCCATCTAACTATCTACATAATGCAACAATTGAGGAATCAGTACAGAATCAGTTTAGCACGAAATAAGCTTTGTAAATCGTTAATGACGTTGATCAGGTGTTATTAACCATTTACCCAACTCATAGGCTCTAAACGTTTCCCATCCCATCTCCTCAAAGTGCATGACACTAACCACCTTTCTAACCTGACACCTACATCTTAACTCATACATAACATTCATACATAACATTCAACTCGTGGCATCCGTTCATCCGTGGTTGGCAATCCGCATCACTTAATCCCATTTTCAGTTTAAGTCTTGGCATTTAGGATGCCAATATCTCTCAAACTATGGCTCTGATACCAACTTGTGAGGCCCCGATTCCGGGCGACCTCACGTACGTTGGTCTCGTCATAACACATAGCCCTTAAACTAAAAACTTTCATAGATAGCAGCGGAACTTAAACATAATATCAAACATGAGTAAATGTCTGAATTAAAACATAAACGATTGCCAACACCATCGGATACTCTATCTTGATGCCTGAAGCTTCATGCCTTCTTTGACCATAGCTTAACCTGACATACATGCTAAATCAAGTCAGCTTACGCTGGTGAGTTCTAGTTTTCGTAAAAATAAAATCTTTACTGTACATAAAAATGTTAGCATTCACTGTTGACCGAAATCAACAGTCTCAATCACCCTGAACCTAACACATTTCATATACATAACATACATGACATCATAACATCAATCATACGGTGAAGAAACTTCACCGTCAACTGTGGACCTAAAGTCAAACAGGCTTGTGCAGCACAAGACACTATAACTATCAACCCGCAGCTGATAACTCATGCATGCATCATATTTCTTTAACTATCAACCAAAGTTGATAGCTCATACCGGTACAAGACTTCTTTACATAATTCATTCATACATCACAAATACATACTCATAACACACATTCATTTACATCATCAGGTCCGTTGCCCTCATCATATCCACCGTTTTTAACAGTGGGCTTATACCGGCATAAGACTCCATACCCAGTTATAGTCGTGGTAGACTATCATAACCAGTTATAGTCGTGGTTGACTCTCATACTCAGTTATAGTCCTGGTTAACTCTCATACCCAGTTATAGTCCTGGTTGACTCTCATACCCAGTTATTGTCCTGGTTGACTCTCATACCCAGTTATAGTCCTGGTTGACTCTTATACCCAGTTATAGTCCTGGTTGACTCTCATACCCAGTTATAGTAGTGGTTGACTATCATACACAGTTATAGTCCTGGTTGACTCTCATACCCAGTTATAGTCCTGGTTGACTCTCATACCCAGTTATAGTCCTGGTTGACTCTCATACCCAGTTATAGTCCTGGTTGACTCTCATACCCAGTTATAGTCCTGGTTGACTCTCATTCATTCATCTTCCTATAACACTTATAGGAACATCATTCATGACACACTAGCGTCATATGATCATTCATCATATTCATCATAATATCATAACATTTCATGCCAGTCTCTTATCATCATGACATCATCACGTTGTCCTAATATCTTAGGAATCATCATATCATGTCATGCCAGTATCATTTCATCATACTATCATAACATCCTAGCAATGAATATATATCATGCTATCATCATATCATCAGATCATACTTTCTGGCATTCATGAACTTTTCATACTAACATCTTATCATCATAGCATTCTGCCCTAGCAGCAATGGCACATGTCATATCATAACATCTCATGCTAGCATCTTTATCATAATATCATCACTTACATGTTACAATAGAACCTATTCCTCATATCCCACATCATACTTTCATCCTAGCAGCCTAGGATTTCATCATAGCTTAACATCTGTAATTATCCTCATAGTGTGTTATCATACCTCTCATCATCATGTCTTACTAATATGAACACGTCATACTTAGCATATCATCATGTACAAATCATATTAACACATTAACACGCATACATAATCATGGCATATCATTATTCATTTATCGTCATCTTAAGCACATAACATCATGAACATAACGTTAAGCATGTATGCCAGCCCAAAACATTAAACATAAAAACAGGGCGTCTAGAACTCACCTGATGTCTCACGGTCGCGAGATCACTCACAACTGGTGCTAATGGTATAACTCTGCATTAGTTTACATATAATATGTTATATACGTTTTAACATACTGATTAAATCTTTTCTGAACGTCCAATGTCAAAGACATTGCCTTAACAACCATCAAATCGTTAATGTTGTTGATTATCATGCTAAAACAGGTTCCTAGACAGGTTAATGGCTTAGAACTGATCAATCCTTGTTATTGATTACTCAGATATCATGGAATATCACAATGTAACATTAGAATAAGTTTAATAACCATATTTAACATACTGATATGTCTGTTATCATAAACATCAGATAATCCTTCAATGAGTATGTTAATGATTGTGATTAGTTTGAAACACTTGGAATTAACCTTGTGTGTCCAAATATTAATCAAACTAATTCCCTACATTGTCATAATCAAATGGTTTAAACCACTATAACCATTGTTATGATTCCATGCAAATCGGGCATTACAACGGCTCAAAACAAGGATTTTCCCATTAACAATTCGAGTTCTTCACTTATAATCAATCCTAGCCATCAGCTAGGCAATAATCAACAACCCTAACTATATTCTCATGTTCAGAAACAAGATTTAATCAATCATAATCAATCTAGAAGTTTAAAGTGAACTGTTACCTATTCCAACGAAGTTCTGCGGGTAAAAAGACGATCCGGGCTTGTAGAAACGTTCCCTGGTTCGATCTAAACCTTGAGAAGCCTTCAAAATTGATGTTTTGGTGGATTAGATGCTGATTTGGTGTGTGTGAGGTCGAAATCGTCGAAGATAAGCACAAAAATGAGATTCCAGACAAAAACTTGACTTTTCAAGCCATTTTTGCGACTTTCTGGCCCCAGGCGCATCGCCCCACCTCGGAGGTTGTCCCGGGGCGTACCGCGCGGGTCCATGGCGGCCAGATTTTGATCCTATCTTCGTTTCGCGATTCAGGGAGCATACGAACTCCGTTTTGCGCACGGTTTTCGCCTACATTCACGATTTTTCGAGCTCTTTCCAATGGTTATAATCTCAAGACCTAAAGAGTTCAAAATATTCGACCTCTAATCTATTGCTATATTCGATTCAGTGTATTTTGAAACCGGAGCATCGTTTCACGATTTCGCTTACACTCATTCTCTTCATTTTCGAGTTATGATTCTAACCTGAGAATTTTGAGTTGTCACACATATCAACGTGGAATTCAAGCACGATCAAATGTGCTTATTTCTTTGATAACGCAATTCTTCGAACATCAACAGTTACCGAAATCTCGCACGTTTATTTTTAGATTGCTAAATTTTCGGGTGTTACATTCGGCCCAACGGTTTGGCCCACACACACACATATGGCCCAAGTGTTTGATTTGGCCCAAGGTGACTTGGTTCGATCCACATAACATTCGGTCTAGGAGCATTGTTTGGTCCACACTTGATTCGGCCCATTTGATTCAAAATGTAAACAAGAACATAAATCCATCCCATGGATGACATGCATGGGTAGTTTTTTTTACTACAAAGGTGGTGGGTTTGGTCCAATGAACTTCATAAAACCTAAAACCTAGTCTTTTTGAATAGGTTAACAAGTGATTTCAAAGTGTTAAGACAAATCAAACAATGATCATACAAAACCCTTTTACAAGATGCTAAGGGTTATTAACCCATAATCTAAAGTCTAAGCTTATGTTTATAAACTATAAGGGTTGGCAAGACCACCCAACATGACAAGGTCAAAACAAAGTGTAACATAAAACACATACCGAGATATACTAAGCTCAATCTAATTTAATTTAGTGTTAGTATGACTTATAATACTAGAACAGAGGCCGAATGATGACCAAGACCGAGGGGTGCTAGCCAATTTTAGAGCTAACACATACACGCACCAACACTATAACTTATACTTATAAGTTACAAATGTTGTGAAATCAACACAGGATCGTGAAAACAACATCAAGAACAACAAAGAGCGCATGCATTCTTGTTTAGACTTAGTCAACTACAAGGTGAGTTCATATGCCCCTTTTCTGATCTTAATTGATTTTAAACTCTCGGGGCTGAGAAACATGCTAAATCTTTTATTTACTTAAAAGTTTTAGTACAACATATTGTTTATACTATGATTTAGATAATATTGCTTGACTTATTATCGCTTATCATTGTATGCATGCTTGTATGATCATAACATAACAGAGATAACAAGGATGAAACATGATAACGTAGCTTCATGACTCATCAACACAATAGAATAATGTAATTGTAAGATTTTATCTTATGACACTTAATTATTCTTACAAGAAAAAACAATGAGATTATCACAGGTGAACATGATGACAGTAACAACAACAGAAAAGAATGTTATAAAGATAATATATCTTCGTAATATCATTCACCACCGGAGTTAGCTAAGTGTAATAAGACAAGCTCTTATAACACTGTGCTTTCAACTCGGGGAAGACTATGAGATAACACGAAACAAATATCATCCACTACCTGAGTCGACTAAGTGTTGTAAGACTAGCTCGTACAACACTATAGTGGCAACAGGGTGACTATATGGAACAACAAGAATGATAATCATGATAATGTACTTTCATGATAACAACATCATTCACACAACAACTAACATTGTATAATAAGACAAGTTCTTATATAACTTTGTTTAGAACAACGAGACCACTCAACATTGAGAACAGATAACATTGGTGAACACAACAACAATTGATTACTATTGAACTGTCTGTATTATATCACGACAATCATGTGCTATGTATTCAAGTTTATCATCGTAAGTCCCTTACATAATTCGTTTACCAATTAGTTTGACGTGACTAAACCGACGATAGCATAGTGCTACCATAGGTTTGACAAACCTCCGGCTTGTAGGGCTAGTATGTTGATCGTATTGAACATTTGGTCGGTAACGTATGACCGGTGACAGGGTGACAATCCGTCAGGGTCTGGTAAGCGACATATGGTGATATTAATATACATTGATAATTGTAATTAATCCATCGATGCTGTTGATTAGTAGACTGAGGAATTGATTTCTCTCATGTTACATTACTGGTAATAGTTTCGATGAGGCCTATGGGAACACAAAGTGGTAGAGGTAAATCGGATGCATTGTAATCTGATTACATGAGGATTGCAACGGATTCCTTTTATGTCACACCCCAAGCCGGCGGGCCGCATCGTGTATCCCGTCGGGCGGAAGGTTCCCGGCGGCGCGATATCGGAAATGATAATCGGAATGATCAGATTGTTTACATGCACATGATATATAAATGAGAAACTGCTAAATGAAAATAGAATTACAAAGTTAAATTACATCAGTTTAGTTCATAATTTAACAATGTAAATCTACTATCAACATCATAAACTTTCTATCTTGTATCTGCACAAGATATACAAGGTAATCTGTAAAATGATGTTTCAAAAGTATGCAGGTCCAAAAACACTAGGTCCTCCATCTGGCATCCTAGTCCAAAAGTAATAACTCCTTAGTTGACCTGTTCGTCACTTGAGAAGTCATGCAAAAAGATCAAGTAAACACATGGTTGGTGAGTTCATATAGTTTTATAAAAATGAATTTGAATAACCTTTTTGAATGAAAACCTTAACCTCACCATTAATCACCTATACCATCCAGTTAAGTATGCTTATATATAGGGCATATGTAGGGTCGAACTTACCGCCCGCCCAGCTACCATCCCACCACATACCAAACCACATGATATATTGTTCCTGGAGATAATTAAGCATTTCATCCCATACCTATGATTCATAGCATTAGATTACCCTGAAAATGTTTACCTTGATTCCCCGAAATGACAAACTTAACCTCACCAACGACCACATATGCTATCCAATCAAGTATGCTTATAAATAGGGCATATGTAGGGGACAAGCCCCAGCCACCGTCCCACCACATACCAGACTGCTTAACATATTGTTGTTAATGACAATTAAGCGTTTCATTCCATTCACCTTCATTTTCGATTTTGATTTCCACAAATTGAATCACCTCTGATTTCATGAGTTCGTCATGTATACATGATTACCCCAAAGCACTTGTAGAAATATAATGTTAAATGTTTAATTAAATTAATAATTAAGCATTTAAATACAACTAAGACATGATGATTGGGCCTTATTTGACTCAATCAATTAGACTTAGTTGTTGGTGGTCGTCCAAGTTGTACCCTCTCACACGTGGCCCATATCAGGCATGACCCAAAATGAGTCTACCTGTATGCGTCGGGACTTTCATGATTTGCCCATATCAGCTTGACCCTCTGGCCTACTGTACATGTCGGGACTTTAGGATATCCTTTGATTCTTGATTCTCTTGATTCTCTTGATTTCTTTTAATAGTTTTAGTTATGCCCATATAGCTTGACTACAAGAGTCTACTATTGTGACGGGACCTTCCGTGTGTTACACTTGGTCTTGATTTACATACAACTGACATCCACCCTAACTTAAAGATTAATGATTTCATTAGATTTTAATGATTTCATTATTTCAATGATTCACACACGGTTATGATTTCCTTGATTCTAATCTTTAGACTTCCATGATTTCCACAATGATTATAGATTCTTGATTAGGATCCTTAGCTTTACTGATCAAACTCTAGATTAGATTACATTGAATTTGATCTATGGCTTTAGTTCTTTTGATTCCACTTCGAGTTTAGATTCTTGAATTTGAATTCGATGGACTAAGGGTTTGTTTTAGAGTTTTAGAATTATGGTATTACTCGTAAGAGTAATTAATTAATTCATTAGTTAATTCTGCATACACATACCTAGACAGGAGTCTAGGAGTATAAACAAGTATATATAAAGCATACAATAAGTAAAAGCATTTGCGTAAAACATATTTAAATAAAAAGGTTTACGCATGCTTATCAGCCCCGCGTTTGAAAACAAAAATGTTTAGAAAAGGGGCAATGAACTCATCTGTGTTGCTCTGTATTGAATTACCACAAAATGCGCGCTCGTTGTTGTAGACTATGTTCCTTCGGTTCCAGAGTTGTTTTAAGAGAATTCGAATACGATAAGTAATTATAATAGTCGTCGTTTCTAGGGTTTGGTCTCAGTGTGCAAATAATTGTCTTATGTTACTAATGTGCTTCTAAGATTTCATCTAACTAGTCTAACTTATTACCCATTAGTAACCCTAATCCCATATTTCATTATTACCAGTTCTTAATTTAAAACGTTTCTAATTTAATTCACTTTAAGTTAGACATTAAGTCAAAATCATTTATTTTAATTTAATAAAGTTTATAAATCATTTTCTTTTATTAAAGCATAATGAATTTTTAGAAAAGTGAAATTTACACATGATGGGCTTGGGTTAAGCCCACTGGGCCAACCTCGGGCCCACTTCTCGACTTTAATTTACAAGTGATTACTGATCAAGATTCTTGAATAACTCAGCCTAGATAATTCAATTGAATCATCTAAGTTAGTTACATATCCTTATGAATTTTCCTAAGGTTTAGGTGTCAAAAATTAAATCAACACTCGAAACTTTAGATTATTGTTTGACTCACATGATTTCACGATGAATCCCCATGTGTGCTGAGCTTTATTAATGGATATTAACAACCCATATTTAGTTGTTTGCATGATAAAGAAAACCCATTTTCTTTAGAAAAACCCCAATCCCTTGTTTAGCTTTTATAACATGCTTTATGCAACACCCTTGTTATCGAAATCCCAAACATCCTTTGTTGATCTTAACCCATCTAGATAGTTATAACATAGGTTTGACCCTTAGGAGTTATGAGTTGATTTCCTATCAAAGAAACCCTAATAGGTCTTCTCACACAGACACACGCACACATGCATGCAATACATGAATCCCATGCACTCACATGGTTTCCCATACATACACACCCACCCCATGTATACTACTTGCTGGACCGACCGAATCAGCCTTTAGGCCTATCGAATGACTCCCTTGACCGAATAGGGTGGCCATACTTGGTGGTGGTTCGGCTGAAGAACAACACCCGATCGAAGGGCTCTTGGGCCGAAACACTTGGCCGACAGAATGAGTCCCGACCGAATGGGTTTAACCGATAATGGTCTGGTCGAATGGGGATGGCCGATTGAATCAAGACCTTAGGCCGAATAGGGTGATGCTTGGGCCGACCGAACCAATATTGGGCCGACATAATAGGTAAGGCCGACCGAATGAAGTGCTAGCCGATCGAAGGAGAACGCTGCTTCAGCCTAGGACTATTCGGCCGTATGAGAGTTCCTTCGGCCTAGACTACTTCGACCGTAGGCCATTCGGCCAGCTGTGTGGTGCCATTCGGCGGATAGGCCTGATGGGTGGTTGCACACAATTTTCAAGCTAGTCGACCAAGGAATGAAGGGAGGTTTGTTCCTACATCATTCTAGGGTGCAATAGGGTGAATCCTAAGGATTAAAGTGGTGTAGAAACCGGTTGGCTAATGGGCCGATTCAAAGGGTTTCAAAACCCTAAAACCGAACCAAATCATGGATTTTACCTCAAATCAGAGGGATGGAAGATTATATCCCTTGTATTTTCGTGATCTACAAGTGATGGTGGTTGTTTTGACACCAAAATCACTCAATTTCGTGGAGAAATGAAGAAATGGTGGCGAGGGCTTCTAGAGAGAGAGTAGAGAGAGAAAGTGGAGAACAAAAATTGGATCTTGGCTGGTTGGTGGGGAAGGAAGATGGCATTAATTGCCATCATAAATGCTTGTGAAATACCCGGTTATGTCCGGGTTCGTTCGGTTCCGCTCAGTTTAGCGTACAGCATCGTCTTTCTTTTGTTTTTGTAACGTAACTTCTCGGTTTTAAAAACAAAGTTTATAAATTTATTTTCGGTGGTTATTCCTAATAAATTAACTAAATATCTTCCATTTATTTTAAATTTATGAAAATTATTTAATTAACTGTTTAAAATCGAATCGTGCAGTCGTCGCGCGTATTCGTTCGAATCGTAACCCATACAAATACGACGATAACTACAATTTTCAATATGGTTTTCTAATTACCGGATATCATTCAGAACGTTAAACTTTCAGATGTATTCGTACAGATCGTCACCTATACGAATAATCCGTCGATTTAGCATTCACGTAACGACATCCGTTATTGTTTTGTTCTGTAAAGCCTCACATACGTTTATACATGATAAAATCCTAACAAATAATCACATGATGGTTCTGTATCGCCAGATAATTATCTGACTGATGAACCATGTTTCTGAGTTTTGTTTCTGAATTGATTCTGAATCTGTTCTTTGATAACATAAAATGATAATGATACATGATATGAATCTGACATGAAATGAAATACGTATAGTTTGTACCTGATTACTGTTCATGTTACTGTTGAGATCACTGTTCCGGTAACGGTTCCGGCACTGATGTTACATTTTAGGGTCTATGCACTTCAAGTTGAGAACATATATCAATTGGTTAACTAACACTCTTATTATTAAAAGTGATTAACAGTTAAACCTACAAGCGAGAGAATAATAACAAGGATCGGATTAAATTAATCTATTTTCCTTAACTCATTGAGGGTTTATCAATACTTCGTTTTGATAACTAAACCCCTCTTACCATATTATTCTACATATAACACTGGGTGATGAACACAAACAGATGGGTGAATATCAAACGGGATGAATATGTGAGATGAAAATGGGTATCTAGAGTTGTATTGGAAGTGGTGTTGAGTTCTATTAGGTATGTGGTGGGATATTGGCTGGGGCTTGTTCCCCTACATATGCTCTATATATAAGCATAGCTAATAGGATGAGATACTACTTGTAAATATAACTATGGAGAGACCATTGTGTGAACAGATGAATCAAACATTTACAGGTATCATGTATGACATTGTGACTGTGGATGTGAACAAATCAATGTTTTCAAGTATCAAACTTATAAACTCACCAAACTAGTGTTGACTTTGTTTAAATGCATGTTTTCTCAGGTGACGAACATGTTTAGTCACCAGCATCCAGAGATATAACTAGTGGACTTTTAGAAGACTTAGCTACATTTTGTGTCAAGCATACTTTTGGAATAACAAAACAATGAATAATCTTTTGTAGATCATGTACAGTTACAAGATAGAAACTCATTGATTATTTTAAATAGATTTACTTGGTTAAATTATGAACGAAACATTATAATTTAACTTTGTAATTCTATATCATTGTCATGTTAGCATTTCTCATTTATATATCATGTGCTATGCAAACAATCTGATCATTTCGATTATCAAACGATATCGCGTCCCGAGAACCTTCCGCCCGACGGGAAAGTCGATCTAGCTCGCCGGCTCGGGGTGTGACATAACCAGACCGCCTAAGTGACCGAAACCCAGTCCGACCGGCCAGGCCAATCCTAGTTTGAAAACACTGGTTTCCCCTTGCAAAATTATGAGAATGTAATATGAATCACAAAACCTTTTTTTTTCCTTTGTTTGACTAAATACTTGTGTTACTAAACAATTTTCCCGAATCAATTTTAATAATATACCTGTTTAGCTCCTTACATTTAATTAAAGCTAGATTCAGTTTTAAGACTTACTATAACATTTATACCAACCTATAATTATATAGAATCACACAAAAGTACATAAGAATAACATATCCAATATTATGGATGTTACACATTTATAACCAAAAGTTTGAAGTGCTTTTTGTTAAAGCTCATGTTATTTGATTCTTTCCCCTCAAATCTTGAGTTGCCTCATCCTATTGGTATCTTTTCCTCATCCATGTTGTCATCATTAGATCCACCAGCCTCTTCATCTTTGATTTCTTTTGTAGCTTTATTATTTCCCTTCCTTCTCAACAACAAAAGTAGTTGAAGTGGTCTTATTAATTTTTTTTTACTCTATTTCGCAAAAAAAAAAAAATATATTATCAAGAATTTTTATCTTCTGAATTCCACTTGTAAAAAATTGAAACGATATAAACATGCGTCACTTTTCCAAGAGACAAAGTACTAAGCTTTTAAGAGGTACTGGACTACTGGGTGCCTCGGGCCCTGTCGTTTTTTCGCTCAAAATGGTAGATTTAGTAATTATTTTATCGGAAAATTTTACAGGTATTGAGTACAGCCTCCTCCGTTTTCTTCTTAAAATCCATGGGCCTCCTTGCTTTAAAAAATAAACACTAAAGTTGAACTATTTTTTAACGGATTACATTTTAAACTTATTTAGAAAGTTCAAATAAGTATGTTAGTAGAAGTAAAAAGCTTAATTTATTAAAATGTTTAAGTTTAGGAGGTAAAATGTAACATTCTAATTTAGAAAAAAAAAGAAAAGAAAGAAAAGATGAATTGGAGACTTTTGTAGTCTTGCAATTACATGTACTCACTCTTTCATCTTAAACATTTTGTCTTATTTGTTTAAAACATATTTAGTTTTTTTGAGTGTAAGTAAAATTAGATATTTAAAGTTTTAAATGTTTGACCCGACTCGAATTTACAACCCAAATATATAATATGAAACATAGCGATAAAAAAATAGACTCGTGATGTAACATCTGTGCCGGAATCGTTACCGGAACAGTAAACTGTACAGTAATTAGTACAGTAACTCAGTTGCAAACTAGGAGAAATACTTAGAAGCTATTAACATTCGATACTAAACGTAAACTATTATACGATGTTTCTGAAATCCTGAGTTAATCCTTACGGTTAAACAGTCAGAAACACATCAGACAATCATGAACAGCTACAGACATGTTTGAATTTATATTATTAGGTTTAAACGTATGTGAGGAAACAGAACAAAACAATAACAGTTGTTGTTACGGAATGTAAACCGACGAACTATTCGTAAAGGTGACGATCTGTACGAATAGATCTGATAGTTAACGATCTGAAATGATGACTGAAAAGTAGAAAACAAAATCAGAAAGTGAAACGTACGATCGTGTTCGTACAGTTAGCGCTCTGTACGAAGACGCGCGTAAGTGACGCGATCTGACGAAACGAAAACGAAACACGATTCGAACGATAATAAAGTTAAGGAAATATAATATTTCCTGTTTTACAATTTTGAAACTCATCATGAACAATTTAAAACGAAACTGTTGTAAGTAAAACGCGTAAAGCTTAAAAATACGCGAATAGATAACGAAACGCGTAAAAATTATAAATTTCGACAAATCATTCAAGATTAATAATATTTAAAATATTTTTTTTTATAAATAATCACCCACCAAATATTTAAAATAACATCCTTTTTATTTAATTATGTAATTTTGCACGCTGCGATCCGGAAACGCAACGGAGACGAAAACCGAGCACCCGAAACGAACCCGAATACCCGCGGGGTATATAAAGTTTGAAATAATTGATTTCTTTCATTTTCCACCACCATCTCTCTCTTAAACCTCAAAATCCCGGATCCCACACTCCACCACCATTTTTGGACCTTCAAACCACCATAACTCACTCGTTTGGAGACGGATTTGGGCGTTCTTGGTGTCCACGCGAAGCTCTCGACTCCCTCTACACGAAAGTACAACCAATCTGGAGTTTTACCCGGCCAAATCTCAGGTATGAAGCTTAGAACTTGCTGAAAAATAGGGTTTTCGTCACTTGTTGTGTGTGTGTTCGACACCACCTTTAAAACCGGCCGTAGACCTTAACCTTCGAACCCCACTCCTTCTTGAAACCTAATCCGAGGGTGATGACAACATGGGAAGGGTCAGGTCGTGGGATTTAGCTGCATGGTGAGGCACTCATACAGGTTCGTGCGGCTAAGGGACGAGCGAACCTTAGGGTTTGAGAGGAAGTTGGCCGAACCCTTACATGGGTAGCGAACCTGCATGACCATCAGTACCTCTGCGAACCTATGACCCCCGCTGAAGGAGCCGAACCTTCTCTTCTCCGGCGAGCCTTCTGCTCCGGCGAACCTTCTGGACTACGAACCCATGCACTACAACCGGCTGAACCCTTGATCTGGAAACCACCGAACCCATAAGTGTTGCATGCCACGAACCCTTGCCCAACGACCAGTAGCCGAACCATTTGTTTGGGATGACCGAACCTGTGAGCTGTGAGACCTACGAACCCTGTGCCACCTTCGCCCGATCACCAACCAGCCAACGCGTTTGTTGTTCGGCCCAAAGACGAGGGAAAACCCAAGGCCCATATATACACATACGGCCCATCTCTTTGTTCCCTAACCAATGTTGGTTAGCACATAACAGTGTAATTAGCCCATAAAACCTACCTGGCCCAATCTCATTTAGAAAGATTATTCGGCCCAGTTGAGGATTGATTAGGCCCACATCTCGAAATCAGCACAAGACCATACACCATTCGGCCATTGAGTTCTTTGGTCTAGAAACCGTACATTGGCCCAAGCATGCTATACGGCCCAATCATGTGGCCCAATAACCTACTCGGTCCAATAGGAGATCAAATCAAAATGGGTTAGCAACACTTTGACCATGTTGGCCAAATTGGCCCATGGTCACCACTTAGGCCCACAGCGAATATATTGAACTAATTCCTCTTTTGGCCCATGATAAACAAGTAAATGAAATAATATTCTAGCAAATGGAACTTTGATAACATGAATGGATTTGAACAAGTTACTATAAAGACTGTTATGGGTTAAGAAATCAGAACATAGGAACAGGAATGTGACACTACCTATGCGTCACTAAAATCTTTAATAAACAAAAGGGGGCCGAAAGATGATCTAGACTTATAGTGTTAGCCAACTTCAGGGCTAACACTAATACTTACACACATGCACCTATACTTATAAGCTGCAAACCATATGAAATCAATACAGGATTGTGAACACAACAACAAACCCAGCAATTAAGAGCGCGTATTCTTGCTTAGAACTTAGTCAACCGCTTCAAACACAGGTGAGTTCATTTGTCCCTTTTCAAACTTATTTGTTTTACTTCGGGACTGAGAAGCATGTTAAACATTTTCACAAAATTATTGAGATGTTATTTAATGCTTTAAACATAAACTTGATACTTATGTTGAAACTTATTCGTGAAACTTAGTAGTCATTGAAAAACAATAGACTTGAAACATATACAATGAACTTGATGCTTGAAACCATATATTGGATGCTTATGAGACTTGATGCAAACTTATGGGATTCATGATGAAACAATGTGTGAACACTTGGAACTGTATACATGAGGCTTACAATATAGATTTGAAGCCTAAACTTTATAAACTCTTATGATATAAGCTATGTGCTTAAATTATACAATTTAGGTTTAACTTATAAACTCTATGTTTAACTATATACAAAACCATAAGGCTTTGAAAATACTTTAAATAAACACTAATGCTTTATACAATTATTTCATAAAGTTATTGTACTACACCTTTGATAAAGGATTAAATTACTTTACACTTACAATGATTTGCTTAAACTTAACTGGAAACATATATTCTTAGAAATACTTATATACGTGAGAAGTCTGAAAACACGTGAATACTTGTTATACTTAGAATGCTTGAAGCACGTGAATGCTTGATACATTTTGGAATACTTGAATGCGTAATACACTTGGAATACGTGAACACTTGGAATGCTTGATACATTTGGATGCCTGAATACTTGAATGCTTGAAACATGAGATGCTTAAACAAAAGACTGATTGACCGCCGCGTGTTGACCTATGTGTCAACCCCTACTAGTCATCAGTGAAACAATGTGAATGCTTTAGACTTGTATGCATAAACTTTTGGACATTGTGAGACAGACTGTTGGCCGCCGCGTGTTGACCTGTGTGTCAACCCCTACTAGTCATCAGTGTTCTTCTTTGTCAGAGTCATGTAAGACAGACTGATTGGCCGCCGCGTGTTGACCTATGTGTCAACCCCTACTAGTCATTCAGTGTTCTTCTTGATTCATCCATGGTGATGACAAGTGACTAGAATGATTGAGTTCTTCTAGTTGACTTTGTGTTAACTTGAAAGTTACTCTATCTAAACATGTCACGAGTCATAAATAGGATCATTATGGATGGATGCTGAAATCCTTAGGGTTTTTCAGCTGTCCATAATGGTGCCTATTAAACTTGAGACTTATTCGTTGTGGAATCAATAGTGTGGAGTGGAAGCTTAATTATCATTAATAACAATATGTTAAGCAGCCCGGTATGTGGTGGGACGGTGGCTGGGGCTTGTCCCCTACATATGCCCTATATATAAGCATACTTGGTTGGATAGCATAGGTGGTTGTTAGTGAGATTAAGATTGTCATTTCGGGGGAAACAAAGTAAACATTGGCAGGGAAACAAACGTTAAGAATCATATGTCATGAGATCAGAGTAGTGGGGATGAAATGTTTAATTATCATTAACAACAATATGTTAAACAGCCCGGTATGTGGTGGGACGGTGGCTGGGGCTTGTCCCCTACATATGCCCTATATATAAGCATACTTGGTTGAATAGCATAGGTGGTTGTTAGTGAGGTTAAGATTGTCATTCAGGGAATCAAAGTAAACAATTACAGGGTAATCAAATTCAAAGAAACAAACACTAGGAATCAAACATTGGGAATCAAACATTTTGGAGAATCATACAGGCAGGATGAGACGCTTAATTATCATCAGGAACAATATACCATGTGGTTCAGTATGTGGTGGGACGGTGGCTGGGGCTTGTCCCCTACATATGCCCTATATATAAGCATACTGAATCAGATGGTATAGGTGGTTAATGGTGAGGTTAAGGTTGTCATTCAAAGGATTTTACAAACTATTTTTTTTACACAAAAACTACATGAACTCACCAACCATTGTGTTGACTTTATTTTTCTACATGCTTTCTCAGGTAATGCATTGGATTAAGCTAATATTCAGGATTTGCATACTAGGATGACCAGACATAGATCCTAGTTGACTTTTGAAGAAGCACATCTTGAGATCAATACGAATCTCTTTTGGATATCTTGTACAAATACAAGATAGATATATTTGATTCTTTTGGATAGGTTTACTTAGTTAAATTACTAAACATTGACTTTGTAATTTAACTTTGTAATCCTAGTTTATATTTTATTGTGCTTAATTATTCTTAACATTGATGCTATGTAAACAATCTGATCATCACGATTATCATTCACGATATTGCGCTCCGAGAACCTTCCGCCCGACGGGGACTCCGATCCTACCCCGCCGGCTCGGGGTGTGACAGATTGGTATCAGAGCTCAAGGTTATAGAGAATAATAGGTCACATACTTAAACGGTTTGACCTAGACTATAACTTAGGGACCTTCATGTAGAGAACATAAGACTTAAGCTTGCATTATGTTTTCTGCATTCAATCACTGCACTAACCAAATTCTTTTGGTTATGATCAGAATGCCGCCCAGAAAACAACCGACACCGATACCTACACCACAGACTTCTGCACCTCACTCTTCGACACCATCACCGCCAGATTCACCACCGCCGCCTCCTCCTCCTCCCCATAGTCCTCCTCCGAACCCGACTGCAACTATAGTTCTGGATCCTGCTACTGTTGCTTTGGCAACATTACTGAGCAGTCAACTGACTAACCAGATGAAGGATATCATCCCAGAGATGATTAACAAGATTCAAAGCTACGGTAACAACTCAGGGCGTACTACAGGGGAAACTAGTGGAAACACCGTCGCTAAATCAGACTGTTCATACAAATCATTCGTAGGATGCAAACCGCCAAGCTTTAGCGGTGTTGAAGGAGCCGTTGGACTGATCCAATGGCTAGAGAAGATGGAAAATACATTGGACCTAAGCAGTTGTCCGGAAAGACATAAGGTTCGCTATGCTGCGGGATCTTTCAGTAAGCGTGCCCTAACTTGGTGGAACTCACAGATAAACGCTCGAGGTAGGGATGAAGCACTAGCCATGCCTTGGACAGAATTCAAAACCCTCTTGAGGAATGAGTTCTGTCCTAAGCACGAACTACAGAACTTGGAAATTGAACTCTCAAATCATGTGATGAATGGAGCTGATCACATGACATACACTACTCGCTATCATGAATTGATAGCCTTGGTGCCTGAGATGGTGCCAACACTAGAAAAGCGAATTGACCGATATGTAGGAGGATTACCATCCTGCATTCAGGGCATTGTACTTGCTGCAAACCCTGCAACTTTAGAGTCTGCTATC
Organism: Mikania micrantha; assembly: GCA_009363875.1. NCBI lineage: Eukaryota > Viridiplantae > Streptophyta > Magnoliopsida > Asterales > Asteraceae > Mikania > Mikania micrantha. Next base: position 25,745,859 of record CM018687.1, read on the forward strand.
TCCTTGTCAGCTAAACTCACGGATGTGATGGTGAAGTCCGGAGAATTGAAAGATGATTCGGACAAGACTAAGGAGAAACAACCAAAGAAGAAACAAAAGGCCATCCAACAATACGCGATGCCCACACCACTCAATCAAGTTGCTGCAGTATCTACTAAAGCTGCACGCAAACCTTACACTGGTGTACATCCTCAATGTGCACAATGTCAGTTTCATCATGCTGCCAATATGCCGTGTAGGCAGTGTACCAACTGTGGCCGAAAAGGCCATATGGCTCAACACTGTCGAACTTCACCGAAACCGGCAGTGAACAATGCTACTATGGCAAAACCACCACCACAAAACCTTGGCAACTACAACAACAACAATCAGGGATGCTTTAACTGTGGAGAACTAGGTCATTTCTCCAGGAACTGCCCAAAGAGGGCACAACCAGGAGATCAAGTACCAAGGGGAAGAGCCTTCATGATAGGAACTCCTGCTGCACACCAAGACCCGGAAACGGGTACTGGTATGTGACACCTCTTTAACTCATAAGATTTCATTTTATTTTGATACTAATATGAATAAGAAACTTATCTTATTCTTATTAAGTATAACCACATACGTAATCCATGAGAACTTAGGAACTCTTTTATTGCGTATAAACAATGAAAGAATTCTTAGTTAATGCAAAGAACATACACAGGAAGCCACCACTAACACTAAGGTTGTGTAACAATTGATGCTCATCGCATCAGTTAGTTTTGAACAATAAAGTGTTAGAATCATACAGAGACTTAGCAAGCCATAACAGTAAGACAACTACGAGCAATAAGATTAGCAGCACTGTGAGGACATACATAGGGATCCCAAACGCGACCTAGAGTTTATTTGGGAGCGTAGGGACATCACTTCAACCAAAGGTTTCCCATTTGTTACAAGGAAAGTTGTACCCGATAATAACTTTTAAATTTTGGGACGAAATTTCTTTAACAAGGGGAGACTGTAACATCTGTGCCGGAATCGTTACCGGAACAGTAAACTGTACAGTAATTAGTACAGTAACTCAGTTGCAAACTAGGAGAAATACTTAGAAGCTATTAACATTCGATACTAAACGTAAACTATTATACGATGTTTCTGAAATCCTGAGTTAATCCTTACGGTTAAACAGTCAGAAACACATCAGACAATCATGAACAGCTACAGACATGTTTGAATTTATATTATTAGGTTTAAACGTATGTGAGGAAACAGAACAAAACAATAACAGTTGTTGTTACGGAATGTAAACCGACGAACTATTCGTAAAGGTGACGATCTGTACGAATAGATCTGATAGTTAACGATCTGAAATGATGACTGAAAAGTAGAAAACAAAATCAGAAAGTGAAACGTACGATCGTGTTCGTACAGTTAGCGCTCTGTACGAAGACGCGCGTAAGTGACGCGATCTGACGAAACGAAAACGAAACACGATTCGAACGATAATAAAGTTAAGGAAATATAATATTTCCTGTTTTACAATTTTGAAACTCATCATGAACAATTTAAAACGAAACTGTTGTAAGTAAAACGCGTAAAGCTTAAAAATACGCGAATAGATAACGAAACGCGTAAAAATTATAAATTTCGACAAATCATTCAAGATTAATAATATTTAAAATATTTTTTTTTTATAAATAATCACCCACCAAATATTTAAAATAACATCCTTTTTATTTAATTATGTAATTTTGCACGCTGCGATCCGGAAACGCAACGGAGACGAAAACCGAGCACCCGAAACGAACCCGAATACCCGCGGGGTATATAAAGTTTGAAATAATTGATTTCTTTCATTTTCCACCACCATCTCTCTCTTAAACCTCAAAATCCCGGATCCCACACTCCACCACCATTTTTGGACCTTCAAACCACCATAACTCACTCGTTTGGAGACGGATTTGGGCGTTCTTGGTGTCCACGCGAAGCTCTCGACTCCCTCTACACGAAAGTACAACCAATCTGGAGTTTTACCCGGCCAAATCTCAGGTATGAAGCTTAGAACTTGCTGAAAAATAGGGTTCTCGTCACTTGTTGTGTGTGTGTTCGACACCACCTTTAAAACCGGCCGTAGACCTTAACCTTCGAACCCCACTCCTTCTTGAAACCTAATCCGAGGGTGATGACAACATGGGAAGGGTCAGGTCGTGGGATTTAGCTGCATGGTGAGGCACTCATACAGGTTCGTGCGGCTAAGGGACGAGCGAACCTTAGGGTTTGAGAGGAAGTTGGCCGAACCCTTACATGGGTAGCGAACCTGCATGACCATCAGTACCTCTGCGAACCTATGACCAACCCGCTGAAGGAGCCGAACCTTCTCTTCTCCGGCGAGCCTTCTGCTCCGGCGAACCTTCTGGACTACGAACCCATGCACTACAACCGGCTGAACCCTTGATCTGGAAACCACCGAACCCATAAGTGTTGCATGCCACGAACCCTTGCCCAACGACCAGTAGCCGAACCATTTGTTTGGGATGACCGAACCTGTGAGCTGTGAGACCTACGAACCCTGTGCCACCTTCGCCCGATCACCAACCAGCCAACGCGTTTGTTGTTCGGCCCAAAGACGAGGGAAAACCCAAGGCCCATATATACACATACGGCCCATCTCTTTGTTCCCTAACCAATGTTGGTTAGCACATAACAGTGTAATTAGCCCATAAAACCTACCTGGCCCAATCTCATTTAGAAAGATTATTCGGCCCAGTTGAGGATTGATTAGGCCCACATCTCGAAATCAGCACAAGACCATACACCATTCGGCCATTGAGTTCTTTGGTCTAGAAACCGTACATTGGCCCAAGCATGCTATACGGCCCAATCATGTGGCCCAATAACCTACTCGGTCCAATAGGAGATCAAATCAAAATGGGTTAGCAACACTTTGACCATGTTGGCCAAATTGGCCCATGGTCACCACTTAGGCCCACAGCAAATATATTGAACTAATTCCTCTTTTGGCCCATGATAAACATGTAAATGAAATAATATTCTAGCAAATGGAACTTTGATAACATGAATGAATTTGAACAAGTTACTATAAAGACTGTTATGGGTTAAGAAATCAGAACATAGGAACAGGAATGTGACACTACCTATGCGTCACTAAAATCTTTAATAAACAAAAGGGGGCCGAAAGATGATCTAGACTTATAGTGTTAGCCAACTTCAGGGCTAACACTAATACTTACACACATGCACCTATACTTATAAGCTGCAAACCATATGAAATCAATACAGGATTGTGAACACAACAACAAACCCAGCAATTAAGAGCGCTTATTCTTGCTTAGAACTTAGTCAACCGCTTCAAACACAGGTGAGTTCATTTGTCCCTTTTCAAACTTATTTGTTTTACTTCGGGACTGAGAAGCATGTTAAACATTTTCACAAAATTATTGAGATGTTATTTAATGCTTTAAACATAAACTTGATACTTATGTTGAAACTTATTCGTGAAACTTAGTAGTCATTGAAAAACAATAGACTTGAAACATATACAATGAACTTGATGCTTGAAACCATATATTGGATGCTTATGAGACTTGATGCAAACTTATGGGATTCATGATGAAACAATGTGTGAACACTTGGAACTGTATACATGAGGCTTACAATATAGATTTGAAGCCTAAACTTTATAAACTCTTATGATATAAGCTATGTGCTTAAATTATACAATTTAGGTTTAACTTATAAACTCTATGTTTAACTATATACAAAACCATAAGGCTTTGAAAATACTTTAAATAAACACTAATGCTTTATACAATTATTTCATAAAGTTATTGTACTACACCTTTGATAAAGGATTAAATTACTTTACACTTACAATGATTTGCTTAAACTTAACTGGAAACATATATTCTTAGAAATACTTATATACGTGAGAAGTCTGAAAACACGTGAATACTTGTTATACTTAGAATGCTTGAAGCACGTGAATGCTTGATACATTTTGGAATACTTGAATGCGTAATATACTTGGAATACGTGAACACTTGGAATGCTTGATACATTTGGATGCCTGAATACTTGAATGCTTGAAACATGAGATGCTTAAACAAAAGACTGATTGACCGCCGCGTGTTGACCTATGTGTCAACCCCTACTAGTCATCAGTGAAACAATGTGAATGCTTTAGACTTGTATGCATAAACTTTTGGACATTGTGAGACAGACTGTTGGCCGCCGCGTGTTGACCTGTGTGTCAACCCCTACTAGTCATCAGTGTTCTTCTTTGTCAGAGTCATGTAAGACAGACTGATTGGCCGCCGCGTGTTGACCTATGTGTCAACCCCTACTAGTCATTCAGTGTTCTTCTTGATTCATCCATGGTGATGACAAGTGACTAGAATGATTGAGTTCTTCTAGTTGACTTTGTGTTAACTTGAAAGTTACTCTATCTAAACATGTCACGAGTCATAAATAGGATCATTATGGATGGATGCTGAAATCCTTAGGGTTTTTCAGCTGTCCATAATGGTGCCTATTAAACTTGAGACTTATTCGTTGTGGAATCAATAGTGTGGAGTGGAAGCTTAATTATCATTAATAACAATATGTTAAGCAGCCCGGTATGTGGTGGGACGGTGGCTGGGGCTTGTCCCCTACATATGCCCTATATATAAGCATACTTGGTTGGATAGCATAGGTGGTTGTTAGTGAGATTAAGATTGTCATTTCGGGGGAAACAAAGTAAACATTGGCAGGGAAACAAACGTTAAGAATCATATGTCATGAGATCAGAGTAGTGGGGATGAAATGTTTAATTATCATTAACAACAATATGTTAAACAGCCCGGTATGTGGTGGGACGGTGGCTGGGGCTTGTCCCCTACATATGCCCTATATATAAGCATACTTGGTTGAATAGCATAGGTGGTTGTTAGTGAGGTTAAGATTGTCATTCAGGGAATCAAAGTAAACAATTACAGGGTAATCAAATTCAAAGAAACAAACACTAGGAATCAAACATTGGGAATCAAACATTTTGGAGAATCATACAGGCAGGATGAGACGCTTAATTATCATCAGGAACAATATACCATGTGGTTCAGTATGTGGTGGGACGGTGGCTGGGGCTTGTCCCCTACATATGCCCTATATATAAGCATACTGAATCAGATGGTATAGGTGGTTAATGGTGAGGTTAAGGTTGTCATTCAAAGGATTTTACAAACTATTTTTTTTACACAAAAACTACATGAACTCACCAACCATTGTGTTGACTTTATTTTTCTACATGCTTTCTCAGGTAATGCATTGGATTAAGCTAATATTCAGGATTTGCATACTAGGATGACCAGACATAGATCCTAGTTGACTTTTGAAGAAGCACATCTTGAGATCAATACGAATCTCTTTTGGATATCTTGTACAAATACAAGATAGATATATTTGATTCTTTTGGATAGGTTTACTTAGTTAAATTACTAAACATTGACTTTGTAATTTAACTTTGTAATCCTAGTTTATATTTTATTGTGCTTAATTATTCTTAACATTGATGCTATGTAAACAATCTGATCATCACGATTATCATTCACGATATTGCGCTCCGAGAACCTTCCGCCCGACGGGGACTCCGATCCTACCCCGCCGGCTCGGGGTGTGACACGTGACTTTTGGCCCTCTATAAAGTTTATTTCAAGCCTCTCATTGTGATCCATTGCATTACATGTGACAAAAAAAAAACCATGATTTATTATATAAGATAGATTTAGTGATCTACTTTGTTTTACTAACTTTTATAAGTTCATAAGTTAAATTAATTTATGTTATTTTTCAAAATCAGTTTATTTTGTCATTTGTTAATGATAATTATAAATTATCAAATTTGTAAATATATAAACTTTATTAAATAATCTTAAAAGTAATGTATTGCATAAAAATACAGCATTATACACTTAAAGAAAACACAAACTTTATTGCTACATTAACTGAACGCTGCAATTAGAAAATAGTAATAACATAAATAAAATAACAAATTTTGCTTGTTTAAAACCCAAAACCTAAAATAAAAAATTATTTTTTTAAAAATTAAACACTGATCTTGGTTGTTTTATAACTTTCATGTCTTGAACGCTATGAAGCACGTGTCACTCAATTTATATTGAAGGTTGGTGTAATGGTGTCTATTTACATATATAGCAGGTTTCTTGCGCACTTCAACAGAAATTTCTTTATGAATGCAAATTTTAAAACGCAAGCACGATCTTGTATAGCAAATCTTAGATATAAAATCAAGACATAATTGTTATCACTAAAACATAAAACCATAAAGTGTAAACGTCATAAACGTGTAGGACACATCATAACAAAAAAATGGGGTGCTTAGTTATAAAACCTGATTATATGTAATAATTCAGTGATAATAAAAATATAATGTTATTTAAATAATATTGATGCTCATATATAATAATTCAATAATAGTAAAAAATAAAAACAAACTAAAACTCATCTCATAAAATACCGTTTATTTTAACAACTTTTGTTTATTGTTAGTATTATTTAATTAACATTAACGTTACATAATACTTAATATTATTATTACTTTTTTTTGAACGACAAAGGTCTCAATCATGTGAGCCTACTGTTTCCAGACTATGTTACCAAGGTCTAGTTATATGTGTCTTTCATGAACCTTCACAACCATCCCAGAAGGAAACCTCACAGGAAAACCCCCTAATCCCCCACAGACCCTTTTTCGATGGTGGAGGGTTTCGAACCCGAGACCTCACATTTAGAAGAATCCTGAGGTACCGAAGAGGCACTGCCTCGTTGGTTTATTATTACTTGGCCCGTATTTTTCTTTTGGTACCTCAAAGGGTTGATCTTCTTAGATTACTTGCATTACAAGGGAGACATTTACTGAGACACATACAATATTCAAGCATCTCAAAAATGATCTAGCAACTGGCAAGTGTTGTTTATGTAGCCTAGTAACTTTAGTGTTTGTCTCCACGGAACATGTTTTATTTTTGTTTCCCTCCTAAAACTTAGATCATTAAATCATTTATTAACACACCTTAATTAATATTGATAATTAATAAATTTGACAAATTATTACTTTAACTTATTTTCTTATATTTAATAAATTATGTATACAAATAAATAATTAAGTCATGAATATCTTACACTTTAAATGTAGAAATTAAATAATATTTTTATAGTATATTGAAAAAATCAAATAAGTAAACAAAATAAAACAAAATAGATACATTATAAAACAAATTGTAAACTATACAAATAATGATTTTATTAAAAATGATAATATTAAAAACCTAAATTATTTCATGTATATTCATATATTCATATATTTTAATTTACTATTTTCATTAAATAATATAAAACTTTTGAATCTTTTCATTTTTAGGTAAGTTACAAAAACTAATGACTTATTTATATATTTTACAAATTATGGTATAATTATAATTCATAAAAGTTAATTCTTTTTGTGTCTTGTAATATTTTTAAATGTTAGTATATAAATATTTTTACATATTCAGGTTATTATATAATAAAATATGAAAATTAACTTTAATATTTATATATATTTTTTTGACAACAACTTATTTTAAATATAATTGGTAACATTTATTATTATTGTAGTAGTTTTTGTTTTTCAACGTGACTCTATTATTTAATTATTGATATATATTATTTAATCATGCATTGTGAATTATAGATATGAAAAAATAATTAATATATTATTAAGCAAATGAATTTAATCTGCAATTAGTTATAAAGTTTTTATTTAAACTTCCTTTCATATCTAAACTTATATTTACGTCTCTTACTATCATTAACTTTAAATTATATTAATTAAAATATTCAATAATAATAATAGTAGTAATAATTTTCTATGAATTATATAAGATGATTTAAATGTTAAAATACAATATGTATAATTATTAAAAAAATTCAATTGTAATTCAAATTTTTTATAGGCATAGCTTAATTTTTATAAAAAAGTATATAACATTTTATGTATTAAACCTGTGTAACACACGGGATTTAAGCTAATTTATAATATTACAATGTCATTAGAATGAAACGGATAACGAATTAAATGTTTTACTTTCTTTTTTTATTTTTTTGAACGGCAAGATTTATTATTATTGTTATTATTATTATTATAATTATTATTATTATAATTATTATTATTATTATTATTATTATTATTATTTCATACACACTAGCAATATGCTAAGAGTGAAAATACATTCACCTTATATCAATATTAAAAATACATGATTTTTCACATCCAAAAGTAGTAAATTTCGCCCGGTTTTTATTCATACATAGAAGGTTGCTTTTACTTCTTCCAGAATATAATGTTTTACTAGTTGGCTGGTTGGCCAACTCAAACGTATGTTAGAACCACATGATATTATAAATAACAAAAATTTTAATCGATATATAATTTAAAATAATATATAAAAAGACTATATGTGTATTATGTAGGAGAAAATTCATAATTTTAATAAAAGTAGATGTTCACACAAGCCAAGTGTTGCAGTGGTGGTACGATCTGAAATATTAAAACTTTATAAAACAAAAAAGAATATGTTGAAACGATTGTCGTTCTGTCATAAAACACTAATGTGTGTGTCGTCATAAAAGTGAGCTTCGCCTGCAATAAACTCAAAAATGCTCTAAATCGCAAAAAGGAGTGTTTAAAAAAAGTTGAATGTAAAACATGCAATATGCAATGATAAACCTAACAATAATGAAAGAGAATCGTATGTTAAACATTAAAAAAACAACGATAAACAATTAAACATAATGTTAATAATAGAGAAACCTAAAACTAAGAGTGTGACACTTCGCAAATTCCAGGTCAGCAACTGATTTAATTGAATATTAATTTAATTGATAATTATACATGTGGCATTAGAATAGGTTTTAATTTAGTGTGACACGTGGCATGATACTACAAACAAAGTCTTAAAGCACGGTAATTCGAGGAATTACTGATAAACGCACACACGTGTCTTAAAACTCACGAACGTTGGTGAAAGTCGAACAATATATTCAATTGAACAATAATTGAAGGTTGTGTAAGCAAACAATGGTTAAAATTGATACAAAAGCCAAGAAACGATATGAAATAACAAAAAACGAATCAAACAATTGAAAATGGACATTTGGGCCAGCCCAGGACTCTTCGCGGTACGCCAAGGGCCCCGACGAGAGCCTTGGCGGTACGCGAAGGTGGGCGGCAGAATTTGAATTCTCCAGAATTGTTCGCGGTACGCCACAACCGATCAAATTCCTCCTAGGCGGTACGCGCGTGTCTCTGGAGAGAACCCGATTAAATTAATCTTAGCGGTACACCAAGACCCCCTAGGGGTGCGCTTAGCGGTACGCGAAGCCCTCCAGAACATAAAAACTCTATAAAGGTCACTCCATTCCACTCTAACTCGTTTCCTTCACTCTACAACCGAACTCACCCACATTTCCTCGACCATTAGAGCTATGTTAAGCCTCATCACAGCTCTGGAGTTCACCCTTAGCCATTCTTGAGCTCTATAGAAGTCTTGAAGCATTGGGAGCATTGGAGAAACCTTTCTTGGAGCTTGTTCTCACCACCACCAGCCGTTTTACTCATCATCAGTCATTCTCCAAACCATTTTGCTTATGTCCAAGGTGCATCTCAGTGTTCTTGAGCTTTAGAATGCAGTTTCATGGTCTTTATCCACATTAAACACCACAAATCACACATGCATCCACTTAAACACACATGCAAGACACAAGATGGCACATGCACGAAATTTTGAGCTTGTGATTATGTTATAAAAGCATTGATTCACTGATTTGAGATATTGATTTGATTTTGGGCATTTTGATGCTATTTTGTGTTTATGGGTGATTATTACTATAAATGATAAGTTTATGGTGACATGCAATGTTTATTAAAAAGTATATAACATTTTATGTATTAAACCTGTGTAACACACGGGATTTAAGCTAGTTTATAATATTACAATGTCATTAGAATGAAACGGATAACGAATTAAATGCTTTACTTTCTTTTTTTATTTTTTTGAATGGCAAGATTTATTATTATTGTTATTATTATTATTATAATTATTATTATTATTATAATTATTATTATTATTATTATTATTATTATTATTATTTCATACACACTAGCAATATGCTAAGAGTGAAAATACATTCACCTTATATCAATATTAAAAATACATGATTTTTCACATCCAAAATTAGTAAATTTCGCCCGGTTTTTTATTCATACATAGAAGGTTGCTTTTACTTCTTCCAGAATATAATGTTTTACTAGTTGGCTGGTTGGCCAACTCAAACGTATGTTAGAACCACATGATATTATAAATAACAAAAATTTTAATCAATATATAATTTAAAATAATATATAAAAAGACTATATGTGTATTATGTAGGAGAAAATTCATAATTTTAATAAAAGTAGATGTTCACACAAGCCAAGTGTTGCAGTGGTGGTACGATCTGAAATATTAAAACTTTATAAAACAAAAAAGAATATGTTGAAACGATTGTCGTTCTGTCATAAAACACTAATGTGTGTGTCGTCATAAAAGTGAGCTTCGCCTGCAATAAACTCAAAAATGCTCTAAATCGCAAAAAGGAGTGTTTAAAAAAAGTTGAATGTAAAACATGCAATATGCAATGATAAACCTAACAATAATGAAAGAGAATCGTATGTTAAACATTAAAAAAACAACGATAAACAATTAAACATAATGTTAATAATAGAGAAACCTAAAACTAAGAGTGTGACACTTCGCAAATTCCAGGTCAGCAACTGATTTAATTGAATATTAATTTAATTGATAATTATACATGTGGCATTAGAATAGGTTTTAATTTAGTGTGACACGTGGCATGATACTACAAACAAAGTCTTAAAGCACGGTAATTCGAGGAATTACTGATAAACGCACACACGTGTCTTAAAACTCACGAACGTTGGTGAAAGTCGAACAATATATTCAATTGAACAATAATTGAAGGTTGTGTAAGCAAACAATGGTTAAAATTGATACAAAAGCCAAGAAACGATAAGAAATAACAAAAAACGAATCAAACAATTGAAAATGGACATTTGGGCCAGCCCAGGACTCTTCGCGATACGCCAAGGGCCCCGACGAGAGCCTTGGCGGTACGCAAAGGTGGGCGGCAGAATTTGAATTCTCCAGAATTGTTCGCGGTATGCCACAACCGATCAAATTCCTCCTCGGTGGTACGCGCGTGTCTCGGGAGAGAACCCGATTAAATTAATCTTAGCGGTACACCAAGACCCCATAGGGGTGCGCTTAGCGGTACGCGAAGCCCTCCAGAACATAAAAACTCTATAAAAGTCACTCCATTCCACTCTAACTCGTTTCCTTCACTCTACAACCGAACTCACCCACATTTCCACGACCAATTGAGCTATGTTAAGCCTCATCACAGCTCTGGAGTTCACCCTTAGCCATTCTTGAGCTCTATAGAAGTCTTGAAGCATTGGGAGCATTGGAGAAACCCTTCTTGGAGCTTGTTCTCACCACCACCAGCCGATTTACTCATCATCAGTCATTCTCCAAACCATTTTGCTTATGTCCAAGGTGCATCTCAGTGTTCTTGAGCTTTAGAATGCAGTTTCATGGTCTTTATCCACATTAAACACCACAAATCACACATGCATCCACTTAAACACACATGCAAGACACAAGATGGCACATGCACGAAATTTTGAGCTTGTGATTATGTTATAAAAGCATTGATTCACTGATTTGAGATATTGATTTGATTTTGGGCATTTTGATGCTATTTTGTGTTTATGGGTGATTATTACTATAAATGATAAGTTTATGGTGACATGCAATGTTTATTAAAAAGTATATAACATTTTATGTATTAAACTTGTGTAACACACGGGATTTAAGCTAGTTTATAATATTACAATGTCATTAGAATGAAACGGATAACGAATTAAATGCTTTACTTTCTTTTTTTATTTTTTTGAATGGCAAGATTTATTATTATTGTTATTATTATTATTATAATTATTATTATTATTATTATTATTATTATTATTATTATTATTATTATTTCATACACACGAGCAATATGCTAAGAGTGAAAATACGTTCACCTTATATCAATATTAAAAATACATGATTTTTCACATCCAAAATTAGTAAATTTCGCCCGGTTTTTTATTCATACATAGAAGGTTGCTTTTACTTCCAGAATATAATGTTTTACTAGTTGGCTGGTTGGCCAACTCAAACGTATGTTAGAACCACATGATATTATAAATAACAAAAATTTTAATCAATATATAATTTAAAATAATATATAAAAAGACTATATGTGTATTATGTAGGAGAAAATTCATAATTTTAATAAAAGTAGATGTTCACACAAGCCAAGTGTTGCAGTGGTGGTACGATCAGAAATATTAAAACTTTATAAAACAAAAAAGAATATGTTGAAACGATTGTCGTTCTGTCATAAAACACTAATGTGTGTGTCGTCATAAAAGTGAGCTTCGCCTGCAATAAACTCAAAAATGCTCTAAATCGCAAAAAGGAGTGTTTAAAAAAAGTTGAATGTAAAACATGCAATATGCAATGATAAACCTAACAATAATGAAAGAGAATCGTATGTTAAACATTAAAAAAACAACGATAAACAATTAAACATAATGTTAATAATAGAGAAACCTAAAACTAAGAGTGTGACACTTCGCAAATTCCAGGTCAGCAACTGATTTAATTGAATATTAATTTAATTGATAATTATACATGTGGCATTAGAATAGGTTTTAATTTAGTGTGACACGTGGCATGATACTACAAACAAAGTCTTAAAGCACGGTAATTCGAGGAATTACTGATAAACGCACACACGTGTCTTAAAACTCACGAACCTTGGTGAAAGTCGAACAATATATTCAATTGAACAATAATTGAAGGTTGTGTAAGCAAACAATGGTTAAAATTGATACAAAAGCCAAGAAACGATAAGAAATAACAAAAAAGGAATCAAACAATTGAAAATGGACATTTGGGCCAGCCCAGGACTCTTCGCGGTACGCCAAGGGCCCCGACGAGAGCCTTGGCGGTACGCGAAGGTGGGCAGCAGAATTTGAATTCTCCAGAATTGTTCGCGGTACGCCACAACCGATCAAATTCCTCCTCGGCGGTACGCGCGTGTCTCGGGAGAGAACCCGATTAAATTAATCTTAGCGGTACACCAAGACCCCCTAGGGGTGCGCTTAGCGGTACGCGAAGCCCTCCAGAACATAAAAACTCTATAAAAGTCACTCCATTCCACTCTAACTCGTTTCCTTCACTCTACAACCGAACTCACCCACATTTCCTCGACCATTAGAGCTATGTTAAGCCTCATCACAGCTCTGGAGTTCACCCTTAGCCATTCTTGAGCTCTATAAAGTCTTGAAGCATTGGGAGCATTGGAGAAAGCCTTCTTGGAGCTTGTTCTCACCACCACCAGCCGATTTACTCATCATCAGTCATTCTCCAAACCATTTTGCTTATGTCCAAGGTGCATCTCAGTGTTCTTGAGCTTTAGAATGCAGTTTCATGGTCTTTATCCACATTAAACACCACAAATCACACATGCATCCACTTAAACACACATGCAAGACACAAGATGGCACATGCACGAAATTTTGAGCTTGTGATTATGTTATAAAAGCATTGATTCACTGATTTGAGATATTGATTTGATTTTGGGCATTTTGATGCTATTTTGTGTTTATGGGTGATTATTACTATAAATGACAAGTTTATGGTGACATGCAATGTTTATTAAAAAGTATATAACATTTTATGTATTAAACCTGTGTAACACACGGGAATATTTAAGCTAGTTTATAATATTACAATGTCATTAGAATGAAACGGATAACGAATTAAATGCTTTACTTTCTTTTTTTATTTTTTTGAATGGCAAGATTTATTATTATTGTTATTATTATTATTATTATAATTATTATTATTATTATTATTATTATTATTATTATTATTATTATTATTATTATTTCATACACACTAGCAATATGCTAAGAGTGAAAATACATTCACCTTATATCAATATTAAAAATACATGATTTTTCACATCCAAAATTAGTAAATTTCGCCCGGTTTTTTATTCATACATAGAAGGTTGCTTTTACTTCTTCCAGAATATAATGTTTTACTAGTTGGCTGGTTGGCCAACTCAAACGTATGTTAGAACCACATGATATTATAAATAACAAAAATTTTAATCAATATATAATTTAAAATAATATATAAAAAGACTATATGTGTATTATGTAGGAGAAAATTCATAATTTTAATAAAAGTAGATGTTCACACAAGCCAAGTGTTGCAGTGGTGGTACGATCAGAAATATTAAAACTTTATAAAAAAAAAAAGAATATGTTGAAACGATTGTCGTTCTGTCATAAAACACTAATGTGTGTGTCGTCATAAAAGTGAGCTTCGCCTGCAATAAACTCAAAAATGCTCTAAATCGCAAAAAGGAGTGTTTAAAAAAAGTTGAATGTAAAACACGCAATATGCAATGATAAACCTAACAATAATGAAAGAGAATCGTATGTTAAACATTAAAAAAACAACGATAAACAATTAAACATAATGTTAATAATAGAGAAACCTAAAACTAAGAGTGTGACACTTCGCAAATTCCAGGTCAGAAACTGATTTAATTGAATATTAATCTAGTTGATAATTATACATGTGGCATTAGAATAGGTTTTAATTTAGTGTGACACGTGGCATGATACTACAAACAAAGTCTTAAAGCACGGTAATTCGAGGAATTACTGATAAACGCACACACGTGTCTTAAAACTCACGAACGTTGGTGAAAGTCGAACAATATATTCAATTGAACAATAATTGAAGGTTGTGTAAGCAAACAATGGTTAAAATTGATACAAAAGCCAAGAAACGATATGAAATAACAAAAAACGAATCAAACAATTGAAAATGGACATTTGGGCCAGCCCAGGACTCTTCGCGGTACGCCAAGGGCCCCGACGAGAGCCTTGGCGGTACGCGAAGGTGGGCGGTAGAATTTGAATTCTCCAGAATTGTTCGCGGTACGCCACAACCGATCAAATTCCTCCTCGGTGGTACGCGCGTGTCTCGGGAGAGAACCTGATTAAATTAATCTTAGCGGTACACCAAGACCCCATAGGGGTGCGCTTAGCGGTACGCGAAGCCCTCCAGAACATAAAAACTCTATAAAAGTCACTCCATTCCACTCTAACTCGTTTCCTTCACTCTACAACCGAACTCACCCACATTTCCTCGACCATTAGAGCTATGTTAAGCCTCATCACAGCTCTGGAGTTCACCCTTAGCCATTCTTGAGCTCTATAGAAGTCTTGAAGCATTGGGAGCATTGGAGAAACCCCTCTTGGAGCTTGTTCTCATCACCACCAGCCGATTTACTCATCATCAGTCATTCTCCAAACCATTTTGCTTATGTCCAAGGTGCATCTTAGTGTTCTTGAGCTTTAGAATGCAATTTCATGGTCTTTATCCACATTAAACACCACAAATCACACATGCATCCACTTAAACACACATGCAAGACACAAGATGGCACATGCACGAAATTTTGAGCTTGTGATTATGTTATAAAAGCATTGATTCACTGATTTGAGATATTGATTTGATTTTGGGCATTTTGATGCTATTTTGTGTTTATGGGTGATTAGTACTATAAATGACGAGTTTATGGTGACATGCAATGTTTATTAAAAAGTATATAACATTTTATGTATTAAACCTGTGTAACACACGGGATTTAAGCTAGTTTATAATATTACAATGTCATTAGAATGAAACGGATAACGAATTAAATGTTTTACTTTCTTTTTTTATTTTTTTGAACGGCAAGATTTGTTATTATTATTATTATAATTATTATTATTATTATTATTATTATTATTATTATTATTATTATTATTATTTCATACACACTAGCAATATGCTAAGAGTGAAAATACATTCACCTTATATCAATATTAAAAATACATGATTTTTCACATCCAAAATTAGTAAATTTCGCCCGGTTTTTTATTCATACATAGAAGGTTGCTTTTACTTCTTCCAGAATATAATGTTTTACTAGTTGGCTGGTTGGCCAACTCAAACGTATGTTAGAACCACATGATATTATAAATAACAGAAATTTTAATCAATATATAATTTAAAATAATATATAAAAAGACTATATGTGTATTATGTAGGAGAAAATTCATAATTTTAATAAAAGTAGATGTTCACACAAGCCAAGTGTTGGAGTGGTGGTACGATCAGAAATATTAAAACTTTATAAAACAAAAAAGAATATGTTGAAACGATTGTCGTTCTGTCATAAAACACTAATGTGTGTGTCGTCATAAAAGTGAGCTTCGCCTGCAATAAACACAAAAATGCTCTAAATCGCAAAAAGGAGTGTTTAAAAAAAGTTGAATGTAAAACATGCAATATCCAATGATAAACCTAACAATAATGAAAGAGAATCGTATGTTAAACATTAAAAAAACAACGATAAACAATTAAACATAATGTTAATAATAGAGAAACCTAAAACTAAGAGTGTGACACTTCGCAAATTCCAGGTCAGCAACTGATTTAATTGAATATTAATTTAATTGATAATTATACATGTGGCATTAGAATAGGTTTTAATTTAGTGTGACACGTGGCATGATACTACAAACAAAGTCTTAAAGCACGGTAATTCGAGGAATTACTGATAAACGCACACACGTGTCTTAAAACTCACGAACGTTGGTGAAAGTCGAACAATATATTCAATTGAACAATAATTGAAGGTTGTGTAAGCAAACAATGGTTAAAATTGATACAAAAGCCAAGAAACGATAAGAAATAACAAAAAACGAATCAAACAATTGAAAATGGACATTTGGGCCAGCCCAGGACTCTTCGCGGTACGCCAAGGGCCCCGACGAGAGCCTTGGCGGTACGCGAAGGTGGGCGGCAGAATTTGAATTCTCCAGAACCACATGATATTATAAATAACAGAAATTTTAATCAATATATAATTTAAAATAATATATAAAAAGACTATATGTGTATTATGTAGGAGAAAATTCATAATTTTAATAAAAGTAGATGTTCACACAAGCCAAGTGTTGTAGTGGTGGTACGATCAGAAATATTAAAACTTTATAAAACAAAAAAGAATATGTTGAAACGATTGTCGTTCTGTCATAAAACACTAATGTGTGTGTCGTCATAAAAGTGAGCTTCGCCTGCAATAAACACAAAAATGCTCTAAATCGCAAAAAGGAGTGTTTAAAAAAAGTTGAATGTAAAACATGCAATATCCAATGATAAACCTAACAATAATGAAAGAGAATCGTATGTTAAACATTAAAAAAACAACGATAAACAATTAAACATAATGTTAATAATAGAGAAACCTAAAACTAAGAGTGTGACACTTCGCAAATTCCAGGTCAGCAACTGATTTAATTGAATATTAATTTAATTGATAATTATACATGTGGCATTAGAATAGGTTTTAATTTAGTGTGACACGTGGCATGATACTACAAACAAAGTCTTAAAGCACGGTAATTCGAGGAATTACTGATAAACGCACACACGTGTCTTAAAACTCACGAACGTTGGTGAAAGTCGAACAATATATTCAATTGAACAATAATTGAAGGTTGTGTAAGCAAACAATGGTTAAAATTGATACAAAAGCCAAGAAACGATAAGAAATAACAAAAAACGAATCAAACAATTGAAAATGGACATTTGGGCCAGCCCAGGACTCTTCGCGGTACGCCAAGGGCCCCGACGAGAGCCTTGGCGGTACGCGAAGGTGGGCGGCAGAATTTGAATTCTCCAGAATTGTTCGCGGTACGCCGCAACCGATCAAATTCCTCCTCGGCGGTACGCGCGTGTCTCGGGAGAGAACCCGATTAAATTAATCTTAGCGGTACACCAAGACCCCATAGGGGTGCCCTTAGCGGTACGCGAAGCCCTCCAGAACATAAAAACTCTATAAAGGTCACTCCATTCCACTCTAACTCGTTTCCTTCACTCTACAACCGAACTCACCCACATTTCCTCGACCATTAGAGCTATGTTAAGCCTCATCACAGCTCTGGAGTTCACCCTTAGCCATTCTTGAGCTCTATAGAAGTCTTGAAGCATTGGGAGCATTGGAGAAAGCCTTCTTGGAGCTTGTTCTCACCACCACCAGCCGATTTACTCATCATCAGTCATTCTCCAAACCATTTTGCTTATGTCCAAGGTGCATCTCAGTGTTCTCGAGCTTTAGAATGCAGTTTCATGGTCTTTATCCACATTAAACACCACAAATCACACATGCATCCACTTAAACACACATGCAAGACACAAGATGGCACATGCACGAAATTTTGAGCTTGTGATTATGTTATAAAAGCATTGATTCACTGATTTGAGATATTGATTTGATTTTGGGCATTTTGATGCTATTTTGTGTTTATGGGTGATTATTACTATAAATGACAAGTTTATGGTGACATGCAATGTTTATTAAAAAGTATATAACATTTTATGTATTAAACCTGTGTAACACACGGGATTTAAGCTAGTTTATAATATTACAATGTCATTAGAATGAAACGGATAACGAATTAAATGCTTTACTTTCTTTTTTTATTTTTTTGAATGGCAAGATTTATTATTATTGTTGTTATTATTATTATTATTATTATTGTTATTATTATTATTATTATTATTATTATTATTATTATTATTATTATTATTATTATTATTTCATACACACTAGCAATATGCTAAGAGTGAAAATACATTCACCTTATATCAATATTAAAAATACATGATTTTTCACATCCAAAATTAGTAAATTTCGCCCGGTTTTTTATTCATACATAGAAGGTTGCTTTTACTTCTTCCAGAATATAATGTTTTACTAGTTGGCTGGTTGGCCAACTCAAACGTATGTTAGAACCACATGATATTATAAATAACAAAAATTTTAATCAATATATAATTTAAAATAATATATAAAAAGACTATATGTGTATTATGTAGGAGAAAATTCATAATTTTAATAAAAGTAGATGTTCACACAAGCCAAGTGTTGCAGTGGTGGTACGATCTGAAATATTAAAACTTTATAAAACAAAAAAGAATATGTTGAAACGATTGTCGTTCTGTCATAAAACACTAATGTGTGTGTCGTCATAAAAGTGAGCTTCGCCTGCAATAAACTCAAAAATGCTCTAAATCGCAAAAAGGAGTGTTTAAAAAAAGTTGAATGTAAAACATGCAATATGCAATGATAAACCTAACAATAATGAAAGAGAATCGTATGTTAAACATTAAAAAAACAACGATAAACAATTAAACATAATGTTAATAATAGAGAAACCTAAAACTAAGAGTGTGACACTTCGTAAATTCCAGGTCAGCAACTGATTTAATTGAATATTAATTTAATTGATAATTATACATGTGGCATTAGAATAGGTTTTAATTTAGTGTGACACGTGGCATGATACTACAAACAAAGTCTTAAAGCACGGTAATTCGAGGAATTACTGATAAACGCACACACGTGTCTTAAAACTCACGAACGTTGGTGAAAGTCGAACAATATATTCAATTGAACAATAATTGAAGGTTGTGTAAGCAAACAATGGTTAAAATTGATACAAAAGCCAAGAAACGATAAGAAGTAACAAAAAACGAATCAAACAATTGAAAATGGACATTTGGGCCAGCCCAGGACTCTTCGCGGTACGCCAAGGGCCCCGACGAGAGCCTTGGCGGTACGCGAAGGTGGGCGGCAGAATTTGAATTCTCCAGAATTGTTCGCGGTACGCCACAACCGATCAAATTCCTCCTCGGTGGTACGCGCGTGTCTCGGGAGAGAACCCGATTAAATTAATCTTAACGGTACACCAAGACCCCATAGGGGTGCGCTTAGCGGTACGCGAAGCCCTCCAGAACATAAAAACTCTATAAAAGTCACTCCTTCCACTCTAACTCGTTTCCTTCACTCTACAACCGAACGCACCCACATTTCCTCGACCATTAGAGCTATGTTAAGCCTCATCACAGCTCTGGAGTTCACCCTTAGCCATTCTTGAGCTCTATAGAAGTCTTGAAGCATTGGGAGCATTGGAGAAACCCTTCTTGGAGCTTGTTCTCACCACCACCAGCCGATTTACTCATCATCAGTCATTCTCCAAACCATTTTGCTTATGTCCAAGGTGCATCTCAGTGTTCTTGAGCTTTAGAATGCAATTTCATGGTCTTTATCCACATTAAACACCACAAATCACACATGCATCCACTTAAACACACATGCAAGACACAAGATGGCACATGCACGAAATTTTGAGCTTGTGATTATGTTATAAAAGCATTGATTCACTGATTTGAGATATTGATTTGATTTTGGGCATTTTGATGCTATTTTGTGTTTATGGGTGATTATTACTATAAATGACGAGTTTATGGTGACATGCAATGTTTATTAAAAAGTATATAACATTTTATGTATTAAACCTGTGTAACACACGGGATTTAAGCTAGTTTATAATATTACAATGTCATTAGAATGAAACGGATAACGAATTAAATGTTTTACTTTCTTTTTTTATTTTTTTGAACGGCAAGATTTATTATTATTGTTATTATTATTATTATAATAATAATAATAATTATTATTATTATTATTATTATTATTATTATTTCATACACACTAGCAATATGCTAAGAGTGAAAATACATTCACCTTATATCAATATTAAAAATACATGATTTTTCACATCCAAAATTAGTAAATTTCGCCCGGTTTTTTATTCATACATAGAAGGTTGCTTTTACTTCTTCCAGAATATAATGTTTTACTAGTTGGCTGGTTGGCCAACTCAAACGTATGTTAGAACCACATGATATTATAAATAACAAAAATTTTAATCAATATATAATTTAAAATAATATATAAAAAGACTATATGTGTATTATGTAGGAGAAAATTCATAATTTTAATAAAAGTAGATGTTCACACAAGCCAAGTGTTGCAGTGGTGGTACGATCAGAAATATTAAAACTTTATAAAACAAAAAAGAATATGTTGAAATGATTGTCGTTCTGTCATAAAACACTAATGTGTGTGTCGTCATAAAAGTGAGCTTCGCCTGCAATAAACTCAAAAATGCTCTAAATCGCAAAAAGGAGTGTTTAAAAAAAGTTGAATGTAAAACATGCAATATGCAATGATAAACCTAACAATAATGAAAGAGAATCGTATGTTAAACATTAAAAAAACAACGATAAACAATTAAACATAATGTTAATAATAGAGAAACCTAAAACTAAGAGTGTGACACTTCGCAAATTTCAGGTCAGCAACTGATTTAATTGAATATTAATTTAATTGATAATTATACATGTGGCATTAGAATAGGTTTTAATTTAGTGTGACACGTGGCATGATACTACAAACAAAGTCTTAAAGCACGGTAATTCGAGGAATTACTGATAAACGCACACACGTGTCTTAAAACTCACGAACGTTGGTGAAAGTCGA
Source organism: Mikania micrantha (assembly GCA_009363875.1). Taxonomy (NCBI): domain Eukaryota; kingdom Viridiplantae; phylum Streptophyta; class Magnoliopsida; order Asterales; family Asteraceae; genus Mikania; species Mikania micrantha. The sequence goes on from CM018687.1 coordinate 25,767,516, forward strand.
ACAATATATTCAATTGAACAATAATTGAAGGTTGTGTAAGCAAACAATGGTTAAAATTGATACAAAAGACAAGAAACGATAAGAAATAACAAAAAACGAATCAAACAATTGAAAATGGACATTTGGGCCAGCCCAGGACTCTTCGCGGTACGCCAAGGGCCCCGACGAGAGCATTGGCGGTACGCGAAGGTGGGCGGCAGAATTTGAATTCTCCAGAATTGTTCGCGGTACGCCACAACCGATCAAATTCCTCCTCGGCGATACACGCGTGTCTCGGGAGAGAACCCGATTAAATTAATCTTAGCGGTACACCAAGACCCCCTAGGGGTGCGCTTAGCGGTACGCGAAGCCCTCCAGAACATAAAAACTCTATAAAAGTCACTCCATTCCACTCTAACTCGTTTCCTTCACTCTACAACCGAACTCACCCACATTTCCTCGACCATTAGAGCTATGTTAAGCCTCATCACAGCTCTGGAGTTCACCCTTAGCCATTCTTGAGCTCTATAGAAGTCTTGAAGCATTGGGAGCATTGGAGAAAGCCTTCTTGGAGCTTGTTCTCACCACCACCAGCCGATTTACTCATCATCAGTCATTCTCCAAACCATTTTGCTTATGTCCAAGGTGCATCTCAGTGTTCTTGAGCTTTAGAATGCAGTTTCATGGTCTTTATCCACATTAAACACCACAAATCACACATGCATCCACTTAAACACACATGCAAGACACAAGATGGCACATGCACGAAATTTTGAGCTTGTGATTATGTTATAAAAGCATTGATTCACTGATTTGAGATATTGATTTGATTTTGGGCAGATGCTATTTTGTGTTTATGGGTGATTATTACTATAAATGACAAGTTTATGGTGACATGCAATGTTGATCTATGAAGTTTTAAGTCATATTGGGCATGATTAAGTGATGATTTATTCTATTGGGATTATCTACAATGAATATCATAGTTATTTATGGTCATTTGATGATGATTTGTAAAATGTTAATATAAATAGTAACATTTGTGATACAAAGTGTTGATAGATGATGATTTTGATGAAATAAGTATATTGGAATGATGAATTATGGTTAATGATAGGGATATATGCAAGATTGACGTGTTTGATTTGATGATATGAATGATTTGTTCATAGATTTCTATTTTTAGAAACTTTTGTCTAGAAATTTAGTCTTGCATGTTGAATTTGGTTAAATACAAGTTGATTGATGATGTTACGGGTCTTGTGAACCCATTTGAAAGATTAGATTTGGATTAAAATGATGTTTATAGAAAACTTTTTATTTTAAGAAACTTTATTTGAGGTTTTTGTAAAATAACGCGCAAGGATATAATCAAAGGATGAAATATGAGTGTATATGCTTTAATATGATGTTATGAAAGGTTGTTGCATGATTTTTGTTGTTAAAACATAGTAAATAGAATAACTTACCATTTTTAACAACTTTAATTGGGAATTTTGTGCTATAAGGCCTTTTAAAATGATTAAAGAACTAGAGATATTTGTAAATGGTACAATATGATGTTGTGAAGGTGATTGTATGCTTGATTGGTATAAAACATATCAAATATAGAACTTTCTATAAATAGTAACTTTAATTACTTAAAATGGACTTTTGTGCTTACGTTACAACATGTGACAAAGTGCTATGTGATAACATGATCATATAGGGGAAACAAGCATGCTAGAATGATAAAATATGATTTTTTTGTAGAAAATTGCTAAAAATGGAAACTTACTTTAAATAGTAAGTTGTCCATTTAACGTGACTTATTTGATTTCATGCACTACATAATAGATAATGAACATTGAGCGAACTATAATAAACTAACGGTTCACCAACGGGTCGTCGAGTTGACACGGTCAAACCTGGTCAAACATAAACAAACACGGTCAAACATGAACGAACATAACAACTTCGAGTTGTTGGGCACGAACACAAACTTAAACACGAACTTATATGTCCTATGTGATATAGGTAACCAGTGACTATCACTCAAGCCAATTTAGCTTACGCACGCATAACTCAGGTGAGTTTATGGCCTCTTTTCTCAAGTTGTTTTTCAAGCTTTTAAATAGGGGGAGAATACATGTTGCATATTCAAACTCTTTGTATGAAAATTTGTGTATGCTGGTTTATTAGGAACAAACATTAAGTGTTGTATATCGTATAAAGTACTCGCAAAGGCATACGGTTAATGCGTATACAACGAGGTGAGTTTAGATAGTACTATTGGGAGTGACGAACCCCAAGTGGCGCCAATACTGACTGGAGGTCAGGACGCATGTAATCTCGACCCATCGCGCCATTGTTTGTACGATAGACATGGTGGAGGCAGAGACAAACAAGTCTAGTTCGGTAGTGACGCCACTGACACTTAGAGCCTCGGGCTCGTCAAACATTAATAAACACCACGACACATGGCAAACATTATTTTGATTATTTAGTGCTTATCAAAACCTGCGAACTCACCATCCTTGTGTTGACACTTTTTCTTAACATGTATTCTCAGGTTACTAATTCGCTTATGGATAGGGATGCACGTATGAGATCGAGCACAAGTCCTGCATGCATTAAGACATCTTTTTGAAAAACAATTATTTAAGTTATTTTGTCATGTCAAACAGTGTAGTGTTTATAATCTAATTCCACTGTTTTACTTATGAATTACGCTGCTTAGTATTAAAACTATTTTGATTAACTGTAATACATTGACGTGTTTTCAAAAGCATATAGAATCGTTCTATATGACTAGAGCTTCTGATCCTGCCACGTCACAGCCACCGGCTTGACGCTGTTCGTTGAAATTTGGGGGTGTGACAGACTGGTATCAGAGCCTTGGTTATAGAGAACTAGGTTTGCATGTAGTAAACTTAGGCTATAGCCATTGCTTTACACTTAGACACTACACTTCGACATCACTTTTTAAAATTATGATATACTTGTGCTCATTAAACGAACTTAGCATGGATGGCAGACAACAGAGAACGCAACTTAGGCAAACGACCAACAGAGGAAATCTCAGAAGAAGAGCACAAGATGCGCAGGATGGTGCCACTAGCGGACTTGTTCCCCGGAGAGATTATGCGTATTCGCTCATGGAGCAATACGTAATATTGGGAGTGGTATCCTGATCTGATTCAGAGGAGGGTACACGAGGAGCGGGTACCTCCACCCATAACACTAGGCAGCCCCTCTAGCATGCCTAGACTACCCACTCTTGGATACCCACTGGAGAAGGCCTTCGTGGCACACGTCACCACCATGGATCGAGAGATCCGTAATATGCGAGAGGCAGTAGGGGTGATCACCAGATTTCTCGTAGACGGGCAGCACACTTCTCAGCGAGTGGCCCAGCTTGAGGAGGAGTTAGCCAACACCGACCAGATGCATAATAACCTGGTCTACTCGACACACCGGATGGACATGCGATTGGACGAGGTTGTAGCGCGACTGGAGTTGGTAGAGGCTCGACTTGGGTTAGCTGAGGCCCGATTCGTTGCAGCTGAGGCATGAGCCGATGCGGCTGAGGCAATGGTAGGGGCATTAGCTGCTCAGTTAGCAGCCGAGCCGACACCCGAGGAGGAGAAGGAGCCGTTCGAAGATGAAGAAGAACCATTTGAGGACGATGAGGAAAAACCTTCTCCAGATGGAGACGACGACCTAGCAGACTGTGAGGACTCAGTTTCCACCCTTTCATCAGCTAACTAGTGTAGACGTACTCTTATGTCTTTTGTAGTGGTATAACCTATTATGGGCGGGTTGTGCCCATCAAATCATTTTGGAATAGTAGATATCAAACTTAAAAGCATGTTGTACTTTTGAAAATTATTAATGAAATGTTATTTTGATTTTATGATGTTATACCTGTATAAATGCTAACTCACACCTAACATTAACTGTAAGTAACACTTTATCTATTGTATGTAGACAATAACCAATGGCCGGTAGAGGAACTTACATGCATGCAAAGAACCGAACAATTGCTTCCGCGTCAATAAAAGCCATGGTGGAACGAAGGGTCAACAAAGCAATCACGGATTATGAGGCCGCACAACTAAACAGCGAGACTAGTGGAACAAACAACGGTAAAACTAACTCTAACTTTACTAGCGTAGTAAACAAAACGCAAACTCTCACACAAACTTGACTACTGAAATACGGGATCCAAGAACAACACCAAGGGATGTTCATTTAAGAATTTTCTGAGTTGCCACCCGCACACATTTAGAGGAAATGAAGGGGCGGTGGGACCGCTCCGTTGCTTAGAAAGGGCTGAATCCATGTTCTCTATGTGAGACTGCGCTGAATAGAACAAAGTCTAATTTGCAACTGGAACCCTTGAGGGTGAAGCCCTCATGTGGTGGAACTCCCTTGTCCAGACACTGGGTCTAGAGACAACCAACTCAATCTCATGGGAAGAGTTCATGAGGATGCTCCAGGAGGAGTACTGTCCTTGAAATGAAATCAAGAATTTGGAAGAAGAAATATGGGTCCACAAGATGGTTGGATACGAGATTGAGAAATACACAACCTGGTTCCACGAGTTGTGTAAACTGTGTCCGGAAATGGTGACCCTCGAATACAAAAAGATAGAGAAATACATCAGCGGATTACCTGAGCAGATCCAGAGCATGGATGCCGCAGCAGACCTTATTTTATCCAACCCACTATTCACTTGGCTCACCGTCTGACCGACCAAGCGGTAGAACAGGGTAAACTACCAAAGAGGGGTGAACATCTGAAACTCCAAGACCATAAGCACAAGTGGGAGCCCAGTAAAAACCAAACCTACTCTCTGCAACAACCACAATCCCAACACCGATCAGCACTGGCTAGAGCATCCACCGCTCCACAATCTGACACCAAGGGCAAGGGTGTCTACGAAGGAAAATACCCTAGGTGCAACCGATGCTCTTACCATCACTATGGCCAGTGCGAACGCTACCGATGCCTGAAATGCGGTAGACATGGTCATATGGCCAAGGATTGTAGAAAGAAGCCAGTCAACAACAACAACAACAACAACAACAACAACAACAACAATCAGAACACCATAAAGGAGTGTTATGAATGTGGCAGGCCTAGGCACATGCGTAGGGGCTAACCACAACTGAAAAAGGTGGGAGGAAACACGGCAAAGGGCCATACATTTGTGATTGGCTCCGGTGAAGCTAAAGATGACCCCAATATTGTAACCGGTACGTTTTTTTAAATAATGTCTACGCTAGCATATTATTTGATATGGTGCCAATCGGGGTTTTATATCTAACGAGTTTAGCCAATTACTTAACATCACACCAACACCACTAGAGTATAAGTATACAGTAGAGTTATCGACGGTAAACTAATTGAAACACAACACATATTTCAAGGATGCGTCATGGTTTTGCCAAATCGCGAACTCGAAATCGATCTGATGCCGGTAACTGTAGCGAGCTTCGATGTGGAGGTTGGAATGGACTGGCTATCCGCGAACCAACCCAAGATTGTGTGCAACAAGAAGATTGTCCGAGTCACGCTACCCAACGGAGATCAGATATTGTCACACCCCGAGCCGGCGGGCTGGATCGACTTTCCCGTCGGGCGGAAGGTTCTCGGGGCTCGATATCGTGTGATAATCTTAGGGCTCAGATTGTTGACATGGCACATGATATATAATGGGAAATGCTAACCTGACATTGACATAGAATTACAAAGTTAAATCACACAATTCATGTTCATAATATAACTAAGTAAATCTACCTAAAAAGAATCATTGAGTTTCTATCTTGTATCTATACAAGATTTACAAAAGATGATTCAAAGTTATGTCATTCAAAATATGCACAACACAAAAGTAAGCTAGTTCTTCTATAAAGTCCACTAACTTATGCGCTGGTTTACTAAACATGTTCGTCACCTGAGAAAACATGCATTTAAAACAAAGTCAACACTAGGTTGGTGAATTCATTAGTGTAGTTATGAAAAATCCTTTGGATTTATTTTACAACATTATGTTACACACAAGTTATAACTAGTATTATTTTGCATTATCTCATTCCAATGTCCTCTCTATAGATACACCTACATATATGATATCGTCCGGTTAAGCACGCTTATATATAGGACATACGTATCACGAATGAAGCCGCCAGCCCACCACACACTTAACTGAGCTCTATACGATCTGTATTGTAGATATGGATACCCATCTTATCTCACATATGCATAATCACAATTTGAATTTCCCTTATATTAAATGATTAACTCACAATGATATTTACAAAGCATAATAGGTTTTAAAGAGTACAAATTTCCACAGTTATAAATGGTGGACTACCACAGTCATAAATGGTGGTATGCTTTTTAAGCTGTAAGGGTGTAGGTTATGTCAATCTTATCCCTTTTCAACTGATCTCTCATTCATTGGAACTTACTATTACTCACAACTGAAGTAGAAGTGAGAGTGAGTCTGACACATAGTTATATCCCAATTGATGTTTAGGATTGATTTGACCACATTGTGGTCACCATAAAGGCAAACCACAATGTCCTCAATTCATCCCTAATCATTAGTTTTCACAAGTCCTCACAACTATCTGCCTTTAGCTTATGACATGAGTGAGGTCAATCTCTCAGTCTGCAAGTCCACAGAATAGAAGTGGTGAGATAATTAGCAGACACTATCATACTATTCTCACCCGTGTTTGAAATGATATAGTTTGAATAGGCTGGCTAAAAATCAAATATTCCTATCGTTTCATAGTCTCATATAGTCTCATATCACATAGTCTCATATTCACATAGTCACATAATCTTCCTAACACATAGTCTCATAAACACATAGTCTCATATGAAATACGAATGTAGTGTCATGTAAAACAACAGAGGCTGTCTGTTGTTTCTGAGAATTCTTAGGTCTATTCTCATAGAATTATAGTTGTGGTCTCATGAACATAACACAGAAAATCTATTAACTATAAAATTATAGTCTCATAGATATTACAATCATAGTCTCATAGATGTCACAATTATAGTCTCATAGAAGTAAACATTAACCTAAAAAGGCATACAAATGTAAATACAGAGTAAACCTAATTAGCATAAGTCATACTAAAATATTTTGGAAAATGGTTTAAGCATGTTCTCAGCCCCACATTTAAAATTAAAAGATTAGAGAAAAGGGGCATATGAACTCACCAAGATGTTGTAGTGGTTGACTCAGTAATCACAGAATTCAAGCACTCGCTTTGTTGTACTGAGGTTGTATTCACGACCCTGTGTTTGATTCCAAAGTTGTTTGAAACTTATAAGTATAAGTTATTGATTTGGGTGTGTTAACCCCAAAGTTGGTTAACACTTATAACCTTTGTTGTTGGTAGTCCTAATTCACTTGTAGTGTAGTACACTAATACTTAACAAATTTTAGGTTAAATATTAATATACTATAACACTCATGTTTATGTTTTTAGACTTGGTGTTTAATCTTGTTACTTTGTAAAGTTTTGAAACCATAATATTTGTTAAGCATAAACTTTGGTTTATAGGTTAAAACTTGTATATTACTTTTGTGTTAACTTAAAATGATCTTCATCATTCTAATATACTAACACAAGTATAAGGTTACAAGGGCTTAATCATTAGGTTTACTACATCATAGTTTTAGAAAGTATTATGATAATTAAGTTACGAAATTTAGTTAAACCTTTTAACCAAAAACTCTAATATCACTTCAATAAAACATGGTTTCTTTGACCTTCCTTGTTATGTTGCAGATCATAGTTTTGTTATAACACCATTGTTTAAATAGTGTGTGTGTGTATATATATATGTTTTTAAAAAAAGTCTAAGTAATATCGATGGTCACCATAATATTGTCAATGATAATAGCATAAAGCCGATTACACTAAAACCCTAATGGGTTTTTCCATCACTCTCATAGCTTCTCGTCGATCATGTGACCTTATTTGTGTACCATTTTGATTTATTTTAGGTGTATTCTGCTTGGATAGTGTCATGAAAATAGTTTAGACAGAGTTTGGGGCCTATAACACTTTTGAAGTATTCAATATCGGTGAACATGTGAAAGCAGCCCACTGTCGATACAAGCAGTACCGACAAGGCTTAAGTTCGGCGTGTTTGATCAGTATCGACATTAAATTGATAGAACTTAGTCCCAGCACACTTGGACCTGTCGATACTAAGAGTATCGACCAGGATCTTGTCGACATTACCCTTCTCCAAACCTAGTAACTTCGATGAAATCAGACCAACTCCATTTCATCGATACTAACTGATCAGGCCATTTCATCCATCGATATTGCCCCTCTCATCCATCGAGACTATCCCTACATAACCCAAATCATTATGTTGATGTTATCCAAACATGGGAAACTCGGTTTCATGCGACTGCAATGAGATTTGAAGGTAGAAAACTAAGTTACAAGTTCAACTACCCCGGTTTTACAAGAAACCTTGAAAACCCGAGTGTTGGAGCTCACATTAACTTCGATTCAATGGATTTCACCTCCGATCTGTTGTACTTTCATGGAGAGGATGTTCCTATCTTCGATTTGATACCAAGTTTGAAGAATTTGGCTAAGAAATGAAGGAGATATGGTGATTTTTGTGTTGAAATTTATAGAGAGAGAGAGAAATTCGGAAAAATAAGAGAGAGAGGGTAGATGGAATTAAATTTGGGAAATAAATTCTTGGGGTGGGTTTTTATACCCCACTTAAATTCGGGTTCGTTAGTGTCACACCCCGAGCCGGCAAGCTGGATCGACTTTCCCGTCGGGCGGAAGGTTCTTGGGGCGCGATATCGTTTGATAATCAAAGTGATCAGATTGTTTGCATAGCACATGATATATAAATGAGAAATGCTAACATGAAAATGATATAGAATTACAAAGTTAAATTACAATGTTATGTTCATAATTTAACTAAGTAAATCTACCAAAAAGAATCAATGAGTTTCTATCTTGTAACTGTACAAGATCTACAAAAGATGATTCATTGTTTTGTCATTCAAAAGTATGCTCGACACAAAATGTAGCTAGGTCTTCTAGAAGTCTACTAGCTATGTTCCTGAATGCTGGTGACTAAACATGTTCGTCACCTGAGAAAACATGCATTTAAACAAAGTCAACACTAGTTTGGTGAGTTCATAAGTTTAGTAATTGAAAACCTTGATTTGTTCACATTCAAAATCACAATGTCATACAAGAGTTTTCTTAAGTTTGATTCATCCGTTTCCACAATGGCCTCTCCATAGTTATATTTACAAGTAGTATTTCATCATATCAGTTATGCTTATATATAGGGCATACGAAAGGGTCGAGCCTACAACCCGCCCATATGCCATCCCACCACATAACTTAACAGAATTCAACACCACTTGCAACACAACTATAGATAAACATTTACATCTCACATGTGTTCAACTCGTTTGATATTCACCAGTGTATTATATGTAGAATAATATAGTAAGAGGGGTTTAGTTATCAAACCGAAGTGTTGATGAACCCTCAATGTTTTAAGGAAAATAGATTAATTTAATCTTATTCGTATTATTATTCTCTCGCTTGTGGGGTTAACTGTTAGTCACTACTAATAATAGAAGTGTTAGTTAACCAAATGATATCTGTTCTCCGCTTGAAGTACATAGAGCCTAAAAGGAATCCATTGTTATCCTCACGTAATCAGATTGCAATACATCCGACTTACCTCTATCACTTCTGTGTTCCCATGGCCTTCAACGAAACTACTACCAGTAATGTGACATGAGAGAAATCAATTCCTCAGTCTACCAGTCAATAGAATCGAAGGATTAATTACAATTAGTTACTACAGATTAATATCATCATGTGTTGCTTACCAGACCCTGACTGTTGTCGCCCTGTTACTGGTCATACGTTACCGGCCAAATGATAAATACGATCAACATACTGGCCCTACCCGCCGGAGGGTTGTCAAACCTATGGTACCACTATGCTATCGTCGGTTTAGTCACGTCAAACTAACTGGTAAACGATTTGTGTAAGGGACTTACAATGTTAAACTTGAATACATGGCACATGATTGTCGTGATATAATACAGAAAGTTCAATAGTAATCAATTGTTGTTGTGTTCACCAATGTTGTGTGTTCTCAATGTTATGCGTTCTCGTAGTGTTTAACTGTGTTATATAAGACTTGTCTTATTATACAATTTTAGTTGTTACGTGAATAATTTTGTTATCATGAAGTTACATTATCATGATTATCATTTTTATTGTTCCATAGTTTCACTTTGTTGCCACTACCGTGTTGTAAGAACTAGTCTCACTACACTTAGTTAGCTCAGGTGGTGGATGATGTCATGAAGTCATGTGGACATGATCATCACTCCTCTTTGCATTGATGTTTGTTTCATGTTATCCCAGTTTGCACCGAGTTGTAAGCATAGTGTTATAAGAACTAGTCTTATTACACTTAGCTAACTCCGGTGATGAATGATATTGTGAAGATATATTATCTTCCTTTCATTCTTGTTAGTTGTTGTCATTGTCAGTATGTTACCTTGTGATTATCTCATTGTTCAATTGTGTAAGAATAATTAAGTGTTATAAGACATAATCTTACAACTACATTATTCTATTGTGTTGATGATTCATGAAGCTACATTATCATGTTTCATCCTAGTTGTCTCAGTTATGTTGTGATCAGACAAGCATGCATACAATGATAAGCGATAATAAGTCAAGCAATATTATCTAAATCATAGTATAATAATGATGTTGTACTAAAAATTTTAAGTAAATAAAAGATTTAGCATGTTTCTCAGCCGCGAGAGTTTAAATCAGTTAATATTAGAAAAGGGGCGTATGAACTCACCTTGTGGTTGTTGTGGTTTACTACGTTCTAAAAAGAAATGCACGCGCTCTTTGTTGTACTTGATGTAGTTTTCACGATCCTGTATTGATTTCACGATGTTTGTAACTTATAAGTATAAGTTATAGAGATTTGTGTGCATGTATATGTTAGCCCTAAAGTTGGCTAACACTCGTAAGTCTTGGTTATCATTCGGCCTTGGTTCGCTTGTGATGAATTATTCTACACTTAATCAAATTAGATAGAGTTTAGTACGTTGTTTCAGTTTGTGAATAAAGACTTAGTCTTTAATACCTTTGTTTGCCTTTGACTTATTCTTGAAAATCCAAAACCTTATCATGATATATTAGTTACTTGTATTAATAGGATATTTGTAAATCAACCTAAGTATAAACTTAGGTTTATAGTTTAAGATCATACATGTTGTCTTTGTTACCCTTGCGATAATTGTTACATAGTTAATACTTAACCATGTCACAATTCTTGTAAAAGCTTAAGGTTTTAGATTTTTGTGAAGTTCCGTAAACCAAACCTACCACCTTTGTAGCAATCCCATTACATTATACCCCATATCCATGCATGTTATTTAAATGAGTTAGTTTAAGGTGTTTGTTTCAATTTAGCCCGTGTGGGCCGAAACAAGATCCTGGGCCGAACTAATAAACACAGGGCCAAACTACTAAACTCTGGGCCAAAGTAATGAGTCAAGGCCGAAGTTGGGCCGAATCAGTCACTTGGCCGAAGGGTTCTGCTGGGGTCGAACTAGGGTGGCCGAATGGCAGATGTGGCTTGAGCGAATGGCTGTGGCCGAATCAAGAGATGCTTAGGCCGAATAGGGACCTGACCGAATGAGGCTGCCCTTGTTTCGGCCGAATATCAGTCCAGGTGGGTTAATGAGACATGGGCCGAGCGAAAGGGTGGGTCAACCGAAGGGATCAGTCGCCTGGTTGGTTTGGTCGGCTGTGAGATGGCCATTCGGCCTGTGCCTCATGGTGGTCATTCGCACGAAGTATGACCAGCTAGTGTCTCGTGGTTTTGGGTTCTTGGCCAAGGATTAAGGTGTTTGTTGCCGATTTTTAATCGCGAAACCGAGTGGAACCGAACAGAACCGAATGAGCCCGAACGCAACCGCGGATGAAAGGCATTTAATATGGCATTAAATGCCATTACTCACCCCCACCAGCCAACTCTCTCTCTCTAAATTCGTCACTTTCTCTCTGTACTTTTTCTCTCTCTAGAAAACCTTCATATCTCACTCAATTCTTAACCAAAACGAGTGAATTTGGTGTCAAAACGACGGTAGAAATGCGTAGATCGTGAAAAGAGGAAGAAATCAAGCTTTGGATCATCAAAATCGGGGGGTAAACGAGATTAAACAACCTGTTTTGAGGGTTTTCTACTATTCAAAAGAGGTAAATCTCTAAATCAATTTAAACATTTGAAATCAGTAAGATATGCACAAAAACATTTTAGAAAATCTTGGATTGTGTTGGATGGAGCTTAAGATGACTTAAAATAGGGTATTTTTATGAAACCAGCAAGTTTAGAGAGGTTCTGGGTGAACGGGAGTTGAAGATGAATAAGTCGAGAAACATTGATGTTGTTCGAGAACCATTTATGTTTTAAAACAATAAAGTCGAGAAACTAAATAGCAACTCGAGAACCAATTATTTAAAACCTCTGTATTCGAGAACCTTTTAAATTAGACGGATATAAAATTCGAAAACCACGTGCTACAAGCCGAGAAACCCCTTGAACTCGAGAAACATATTTATGTCCAATTCAAGAACACATTTGTTTTGAGAAACCTTGTGAATTTGAGAATACATTCGAGAACACCCAATTGGAGATGGAGAAACTTTTATTTCAGCCTAATAACTCCAGAACTCCTCCCAATTTAGTTGAGTTACTCGAGAACCCATTAATTAGGATGTGTCGGTTGAGAAACAAATTATGGCCAAGACTTCATTTAACTTCAATTCATTTTCTTATTTAATTGAGAAATGAAGGTGGGGAGGGCCTCAAGTCACATGGAACATAATTGTTCCAGCCAAGAACACACACATCTATTCAGATATATCATCTAGAGTCCAGCCGGGAACATCACTTAGGGTGGGTGCAACCGAGTTAGGATGTTCTCAAGTATATTACTTAAACTTTGGGTTAAAAACATAGACAAATTTTAAAACAAATGTTTAAATCATAGACATAGATTTTAAAACATGTTAAGGGTTATGACTAAGTATATTTCATATAAAAAACAACAATCTAGTAATGGCTAAGTGGTTGTGAGTCCCAAAGAACTAAAGAACTATAATGGTGACAAAAGGGTTCAAGAAACCACTAAATATGGGTGTGTTGATCTTAGATGTCAACTCCCAAAACTTAGTAAATTACACGCTTTGGGTAACCAACCAAGGTTGTTTAAATAGAATGACCTAAGGTAAGGATTTACTCAAGAAGGACACGAACAAGATTGTAACCAAGAACTAATAAGAACTTGTTGTTAATCTAGTAAGGTTAACCTGAGTTCTAATATGTTTAACTTACATTTTTCATCACAATAACTTATGTTTTACTAAAATATAATGATTTGTAACATGTGAACATAGTTTTATAAAAATTATCATAACTTGCTTTACCTAAAACATTTTAAAGTAATTAGAAGGAATTTTTTTGAACTTAACTCATATAACTTAAATAATATTTTTATAAATGATGATCTATCAAAAGGTCGTATCTTTTACTAGTATAAACCTTATGTAGATCAGGTTTAGCGATTAACGAATAAGGGATAAGGATTCATAGAGGGTACATTACTTAGAATAACTAGAGAAATTCTAGTAACACATTAGTAAATATTAGGACACTTAGTTGTACACCGAGACCGAAACTTTATATACGACAACTTCAAATACTTATAGTAATCGAATCACGCTAAATCAACACAGGTACTGAAGATATATAATTTACAAACAACGGGCGCGCATAATTACTTTGTTCAATTCATAACAACACAGGTGAGTTCATTGCCCCTTTTCTAAACATTTTTGTTTTCAAACGCGGGGCTGAGAAACATGCATAAACCTTTTTATTTAAATATGTTTTACGTAAATGCTTTTACTGATTGTATGTTTTATATATACATGTTTATACTCCTAGACTCCTGTCTAGGTATATGTTATGTAGGATTAACTAACGAATTAATTAATTACTCTTATGAGTAACACTTTAATTTCTAAAACTCTAAAACCAACTCTTAGTCCATCAAATTCAAATTGAAAGAACCTAAACTCAAAGTGTAACCAAGAGAACTAAAGCTAAAGTTCAAATTCAAGGAAATCTAATGCAGTGTGTGCTCAGTAAAACTAAGGATCATATTCAAGAATCTATAATCATTGTGGAAATCATGGAATTCTAAAGATTAGAATCAAGAGAATCAAAGGAATCATAACCGTGTGTGAATCAATGAAATAATGAAATCATTAAGATCTAATGAAATCATTAATGCTTAAGTTAGGGTGGACGTCAGTTGTATCTAGATCAAGACCACGTGTAACACATGGAAAGTCCCATCATAAATAGTAGACTCTTGTAGTCAAGCTATATGGGCATAACAAAAATGATCAAACGAAATCAAGAGAACAATGATGATCAAGAATCAAAGGATATCCTAAAGTCCCGACATGTACAGTAGACCTGAGGGTCAAGCTGATATGTGCACATCATGAAAGTCTCGACGCATACAGGTAGACTCATTTGGGTCATGCCTGATATGGGCCATGTGGGTACAGCTTGGACACCACCAACAACTAAGTCTAACTGATTGAGTCAAATAAGACCCAATCATCATGTCTTAGTTGTATTTAAGTGGTTAATTATTTATTTAATTAAACATTTAATATCATTTTTCTACAAGTGCTTTGGGTAATCATGAATACATGGTGAACTCAAGAAATCAGAGGTATTTCAATTTGTGGAAATCAAAATCTAAAATGAAGGTGAATGGAATGAAACGCTTAATTATCATTAACAACAATATACTAAGCAGTCCGGTATGTGGTGGGACAGTGGCTGGGGCTTGTCCCCTACATATGCCCTATATATAAGCATACTTGATTGGATAGCATAGGTGGTTGTTGATGAGGTTAAGGTTGTCATTTCGAGGGATCAAGGTAAACAATTTTCAGGTAATCAAAAGTTGGGAATCAAATGTATGGGATGAAATGCTTAATTATCACCAGGAACAATATATCATGTGGTTTGGTATGTGGTGGGACGGTGGCTGGGGCTTGTCCCCTACATATGCCCTATATATAAGCATGTTGAACTGGATGGTATAGGTGGTTAATGGTTAGGTTAAGGTTGTCATTCAAGTGATTATTCAAATTCTTTTTTTAAATAAAAGTACTTGAACTCACCAACCATGTGTTGATTTGATTTTCTTGCATGACTTCTTAGGTGACGAACATGTCAATTAAGAAGTTATTGCTTTTGGTATAGGATACCAGTTAGAGGACCTAGCATTTTGGATCTGCATATTATTGGTAACATCATTTTATAGATTTATTTTGTATATCTTGTGCAGATGCAAGATAGAAAATTTTTAATGTTGATAGTAGATTTACATTGTTAAATTATGAACTAAACTGATGTAATTTAACTTTGTAATTCTATTTTCATTTAGCAGTTTCTCATTGTATATCATGTGAATTGTAAACAATCTGATCATCACGATTATCGTTTTCCGATATCACGCCCAAGGAACCTTCCTCCCGATGGGGAAGGCGATCCAACACGCCAGCTAGGGGTGTGACACTAGTCCCCATTATAGGCTCAAGTTCCCGAACCTTAGCTAAGCATCCGAAACACTTGAGGCTCATTGAGCACCACGTACTCAAAACCCATGAGTACTCGAATTAACAGAGTACACGAATCAGAATACATAAAGAGTACTCGAATTCCCATGTGTACTCGAAACCAATGTATTCGAAACTAGTGTTATACTCGAAACTGGTATGGTTTTGAGTACACCCCTTAGTGTCTACATTTCGAGTACGCATCTCTTCTGCATAATTCATTCCAGAGAACTATCCAAGACTTTGGGGAGCTAGTTCTAGGTTCCTTATGGTATTATCAACGCACTGGAACCAAAAGGAACGAACTTTATGCATAAAGGTGAGAGTTTTATGCATAAGTTCGCTTTAACATAAAAATCCTAACTTTCTAGTTTAGAACACTTACTTGATGGTAGATGATCCAACTGGTAGCTTCCTATGTGTTCCTTCTTCTTCCTGAGTGATTTACAGCCGATCTTGATGTTCTTGAACTTCAAATTTGAGTACTTGAGAGAAACTGTGCTTTTCAGCCAAAGGTGTGCACGTTTCCCAAGGCACTTATATATATAGGCTGGGTTCTCGAATTGTGTGCTAGAAATGGTGTCATTTTCGAGTATAACATTTCGAGAACACAGGTTCTCGAACCCATTCCGAGTACAATATTTCATGTACTCGTTTTAGTTGGTTTTCCATTTATTTTTTACAAGTTAATTATCCTTTACCCACTCGTAAGTTTAAATAACTTGTATTTAGAAAATTTGGGATGTTACATTTCTCATAGTCCTGTTGTGTGCTAGAAATGGGGTCATTTTCAAGTATAACATTTCGAGAACACAGGTTCTCAAACCCATTCCGAGTACAATATTTCATGCACTCGTTTTAGTTGGTTTTCCGTTTATTTTTTACAAGTTAATTATCTTTACCCATCGTAAGTTCAAATAACTTGTATTTAGAAAATTTGGGATGTTACATTTCTCATAGTCCTGTTGTCACACAACTGTTTAACACATAGTTATTACACATAGTAATGGTGAAAATACACATACTGTACGGATTGCTGGATGATTTGGTACTAGTTATCACACTCTCCCCTTGTTAAAGAAATTTTGTCCCGAAATTTAAGCATCACTGTCGGGTACTACTTCTTCTTCAAACAGATTGGGATACTTTGTCTTCATGCGATCCTCACGCTCCAAGGTAAATTCTGGTCCGCTATTGGAGTTCCAACAAACCATTACAAAAGGAATACGGCTCCGTTTCAGTCTCTTGACCTTACGATCCATAATCTCTACAGGTTCTTCAATAAAGTGTAGTTGTTCAGCAACTTGTATTTCTTCCAATGGTATGACTAACAATTCGTCAACGAGGCATTTCTTGAGATTGGACACATGAAACACATCACGTACCCTGCTGAGTTCATCAGGATGTCTGAGTCTGTATGCCACAGGACCAATTCGTTGAGTTATCTCGAACGGTCCGACATACCTTGGTGCTAACTTGCCCTTAGCCCCAAAACGATCCACACCTTTCCATGGGGACACTTGCAACATGACTCGGTCGCCCACCTGGAATTCCAATGGCTTTCGCCGTTTGTCTGCGTAACTCTTTTGTCGACTACGTGTTGATTGTAATCTCTGTTGTATCTGGGAAATCTTATCAGTAGTTTCCTGAATAAGTTCAGGCCTAGTGATTTTGTTATCTCCCACTTCGGCCCAACAAATTGGAGACCAACATTTTCTACCATACAGTGCTTCGAACAGAGCACATCTGATACTGCTGTGGTAGCTATTGTTGTAGAAGAATTCAATGAGTGGTAAATGATTGTCCTAACTTGTCCCTAAGGATTGTTGCAATGATTGCCAGAACCGCGATGTAAATCGACTGTCCCGGTCTCAAATAATGGATAGTGGCACACTGTGTGGTACTACTATTTCATTGACATAAAATCTTGCTAGCTTTTCCATCTTGTAGTTTTCTCTGATTGGCAAGAAATGAGCAGACATAGTCAATCGATCAAGAAATCCATAGCTATTTGTTTCCACTTCCATTTTGGTATTTCGGATTGTTCTAGCAAACTTGACGGTTTCTGGTGTTAAGCTTTGACTTTAGCACAGGTTAGGCACTTACCAACATAGGTAGCCACATCCTTCTTCATATATGGCCACCAATAAAATGACCTAACATCTTTGTACATCTTATCAGCACTAGGATGAACAGAATATCGTGTTTTGTGTGCCTCGTCAAGAATGAGTTTCCGGAGTTCATCTACTTCCTGGATCCATACACGGTCCGGGTAATAGATAACCCCGTCTTGTTTTTCTCAAAATGTTTCTCGGCTCCACAATCGAGCTAGTTCCTCAAGTTGTTTCTGGCCACCGCTTCTTGTTGTGCTTGTAGCATCTGACCTCTTAGGATTTTATGCACAGTCATTCCCATAGCTCTAACACGCATGGGTTTGACTCTTTCCTTCCGGCTCAAAGCATCAGCTACAACATTAGCTTTGCCCGAATGGTATTTGATCACAAAATCGTAATCGTTTAGGAGCTCAACCCAATGTCTCAATCGCATGTTAAGCTCCTTCTGATCAAATATGTGTTGTAAACTCTTGTGGTTTGTGAAGATCGTGCATTTGGTACCCTAAAGGTAATGCCTCCAGATCTTTAAAGCAAAGAAAACTGCTCCCAATTCCAAGTTATGCGTCGTATAATTCTTTACATGTACTTTCAGCTGTCGTGACGCGTAGGCATTGACTTTGTCCCGTTGCATTAAAACACAACCGAGTCCCTGATGGGAAGCATCACAGTAAACCACAAAGTCATCATTGCCTCCTGGAAATGTCAAGATTGGAGCATTGCATAATATTCTTTTTAGTGTTTGAAATGCCTCTTCCTGTTTTTGAGTCCACACAAACGATTCACTCTTCTAGGTTAGTTTGGTGAGTGGCATAGCGATCTTAGAGAAATTCGAAATGAATCTCCTATAATAACCAGCCAATCCCAGAAATGATCTGATCTCAGTAGGTGTTGTGGGCACATCCGAATTCTTGATTGCTTCGATCTTGCAGGGTCCACATGAATCCCATAACTGTTAATTACGTTACCCAAGAACTAAATTTCTGTTAGCCAAAATTCACACTTGGAGAATTTGGCATAGAGTTGTTCATTCTGTAGAAGTTCAAAGATTGTTTTGAAATGTTGTTCGTATGTCTTCTCACTCTTTGAATAAATCAGTATGTCATCAATAAACACAATAACGAACTGATCTAAATATGGCTTGCACACCAGGTTCATAAGATCCATGAACATAGCCGGTGCGTTCGTCAAAACGAATGGCATCACTATAAACTCATAGTCTTCATATCGGGTACCAATAGCCGTCTTGGGTATGTCTTCCTTTTGAATCCGGAGCTGGTGATAACCTGAACATACGTCTATCTTTGAGAAATACTGAGCTCCCTGTAATTGATCGAACAGATCATAAATCCTCGGTAACAGGAACCGATTCTTGATGGTGAGCTTGTTGAGCTCTCTGTAATCAATGCACATCCTGAAGGATCCATCCATTTTCTTGACAAACAAAACTGGAGCTCCCCATGGTGAGAAACTCGGTCGGATGAACCTCTAGTCTAGTAATTCTTGTAATTGGTTGGACAGTTCCTGCATTTCTGATGGCGCAAGTCTATAAGGAGACTTAACCACAGGAAGCGCTCCTGTATTCAAATTGATTCAGAATTGCATCGATCACTAGGGTGGAAATCTAGATAGATCATTCGGAAACACGTCCGTAAAGTCTTTCACCACTTGTACATCTTGAATCTTGGTCGCCTTCTTGTCTTTCTCCACAACGTGAGCGAGAAATGCTACACACCGTTTCCTTAAGCACTTGCGTGCCTTCATGCACGATATTATTTTGACACTACGATTTGCTTGATCTCCATGAATCTCCAACACGTGGTCATTCTCCACCGGAATACACATTAGTTTTTCAGAACAGATAATTTCAACCCTGTTAAGGGACAACCATTCCATTCCAACAATGACGTCGAAACTGCCCAGTTCCATTGGTATCAAGTCAATGGAAAAAGTATGTTCATCAAATGTTAATGGGGATTTTCTAAGTACTGTACTAACTGTTATTTGCTTGCCATTTGCTACTTCAGTAGTGTAAGGGGAGTGTAATGATTCCTCTATATTATTAATTTTATGTGCAAAGTCGGAAAAGATAAAACTCTGATCCGCCCCAGTGTCAAATAATATAGATGCTTAAAAGTCATGTAAAAGAAACGTACTAGTGACCACATTAGGGTCTTGTCGTGAAGCAGCTGTTCCAATTTGGAAGGCCCGTCCTCTAGCTACCGGAGCCCTATGTAGAATTCTCTTGGGGTAATCCCTCGATAAATGGCTAGGTTCGGCACAGGTGTAGCAAGACCTATTGTCAGGAGCAGCCATTACCGCTGCATTGTTGTTCCTATTTTGGGGAGTTGGGTTTCTGGAGTGATTAACCCAATGGCCCAACTTTCCACACCCAGTGCATTGCCTGCACTAGGTTCCCAGATGATGGTGAAACTGACAATTGTTATATTGAGGAGCCGTGCTAGTATACGGCTTCTTGATTTGCAGTGGTTGTGGTTGTGTGATTGGTTGAGTATGAGTGGTAGCAGCAAAGTTCTTGACTACCCTCTTTTTCCTAGCCGGGTATTTATCCGATCTCTTTGAGCTTCCTGTCTTGGCTGCTTCAGCGTCTTTCTTTAGTGCCTCGGAGGCAACCATTACATCCGCCAATGTTGTTGATAGAGTAACAACCATCTTCAAGGTAGTTGGGTGGGCAGAAATCACGAGCCCTTGGATGCAAGCCGGTAGTCCGCCGACATACCGCTCGATCCGTTTTTTCACTGTTGGCATTATATCTAGTGCCTGTGTTGCTAATTCGTGAAATCTGGTGGTGTAGGCCAGCTGCCCAGCACCAATCATGACATGATTGAGTAGCTCGGTCTCAACATTCTTCAGTTCGTTTCTTGGACAAAACTCAGCCCTCAGCAATAGCTTAAATTCCTCCCTTGACATAGACAATTCCTCATCTATTTCCTCATCTGCACCTGGGCATTACACCATGTAAGAGCTCGTTTATTAAATGAACCTACTGCATACCTCACCTTGTGTTGTGCAAGATAGCCAATGATATCAAGGGTCATCTCCATCTTTTCGATCCATTGGATCAAGCCGATAGCTCCGTCGTTGCCACTGAATACAGGTGGCTTGCATCCTACAAAACTATTGTAGGAGTAGTCTTGTTGATGTCTGGTGTTCTAGTTGCCCTCACCAGTTGAGTTGCTATTGTTGTTGATGTTGTTGGAGTTAATTTGGTTCATCATATTGGGAATCACTTCCCTCAGTTGACAGGTCAGTAGAGTGGCCAGTGCGATTCTAGCTGGATCTAACTCGTAATGAGGTGGTGATTGATGAGGTGGGGTATGCGGAGTAGGAAGAGGTGAAGGAAGAGCTGGTGATGGTGGAGGTGAATGTGGAGGAAGTAGTAATGGTGGGGGTTGTCTTCTTGGCAGAATTCTGATCACAACCGAAAGAACATCGGTTAGTGCAATGATCGAACGCAGAAGACATATGCAAATAAACTCCTAAATCTTAAGTTCTCTACATGAAGGGTCCCTAGGTTATAGTCTTGGCCAAACCAATTAAGTAATATGACTTATATTTCTCTATAACCATGGATCTGATACCAATCTGTCACGCCTTGAGCCGGCGGGCTGGATCGACTTTCCCGTCAGGCGGAAAGTTCTCTGGGCGCGATATCGTGTGATAATCTTAGTGATCAGATTGTGGACATGGCACATGATATATAATGAGAAATGCTAACATGACATTGATATAGAATTACAAAGTTAAATTACACAATTCATGTTCATAATTTAACTAAGTAAATCTACCTAAAAAGAATCATTGAGATTCTATCTTGTATCTACACAAGATTTACAAAAGATGATTCAAAGTTATGTCATTAAAAATATGTACAACACAAAAGTAAGCTAGGTCATCTATAAATTCCACTAACTGATGTCTTGTGACTAAACATGTTCGTCACCTAAGAAAACATGCATTTAAAACAAAGTCAACACTAGGTTGGTGAGTTCATAAGTTTAGCTATTAAAAATACTTTGAATTTATTTTACAAAATTATGTTACACACAAGTTATAACTTGTCTCATTTGGCATTATCTCATTCCAATGTCCTTTTTATAGATACACCTACAGATAGGATATCGTCCGGTTAAGCAGGCTTGTATATAGGGCATACGTATCACGAATGAAGCCGCCAACCCACCACACACTTAACTAAACTCTATACCATCTGTGTTGTAGCTACAGATACCCATCTTATCTCACATATGCTTAATCACAATTTGAATTTCCCATTTGTTCAATCATTAACTCACAATGATATTTACATAGCGTAATAGGTTTTAAAGAGTACAAATTTCCACAGTTATAAATGGTGGATTACCACAGTCATAAGTGGTGGTATACTCTTTAAGTTGTAAGGGTATAGGTTATGTCAATCTTATCCGTTTTCAACTGATCTCTCATTCATTGGAACTTACTATTAATCACAACTGAATTAGAAGTGAGAGTATGTCTGATACGTAGTTATATCCCAATTGATTATTAGGATTGATTTGACCACATTGTGGTCGCCACAAAGGCAAACCACAATGTCCTCAATTCATCCCAAATCATTAGTTTTCATAAATCCTCACAACTATCTGCCACCAGCTTATGACATGAGTGAGTTTAGAGTCTCAGTCTGCCAGTCCAAAGAATAGAAGTGGTGAGATAATTAGCACACACTATCATACTATTATCTCCCGTGTCAGAAATGATATAGTTGGAATAGGCTGGCTAAAAATCAAATAGTCCCATCCTCTCATAGTCTCATATAGTCTCATATCATATAGTCTCATATAGTTTTCACACTGTTGTTTCACAGGAATTGTTGAATTTAGGTATTTAAATTTTCATTCAAATACATACAACTGTTAAATATTTGTCATTCTTCTGTTCTCACACAACAGTTGCTGGACAATCTGGTACTAGTTTTCACTGATATCCATTCATGGAGAACGATGGGGAATAACCTTGAACATCATGTCATACATAAAGGCAAACAAGTGTTTGCGAAAAGGATAACCGGCAATACTAGCCCTTATAACGAAACTACAGAAGAAGGAGAGGAGGATCAAGGACATCGATGTTGTTCGCGACTATGCAGAAGTATTTCCTGAAGATTTCCTTGGATTACCATCGAAGATACAGATTGACTTCTAGATAAATCTCACACCAGGAGCTGCGTCGATTACAAAAGCACCTTATCGGCTTGTACCGACCGAAATGCAAGAATTGTCTAATCAGATGCAAGAGCTGTTAGACAAGGGATTCATTAGACCGAGTTTCTCACCATGGGGAGCGCCGGTCCTGTTCGTTAAAAAGAAAGACGAAACATTCAGAATGTGAATAGACTACCCAGAACTAAACAAGGTGACGATCAAGAATCGATACCCACTACCACAAATAGATGACATGTTTGATCAACTACAAGGGTCAAACTACTATTCGAAAATCAATTTGAGATCTGGTTACGATCAGTTGAGAATACAGGAGGACGACATTCCTAAAACAGCTTTCAGAACTCGATATGGGCCCTAGGAACTTTTTGTCATGCCCTTCGGACTGACCAACGCGCCGGCTGTATTAATGGATCTAATGAATCGCGTGTGCAAACCATACCTTGATAAATTCGTAATAGTGTTCATAGACGATTCCTGATCCACTCGAAAAATCAGGTGGAAAACGCTGCACATCTGAGACTTGTTTTAGAATTACTGAAGACCGAGCAACTTTACGCGAAGTTCTCCAAATGCGATTTTTGGATTTGCGAAGTCCAATTCCTTGGACACGTGGTCAACAAGAAGGGAATACACGTAGACCCAGCTAAGATTGAAGCCATCAAAAACTGGGAAGCACCAAAGACTCCAACTGAGGTACGACTATTCGTAGGACTGGCAGGGTACTACATGCAATTTATTGAAGGATTCTAGAAGATCCCTCAAACACTCACCTCCCTGACCCACAAGGGCAAGAAGTTTGAATAGGGAGAGAAACAGGAAACTGCATTCAATCTACTAAAGTAGAAATTATGCAATGCACTTCATTGCTTATGTGTCACGTCATCTAAAGGTTCATGAGAAGAATTACAATATTCATGATCTTGCGACACTATCTGTACGGCACTAAATGCACCATATTCACCTATCATAAAAGCCTACAACACATCTTCGATCAGAAAGAGCTAAACATGAGGAAACGAAGATGGATTGAACTCATATGTGACTACGATTGTGCTATCAAGTACCACAGTAGAAAGGCTAACGTAGTGGCCGACGCATTGAGCCGGAAGGAAATAACCAGACTTGTACGGTCGCTATAGCTTACCATACACTCTGAGCTACCTAACTAGATTCGGAATGCGCAACAAGAAGCTCTAAAGGCCAAGAACCTCACTCACGAATCCTTGCGTGACATGGATAAACAACTAGAGGTAAAGACCTACAGAGCATAGTACTTTATGGACTGAATTTGGATACCACACTATGGGAGATTGAGAAGCTTAGTGATGGATGAGGCTCACAAGAGCTGATACTCAGCACATCCTAGTTCTGACAAGATTTACCACGACCTGAAGACAACATATTGGTGTCCGAAAATGAAGTAGGATATTGCGACATACGTGAGCAAGTGCTTAAGTTGTTCAAATGTTAAGGTCGAGTACCAGATTCCATCTGGACTACTTCAACAGCTTGAGATACCGGTATGGAAATGGGAGCATATTTCCATGGACTTTATCACCAAGCTGTCCAAAACCACAACTGGATGAGATACCATTTGGGTAATCGTAGACCGACTTACAAAGTCTGCACATTTCTTTCCTAGTAAGGAAACGGACAAACTGGATAAATTGACCAGAATTTATATAAAGGAAATAGTCACGCGACATGGAGTGCCAATTTCGATAATCTTTGATCGTGATAGGCGATTCACGGCACACTTCTGGAAGTCCTTTGTAACACCACATAAATTTTGTAGCAATTTATTTTTATTATGTAAATGAATTGAAATTCGAAATCTTTACCACTGTTTATATTTCAAAAAAGATGATAAACATTATTGTTATCATTAATACTTATAATAAACATTATAGATATATATGAATTTATAGATTTTATAAAGTTCTTGTAAACATTTTATCAAAATAAAATATTAAATAATAATGTTTAAAGAATACTAAGGATTTATCAGAAAGGTATAAACATTTCAATTATGCAAATGATCGGGATTTTTATAAATTATATGAATATAAATGATTATGGCTAAAATGTTATACAAATTTTATAGAATATTTTTATACAAACTTTTAATCAAAATTAGGAAGACTAATTGATTTTAAAGGTATTATAAACCTTGAGGGATTTAAAGTGACAAATTCAAAACTTAAATTTAAAAAGAAAACATGGAGGGATCAATCTTGCCATTTCCCTATACTCCTTTCTTCTCCAACCCGTTTACCCCCCCTCCCCCCATGGATGCCCATAACCGTCTCGATCCATAGCTCAAAATCGAGCTGATAAAATCAACCTGCTTCGAATTCTTATCAAAAACCGAACTACGTGGAAACGATATCAAGCTCTAACTTGTGTTAAAAATTCAAAAAAAAACATACGATTTTGTAGACAAAATTTTTTAATCAAATTCTATATAAACGAGCATAAGAATCGAATTAAATCAACTACATGCTCGTCTAATAACTGCGAAACTATCTGGGTACTATAAATCAATTCACAATCATGAATAAGGCATAATCCGAGACCAACAGATCATGTTCTTCGTCAGTTCAAGTTCTAACCCGGAAACCATTGACTCACAAACAAAGGTAAGCCTTTTATACCTCTTTACACTCGTCTTTCGATTACAAAACAAAGCCCTATGATTATAAACACAATCGGGTTTCATAGTAAACGAATTTGGAATCAAAGATTCTAGGGTTTCAGATTCTATATAATGAATTGGGGAGACCAAATTGGGTCATGTTAAAAGTATATCTAATGGCCGAATTATTGCGGCTGAGGCGCTTGGATCGACTGGTAATGTTTGGGTGTTTCAAAGTTATGGTTCAAGGTTCGAATCTGGCTCAAGGCTAGATTTTTAGCTGATTTTTTTTTAACTTTTAATCTAAAGGTTATTCTTGAATTACAATTTCACATAAAAATTTTATACATAAAAATTTATAATTTTAATAAATAAAATTTAAACATTCTGAAAAGATATATACATATATATAGACACACACACAAATATATATATATATATACATGTAATAAATAAATAAATAAAAGTATGTCTTTCTGAAAGTTAACTGAACTTAAACACCTTGATATGTCAAAAGTCTTCCTTTGGGAATACAATCTGTGTATTTCATTGTGATTGAACTTTCATTTGAACTCTAAGTCCGTTATTTTCAACTCCTTGAGTTTTACAAATTATGATCTTTTATTTGAGCTCTTGTAGAATCATGTCTCCTCGTCGCAACATTTCCAACAACTCTAACAACGCTAATGTCAACAATGCCGACAACATGATTGCTTACGATGCCAAGAACAATGGAAAAGACACCACCAATACCAAAAATATCAACAACACAACAACCACAAATGCCAATAACACCAACCCCACCAGTGCTAATAACACCATCAACAAAAGTAACCCCAATATACAAGAATTGGCTGCCATCATCTCTCAGCAAATAGCCATAGTTCTACCTGGCCTTGTGACCCGGCTCATTCAAGCCAATGGGGTTCAAAACAACAATAGGAATAGTGAGGGTGCAAACCAAACTAGCACCTTCAAGCACTTCAACTCTTGCCACCCTGCCAAGTTCCTTGGATCAAAAGGGGCCACTGGAGTGTTTCAGTGGTATGAAAGCATGGAAAGTACCTTCCTCCATTCTAACTGCCCCGAAAACCTTAAGGTTCATTATGCAACTAGCTCATCAGTTATTTATAAAGGCTATCTCATCAATCAAGGTGAGTCTTCATAGCCGTTTTATTTTTGATTTGTTTTAAAGTTTTTGGGGTGAAACATGTCAACTTATAAACTTTTCTTTAAACTTTATTCCATGTGAACTTAGATTTATGACATAAATTGTAATAAACTTAGCTTGAGCTTGCATTGATCATAACTTTAGTAAACTATGATAGAAATATTGGATTGACCATCCCACTCAAGTTGGGTTTACCTTTAGTAAACTATCATAGAAATATTGGATTGACCATCCCACTCAAGTTGGTAACTTTAGGAATGCTAGCTTGGTCACAACTTAAGTTTCGATCGGCGTATGGTTTACTTACATGTTTTATTTCATATTAGCTTATTATCACATGTGACAACTTATATCTTTCAAACTATTTTTGGTGTGTGTGCTTAAAACTTGTGAAGCTCACCAAGTTTATAGTTTACCTTTGTTTTAAACATGTTTCAGGTGGAAACGCTACTTAAGAGTGCTAAGATTTTAGAATATTAATTTCTTATTATGTGCAGATTTTGAATTTAGTAAATTTTCTTTTACAATGTAATAGATTATGGATGTTAAGGTTTATTGGAATGTTAAGTTGACTTTCTTTTAATGAAATTGTTCGGATTAGTTATACTATGAACCTTGTGCTTTTGGAAAAATCTCACTTCGTGAATGCCCCGATGACTCCGCCATTGGTTGGCGTGTTACATCCTTGCATAATGCAATGGGCACGAGACTCGATATGTGTACCGCCTATCACCCGAATATTGATGGGCAGAGCGAACAAATGATACAAATGCTAGAAGACATACTTCGGGCATGTGTTATTGACTTTGGCAGCAGCTGGGAGACTCACTTACCATTGGTTGAGTTCTACTACAACAACACTTACCACACCACCATCAAGGATGCACCATTTGAAGCGCTATAGGGGCGTAGGTGCCGATCACCTATTTGTTGGTAGCAAGTCGACGAAAGCCAGCTAACTGGATCCGAACTTGTGCACGAGACGACTGAGAAAATCGTGCAGATATGAAACCGAATGGTAGCAGCTCGGGACATAAATAAGAGCTACGCCGACAAAAGGCGAAAGCCTTTGGAATTCCAAGTAGGAGACATAGAACATCTTAAGATTGGGGAGTCACCTGATTGCGGAAACAAGGGAAGCTGAATCCTCGCTACATTGGACCATTCGTGATTGTGAAACGAATAGGCCCTGTAGCCTACGAACTGAACCTACCAAACAAGCTGAGCAGTGTGCACAACGTCTTCCATGTATCGAACCTCAAAAAGGGCTTATCTGATGAGACGCTTGTGATTCCTCTTGAGGAAATTCAAATCGACGAGCAACTGCACTTTGTTGAGGAACTGGTTGAGATCATGAACAGTGAAGTTAAGAAGCTCAAACTTACCCGAATACCAATTGTGAAAGATCGATATAACTCGAGGCATGGACCGGAATTCACGTGGGAGCATGAATTTCGGGACGAAATTCTTTTTAACGGGGGGACGATGTGACACCTCACAAATTCTAGGTCAGCAGCTGATTTAACTGAATATTAATTTAATTGATTATTATACACGTGGCATGATAGTACAAATACATCATAAAACACCGTAATTCGAGGGATTACTGATAAACGCATACACGTGTCTTAAAACTCACGAGCGTTGGTGAAAGTCAAAAAATATATTCAATTGAACAATAATTGAATGAGGTGTAAGCAAACATTGATCAAAATTGATAAAAAAAGTTAATAAACGATAAGAAATAATGAAAAACAAATGAAAAACAAATCAAAGAATTGAAAATGGACATTTGGGCCAACCCAGGAGTCTTCGCGGTATGCCAAGGGCTTCGGCGAGAGCCTTGGCGGTACGCGAAGGTGAGTGGCAGAATTTGAATTCTCCGGAATTCTTCGTGGTACGCCACGACCGATCAAATTCCGGCTCGGCGGTACGCGACGTGTCTCGAAAGAGAACCCGATTAAATTAATCTTGGTGGTACACCAAGATCCCCTAGGGGTGCACTTGGTGGTAAGCGAAGCCCTCCATAAATAAAAAATCTATAAAAGTCACTCCAATCCACTCTAACTCGATTCCTTCACTCCACACCCGAACTCACTCACATTTCCCCGACCATTAGAGCTCTGTTAAGCCTCTTCACAGCTCTGAAGTTTACTCTTATCCATTCTTGAGCTTAATAGAAGTCTTAAAGCATTAGGAGCATTGGAGAAAGCCTTCTTGGAGCTTGTTCTCACCAGCCTATTTACTCATCATCAGCCACTTCCCAAACCGTTTAGCTTCTGTCCAAGCTGCATTTCATTGTTCTTGATCTTTAGAAAGTAGTTTTGTGGGTCCTCATGCACATTAAACAACACAAATAACACTTGCATCCACATAAATAAACATGCGAGGCACAAGATGGAACATGCACGTATTTTTGAGCTTGTGATTTTGTTATTGAAGCATTGATTCAATGATTTGAGCTACTGAGTTGATATATTGGGCATTTTTATACTATTTTGTGTTTATGGGTGATTATTACTATAAATGACAACTTTATGGTGACATGCAATGTTGATCTAAGAAGTTTTAAGTCATATTGGGCATGATTAAGTAATGATTTATGATATTGGGATTATCTACGATGAATATCATAGTCATTTGTGGTCATTTGATAATCATTTGTGAAATGTTACCATAAATAGTAACTTTTGTGATACAAAATGTTGATTGATAATGATTTTGATGAAATAAGTATATCGGAATGATGAATTATGGTTAATGATATGTATATATGCAAGATTGATGTGTTTGATTTGATGATATGAATGATTTGTTCATAGATTTCTATTTTTAGAAACTTTTGTCAAGAAATTTAATCTTGCATGTTGAATTTGGTTAAATGCAAGTCGATGCACTCACCCGGTATGTTCCCTCGGTTTGATTCCTGTGTTCAATATTTGTTAGCTAGGTGTTAGGTGATTATGTGCTCTGTTTCTTGATGTGATTTTGGAAAATGTTTTTTCATTGGTTTTAGTTTGATTAGATTTAAGATCGGGTCTAAGGCTCGGTTCTATCGATACAAACTGTTCAAAATAGAACTTTCAACACTTAGCCATTTTGGGCTGTTCTTGGTGCGAACGAGTGGTTCGTACGAATGGCCCTCATTCACACGAACGGAGTGATGCGAATGCATGCTCTCCTTCTGGTCATCCATTCGTGCAAATAGGTCTTCATTCGTATGGTTATTCGTCGTTCGTGCGGTTGCTCATTCGTCTGGCAGCTCGTTCGCGTGACTCTTCCTCACGAACGAGCCTTCTCGTTCCCACGAATGAGCCCTTCGTACGGCTCATTCGCCTGCAAGTTCACCAAGAACGCCATTTTTGTAATCGGTGGTTGTTTTTGGTGTTTATATGGTCGAAATTGATGGTAAAACGTTTTGGAGTGTTTTCGTGCAAAGGAACGGTGCTAATACTTTGACCGAAATGAGAAGAAAAGGGTTGAAATCTTGAAATGGAGGTGTTGGGGTTGAATTACACACGATTTGGATGGTGGAATGGTCCGATTTCGCGTGGAAATGCCTGAGAAATTGAGTGGCCGAGTGTGGGGTTCGGTTGAGAGAGTTGGTTGAAAAATGGGTTTGAAAATCGTAAGAGTTTCTTTTATAGCTGTGCTGTCACACGAATCAGCCGTTCGTACGAATGGCTCCTATTCGTGCGAACAAACTGTGGCTATAAAGCTTCATGAATTAGACCGGTTTGTACGAATGACAGCCCATTCGTACGAACAGTTGTGTTTAAAATTTTGATTGTTTATTAAATTGTTTTGGTGGGTTTTATTTAAAATTCTTAGTATTTTACGTCAACGTTAAAGACTCATGCTGACATCTATCTATATGAATCGTCACCCATACAAATGCCGCGTTGTATTTAACTGCTGACATTGTTCGATACTGTAAGGTTCCATTTAGGGTATCCAAATCTAACAACATATCCATATGGATCGTCACCCATGTCGACATCTCGTTGGATCGATACTCCAAATGTTATCAATTGAGGTTTTGTTCATTGGTTTCCCTCACAGGTTGTTTTCTTTTCTTCTGATTCATGTTCATGTGATTAAGTGGGTTTTCCTAACTGTTTTAGGAAAACCCGCGTATTTTTATTGTCGTTTATTACGGTTCTCTTTGCTCTCGTTACACTGTGTCTTACATTGTTATTGTGTACACCCTTGGATTTCCGACTCATGGTTGCTCGGATGCCGGTCGTCACAGTAGTCGAAACAAATTACAAATGTAAAACAATCAAATATCTGAATAAAACGAATAGAACAAATGAGACAAGCAGAATATACTATGAGTTAAATAAACGGAATCAGTAGCTTAGCCTTAACAGATAACTAACAAAGAATCTGACAATAAGAAAGTAGTCCAAATATATGTCGATTAAATAATCTTAGCAACGCGCAAAAGGATCTGACCATGGTCAATCACTCGACTTGGTTCCAATGATTCTCTCTTGTCTTTAGCCTCCGATAGTAACTGGTGGTCCTTTTAGCAACTGCTCACTATAGTAGATTCTTATTGTAACCATAGGTGAAGGTGTTGAGGCGTTCGATGATGATGGTTGTTGGAACCTATGGCCTCCGACGGTGGTTCAAACTAAAGAGTTGGATAATGATGCCGAGAGATATAGAAAGAATTTGTGGCTACAATTTTGTTGTGTTTAGTACTGTTGTGCAAAAAACTTTCTCATGAATTTATGGATCAAAGAATTTAGAAAAGGGAGATATATATGACTGGTTACTACCTCTGCTAATATGAGGGCTATAAATGAAATTAAAACACAGACATTGGATTGGTTTTATCTCATTGTTTTATCTCATTCAATATATTAACTAATAATTTAAGTGGAACTTTTAGAATTCTATCTATTATGCATGCATGTGAAAATATAATTGCAAAGAAATTGTTTGAGGTTTGTGAAATTGATGTCAACTATTTTTTTAATTAGGCTCCAATGTTACGTGAACAATTCAAGATGTATGTAAGAGAGATGGGTTATTTCTTTTCCTTATACAGTGTGGTCAGACTTAATTAATTTAAATCAGTCGATTTCATACTATTTTGAGGCCAGTGTGTATAATTTTAGTATTTAAATAGCAAAGATTAGGAAACACCTAATTATAGTAGATTAATACTTATATTCTATGGTTTGTTGCTCATTCGAACTTATAAATTACCTCAAAGTGTTCTTTATATTCTATGGTTTGTTGCTTATTCGAACTTATAATTCATACTAATCTCCCTAAATTGCATGAACACAACAAAATCAAAATTAATTCCATTTTACAATTCATGAATATAATCATGCAAATGAGATCATTTTGGCCATAATTTCTTAACTCACATGTTAATTATATTCCACAAATCATAACATCTCATTAGTTTTTCCAAACTCTAGTGAAGGAAAGTAGGCTTGTGCAAATATCTTAACATTCAAGAAACTAATTATCATTACTAATATCATGGCATAATCTTAGAAACAAGTTCATAAGATCATAAACAAAATCTTTGGTCATAGTTTTCCAACATTTATGATTAAACATTTACCATTCTTTAGCAATAATCAATATACACTAGCCTACAACATCATTGAAATATAATCTTAACTTCATCATTAATCTTGACATAAACCATTTCAACCAATTTATATAATCATCAATATAAGAACATAAGTATCACCATAATCTAAACAATTAAGTGATTAGCCCATAAGGCTTACAAAATCAACAATGAAGATTTTAAAGTTAACAAGAATCATGATGGAAATGTTAAATTCAAATCACAACTATGCTAGGTGTTGGAATATAAGGACTGATGAGCAAAACCACTGAAGCCAGATACCTAAATAAAATCGTGAAAAGAAAAGCCGTGGATGCTTCTCTTCCAGTTGAAGGACTGCTTCAGTATCAGAAAGCTATCAGCGGAAGCTTCGCCAAAAAAAAAGAAGTGCCGCTGAACTTATGTCCGTCAGAAGACATTAGCTGATCTTGATATCATCGGAAGACAACCTCTGTATCGGAAGAAGTCAAATGACTTGGAAGACAATCTTCTCTTCCCAAATAACTGATTACTTAATCAGCTTCCGATGAACAACTTCCGATAGAATAAACACTGAACTTCAGTACATCTACTTCAACATCGGAAGACCTGAAGACTCTTGTTTCCGTTGTTGTTGACTTTGTATTTGTACCAATCTATTGTATCAGTGTCTGTAATAATGTCATCTATTTGTCTTATTATTTCTTGTCTTGTGTCACATAATGTTTGGGTATTTAAGTCCCAACATTCTCTGAATAATTAAGGATTACTTCCCCCAAATTTCATTGTGCTTTCTATCTCTTATCTTCTCTCTTTCTTGGCAAGAAAACTAAAACAACGAAAATAACTTATGCAAAACTTTAGAGGGAGCTGAAACCTAAGCTTTGACTAAGTGTCTAAAGCATTGTTCACGGTTAAACAGCTACTACTCGAGGTTCTTGTAGTTCAACAATTGGTATCAGAGCCTTGTCCTTAGTCTTGGTTTAACCATCAAGACTAAAACTCAAAGCTCACACTGATATCTTGTTGTTTTAGTTTTCTACATTCTATCTTGTCTGTCCTTCTTATTTCTTTAAATCTGTAGGAGTTTGATTTTTGAACTAAACTGTGTTAAAAAATCATTCTAACAAATCACTTGTTGATCTTCTTATAACTATTTGTGAACCAATGGCAGATAAATTCAATCTCGATCCCCATAACACCGATTCTGCCACGAAGCTACCAATCTTGGTTAGGCATCAGTACAACATTTGGTAGAGGCGGATGTTACACTTCCTGTCTAATAATCATACAGGATGTTGGAAGTCTATCATGTTCGGACCGCATAAACCAACTGTCCTGGACACGGAGACTGGAGACAATGTCCCGAAAGATCCTCGGAACTACACCGAAGAGGATTACCAGAAGTTGGAGCTTGATGCAAAGGCACATGCTCAGTTGGCTATGGCCCTTCCTAACGAAATATACTCTGGTCTTCTTCACCATGAGTCTGCTAAAGACTTGTGGGATGCTCTAAAAGAGCAATTCGGTGGTACCGAAGATGTTGTGGCTAATATCAGGGAGATATTAGCTCAACAATACGAGACATTATCCCAACTAAATAATGAGTCGCTGACTCAGCAGTTTGAATGATTCACTTCTCTCTTAAGTGAATTAAAACTTGTTGGTCAAGTGTACCCCCCTGTCTCTGTCTTGAACCGCTTCTTGAGGTCTCTACCTGAAAAATGGGAAACCTATTCCATTGTCATGAGATCCTCTCCAGACTTTGGCAAGCTCTCGCTCACTCAACTTCATGGTAAGTTGCTCACATTTGAGCGAGAGATTGAATAGAAAAGAAAACTCATAAAGTCTGGTAAATCAAATGAAGAGTATGTGCAAGGGAACACAGCTCTTTTGAGTCATAACTCTGAATCAAATGATCAGGGTTATGATGAGTATTGACATAACCACCGCATCACTTCTTCTTCTTCCTGTGATGACCACTCTCCCATTTCTGATCATTTGTATTTTACAATGGATGATCTTCTTCACCAACTGGCCCTCTTGAGCATTAGAAAGAACAAGTTTTGCAAGAGGACCGGAAGGAAATTTCACGGTATTCAATGGAAAACCAGGTTCAGCCTAAATAAGGCTATGGTCCAATGCTACAGATGCTATGGCACTGGTCACTTCGCCAGGGAGTGCAAAAATTCTCCCAACTCAAATTCTTCACTGTATGCGACTTTCCCTAACTCTCAATCACATACTTCTTCTGCACCTTCTTCTTCTTCTTCTTCTTCGTCTTCTTCGTCTTCTTCTTCTTCTTTTTCATCCTTCAGAAGGCACAGCAATCCCCAGGAGTCAGCACATATTGTACAGACCCCTCCTCCTACCAATGTACAATTTGTACAAGCTGCTAATGGTAGCATGTATTAACTAACTCCTGCACCTCTTCAAATTGTTGCACCATCTTCTTCTCAAATAAATAAACCAGGCTCTGCTGTTCAATCTTCTTATCCTAGTCAACCGGCTCTCTTCACCCAAGAGTATGTCGACTGAAGCAGCTTGCCCGAAGATGTAGGCTATGCCTTCATCGCCTCCGAACAAACAGATTTTGCTCTTATGGCTGTTGGTGATGACTCTTCCCCTTCTGAACAACCTGATGCACAGGTATCTTCCCCCACTCTAGAAAAACTATGTACTGATGCGTGCATAGAGGCTTTTGCAAAAATAAAGAAAGCCAATGTGTTGCTTCAACAACAAAATCAGGAGTTGGAGCAACTGCTTGACAATAAAAATTCTGAAATAGAAAAACTAATAAAGAATAAAGACAGTCAAATCTCTGTCCTAATGACTGAAAGTCTAACTTACAAGCTCTATTCCATTTGCAAAATGAAAAATATGCAGCTTGTAGAGATGAATTTTCTCAAACCAAGGTTAGCTGTGACAAGTGGGTTGAATCATGCAAAGGATTCAAAATGCTTTTAAGTAAGCAAGTTCACAGCAAAACCAAATTTGGAATCGGGTTTAATCATACTAGTCCTCCAAAGGACTACACCTCGATTGACAATAAAATAAATGAGACTGATTCTGAGCCCATTTCCCCCACCTTTCTTCTGGATGAAATTCCATCCATTACAATCACACCTCCTAGAGTGTACCAACCTCCGCAGTTTCCCACGTTTGTTTATCCCACTGAAACTAACGTTGAGAGACAGGAGGAAAACCCATGGAAAGTGATCAAAATAAAAATGCTTCTGAACAAACTGAGATTGCTCCAACTATGAGTTATACTCAAAGTTCAGAAGGCACAAGTCTTCATAAAATTTCTGATAGTCATGCTGCCCGCCTTGACAAAGTAACAATGCCCATGTTTGACATAATAGTTGCTCCTTCTCATCCTCATCCCCCCATCCAATAATGAAGGCAAATAAGCCTTTCATCCCCAACTACTCCTCTCTGTCTCCTGCTTGTCTAAAATGTTTTAAGTATAATCATACTACTGAAAATTGTTGGACAAAAACTCCTCTGGAGAAAGAAAGAGAAAAACTAAATGCGGAAAAATTGAAAGCCGAACAGGGTTCTGCAACTAAAGGAAAATTTCCTTATAAAATGAAGAAACCAAAGAAGGCTAATAGATTTTCAGCATCTTCTCATTCATCACCTCACTCTTCTTCTCCTTCACTTGCTTCACCCGGGCCTTCTATCCTTGGAACACCACCTTCTTATCCTATGGTGACTCCTGCTGCCCATTCTTCAGCCTATGTGAACCCTCCTTCCGTGGATTCAGAAATCAATATCTTGCATCAAAATCAGCAACAGCTGATATTGATTATGCAGAAATTGATGAATAACTCTCAGAAAAACAAATAAACGTCTTCTTTTTCTTCTAAAATAAAATAAGACCCATATCTAATCTATTGCAAATAAATTTTCATGTGCAGAGACCTTCTTCAAACCAAAGTCATCTACGGTATGTGGACAGTGGAGGCTCTAGGCACATGACAGGATGCAAATCCATTTTAAATAACTTCATTCCAAAGAATGGAGAATATGTTTCCTTTGGGAATAATGCAAAGGGTTGGATAGTAGGGTCTCGTTCATTCCAGGGTGGAAAACTACACTTTAAGGATGTTAGCAGAGTTGAAAATCTCAAGTTTAAGCTCTTGAGTGTTTCTCAACTAGCTGACAAAGAATTTAGTTCATTTTTCACCAAGGACAGTTGTAAAATTCTTTCTCCTGAAATAAATTCAAAAATAAAGATCTTAATTGATCAACACACCCTGCTGACGGCTAAAAGAAGTGGAAATGTCTACATTGTAGACATGACCACTGACTCTCAAACATCCTCTCCTACTTGTTTGATAGCCAAAGCATCATCTTCTGAAACCACTCTTTGGCACAGAAGATTCAGTCACCTCAATCACCAATCTCTTCATAAGCTTTCTACCCTTTCATTAGTAAGAGGATTACCTTCCAAAGAATTTCTCTTTGAAGGTCAATGTGAATCTTGCTTAAAGGGAAATCAACATAAAACATCACATAAGTCTATTGAGGAGTCCAAAACAACTAGCTGTCTCAATCTAATTCACATGGATCTTTTTGGTCTAGTGAAGGTAGCCAGCTTGGCCAGAAAGAGATGCTGTCTAGTTGTTGTGGATGACTACTCAAGATTTTGCTGGACCTTCTTTCTCTTCAGCAAAGATGAGACTTCTGATAAAATAATTGCACTTATCACTCAACTTGAAAGACAGTTTGGTTTTCCAGTTAAAACAATAAGGAGTGATAATGGGACTGAATTCAAGAACCAGGTTCTTGATAAGTTCTGCATCTAAAAAGGAATCCTCAGACAATACAGTGTTCTTAGAACTCCCGCTCAAAATGGATTTGTGGAAAGGAAGAATAGGACACTTATTGAAGCTGCAAGAACTATGCTTGCAGATTCAGGATTACCTTTATCCTTCTGGGCTGAGGCAGTAAACACAGCTTGCTATGTCTTGAACAGAGTTCACATCGTAAAAAGACATAACAAGACTGCCTATGAAGTCCTTCATAGCATGAAGCCTCTCATCTCTTTCTTTAAATTCTTTGGGTGTCCGTGTTTCATCTTGAACACAAAAGACTCTTTATCCAAGTGTGCTACTAAAGTCGACTCTGGCTATTTTGTTGGATATTCTCAGACCTCTAAGGCTTACCGAGCTTTCAGTCTTAGGAC
The DNA here is from genome assembly GCA_009363875.1 of Mikania micrantha. NCBI lineage: Eukaryota > Viridiplantae > Streptophyta > Magnoliopsida > Asterales > Asteraceae > Mikania > Mikania micrantha. Next base: position 25,805,164 of record CM018687.1, read on the forward strand.
CAAGATTGTTGAGGAAACTATTGATGTCAAATTCAATGAATCTACATCAACGTCATCTTTCCCTTCTGCTCCTAATGATCTCTTCGATCTTGAAAGCTTCACCTACATCTCTTCTACCCCCTCTTCCTCTTCTTTTTTAGAATCTTGTCAAACTTCTGAAAATCTATCCTATCTTGAAGAGTGTTCTGTCTCTAAATTCTTCTCCTCTCTTCCTTCTCATCAAATAAATTCTCAAGACCAAAATGAACAGATATCTACTCCCTTATCCCCAGCCTTGGATAACATACCTGTAGATGTTCCTGAAAATGGTCATGCCTCCATTCAGAAAATTCTCCTGGCCACACTGTAAACTCACCTTCTTCCGATGCTGCGTCCTCAAATAACTGTTTGGACATCATTCCCTTCAGTAGAAATCATCCTATAAAACAAATCTTAGGTGATCTACATAAAGGTGTTCAAACTAGGAGTCATATTTCGAAATTTTGCCTTCATGCAGCCTTCCTGTCACAAGTTGAGCCTTCCAAATATCAGGAAGCTCTTAAAGATAATAATTGGGTAGAGGCTATGCAAGAAGAACTATTACAGTTCAAAAGGCAAAATGTTTGGACTCTATGCCCCTTGCCGGCAGGAAAATACCCTATCAGAACCAGATGGGTATTCAGAAATAAAATAGATGACAGAGGTATTGTGATAAAAAATAAAGCCCGATTGGTAGTACAGGGTTACTGCCAAGAGTAAGGAATTGATTATGATGAAACCTTTGCTCATGTGGCCAGACTGGAAGCCATTAGACTCTTCCTAGCATTCGCCATCTCCCATAACATAAAGGTATATCAAATGGATATAAAGAGTGTGTTCCTGTATGGGACAATAAAGGAGGAAGTCTGTGTGTGTCAACCTCTAGGATTTGATGATGTTCATCATCTTGATTGGGTGTACAGACCGGACAAAGCACTTTACGGTCTAAAACAGGCACAAAACTAAATGAACTGCAGCACAAAACTCTGGAAAATGCTGATACAGAGTATGAAGTTCTGAACTATGTTCGAACTCTTAGAAATAAAATTGGTCTGGCTTTAAAACAAAATAAGTAGGTTTTGGCTTCATCAGTCCACAGGGAGATTGTTGGAATATAAGGACTGATGAGCAAAACCACTGAAGCCAGATACCTGAATAAAACTGCGGAAAGACAAGCCGTGGATGCTTCTCTTCCGATTAAAGGACTGCTTCAGTATCAGAAAGCTATCAGCGGAAGCTTCGCCAAAAAAAGGAAGTGCCGCTGAACTTATTTCCCTCAGAAGACATTAGCTCATCTTAATATCATCGGAAGACAACCTCTGTATCGAAAGAAGTCAAATGACTCGGAAGACAATCTTCTCTTCCCAAATAACTGATTACTTAATCAGCTTCCGATGAACAACTTCCGATAGAATAAACACTGAACTCCAGTACATCTACTTCAACATCGGAAGACCTGAAGACTACAAAAGACTCTTGTTTTCGTTGTTGTTGACTTTGTATTTGTACCAGTCTGTTGAATCAGTGTTTGTAATAATGTCAGCTATTTGTCTTATTATTTCTTGTCTTGTATCACCGAATGTTTGGGTATTTAAGTCTCAACATTCTCTGAATAATTAAGGATTATTTCCCCCAAATTTCCTTGTGCTTTCTATCTCTTATCTTCTCTCTTTCTAGGCAAGAAAACTAGAACAACGAAAATAACTTGTGCAAACTTTAGAGGGAGCTGAAACCTAAGCTTTGACTAAGTGTCTAAAGCATTGTTCCTGGTTAAAAAGCTACTACTCGAGGTTCTTGTAGTTCAACAATAGGATTGAAAAAAATTGTTGTTGGAGGGTCTTTGAATCTTCAAAGTCTTCAAAACCACATTTTCATTCCCCAAAAAAAGCTGATTAGGTGTCTTTATGCTCCAAGAAGTCCAACTCCTCCAAATGAAAGAGAATGCACAATATATAGAAGTCTTGGATTTGGCACGGTCATGCGTCGTAGGTGCATGGTCATGCAAGGTGCTACAATGCTTCACTTTTATCTGCAACCGCTGTTGAAGTTTCCATTTTCAGATAAGTCTTGAAAATCGACTTAAGGTGTTAGGCACGGTCATGGAAAAAGGGTGGGGGTGCACGGCCATGCGCAACTCAAAATGGCCGGCACTACCTTTCTTTGGCCCGCAATGCCTGATGGCACAGTCGTGCTAGGTTCACGCATGGTCGCACTGCCTATGCTGGCTCGAGAATGCTGGTCGCACTACTAGTGCCAGCATCGTCATGATAGTACTCATATGGGGATTTGCTCAAAAATTGCTAAAATTCCGTTTAAGATTTGATTTTCTTCGGAGCAAGGTTCATTATCCTGGAAATTCTCAAAAACATTAATTAGGACTATTTGCGAACAAATTTGCTTGTTCGTTACGTGAAAACTGGGGGAAATTTCATCTAATAGCATGTATAATTCTACATATATCACAAATACATTGATAAACACCGAAAGACAATGTTAATAAAAGAAAATCTTAACCTAAAATCTAAAAGAAGTTAAAAGAATAAAAATAACATTAGTTTAAAAGGCTATAGCTAGATCATTAAGAAATGTTTATGCCAAAACTAAAAAGTAAAAAATAAAAAATAAAAAATAATTTTGCTTAACATTGCATAAAGGAAAGGAAACAGAAAAAAGAAAAAAGAAAAAAGAAAAGTATATATAGATTAAAAAGCAAAACTTTACTTTGGGAATAAAACACTATTCATTTGTTACGAATTATTGAGCATATGGTACAACATCTTAAGCCCATGCACTCTTTTGATAGACGCAACACACAAGGTTTATGTTTGAGACACATTTAATGTGACAACCGGAAATTTCAGGTAAATTGAAACACTTACAAACTCTCCGAACACATTCATATTTCTTGAATTGAACTTAATTAGGATTAAATAAATAAGTGAGTCAAGCATTCACAAAGTCGAGCACAAGCCATTAAAAATCAATAATTTGAGGAATTACCGAATCACACACAAGTCTTGTTGTACTAACGTTGGTGAACTAACAAATCAATAATTCAAACAAACGATTATGTATATATGTGGCTACTTGTTAATATGAAATAAACACATAGCGAAAGCAACATGAATTGAGCACGAGATAAACCGAACACATGAAATCAAAAATCTGGAAACCCAACCATTCACGGTAAGCCATCAAGCCTAGTGACACACACTGTGATACACGGCGTTCTTGACGTGACAATTTGAACTTAGCCAAAACTCGTCATGGTATGTGACGATAGTTATAATTCTCGACGGTTAGAATTCCGTTGGCGGAACGCGTCGAATCTTGAAACTAGTACTCGACTATTTTTTCTGTCTGGGTACGCATAGGGTCCGACCCCACCCCTTGGTGGTACGCGATGAGGGCCATACGTCGAAACTCAATAAAAAGTACCCATTACCTACAACTTATTCCTTTTGCTCAAACCTGAACTTTCTACAACCCTCTTGACCAAAACCCGTGGTAAACAACCTCGAAACCTCAGTCAAGACATTTCTAGCATCTTGCTTGCATTCCTTGGTGATATTGGAGCATTTGAGATTGAAGGAAGTTCTAGAAGACTTGTGGCAGTCGTCGGCTTGCTATAATTTCATCATCAGTCATCATCCAAGCCTCAAAACTCATGTTCTAGCCAAATCCAGCCACCCAAGACTTTCTAAGGTTTTTAAAATGATTATTTGTGCTTAAAATGCACATGCACGCATGTATACATGCATGCGACTCCAAACAATCACAAGAATGAATTTCTTGTGTTCTATAGTTGATTTACAGTGTCTTGTTACCGATTTGAAGCTTAAAAATAAACTAGATTGAGTTTTGAATGCACGTGGTGAAGATTCATGATAGTTACTATATTTGGAAACTTTGCGTAAATTGGTAGATTGGTTATGTTATAAGACATGCTAGATTAGTTTAAAAGATGATTTGTACTTATTAAGTATATGAATGTAACACCCCAAGCCGACTAAGACTGACGTGCCACTGTTACAGAAATCAGAAAAAAGCAAATTTTACATTTAATGAATTTAACCCTAATTAAAAACGTAGATACTAAAGAAATACAAAAGTCCTAATTACATTATTTATTATCATGGTCTATCTAAAGTCTTCAAACTCTTAATCATGTTTATCATCTTTTCACACATACCTTGAATCCCATGAGTACCTGTTATAGAAACAAAGAAAACAACAAAAAGAAATACGAATGAGCCAAAAATTTCTAAGTAACAGAAGAACAATAGTAAGGATGATGAGATTTGAAAAAGGTAAATGATTACAAAAGTTGCAAATGATAATAAAGGCAAAGTCAGCGGAAGCATTACAACTATAATGTTCATATGATAACGAATGTCAAAACGAATTAACCATATGATTAACAATTTCAATTAAACAGAATGAATACATATCAATAAGTCTTATGGTAAGGAGATACCCATTTTAGCACAAAACAAAACAAATGGTTTACACAGACTCGTCGGCCCATTGTGCTAAATTAAGAGTTGTATGTAGGCACACACCAACACTCACCAAAATGAAACAGTTATCCTATGCCTAGTACATACGCCTCCATAAAATTTCACTCCTCAACTGCCAAAAATATAGAGACACCATGAACCAGTCACAACGTCACGGAAAGTTCTATGCCATTGATACCCCAATGACGCACCAGTAGAATCACCTACCGGAGGCTTACTCGTGCATCGTAGTCGAAACAAATTACAAATGTAAAACAATCAAATATCTGAATAAAACGAATAGAACAAATGAGACAAACAAAATATACTATGAGTTAAATAAACGGAATTGGTACCTTAGCCTTATTAGAAAACTAACAAAGAATCAGACGATAAGCAGATAGTCCAAATATATGTTGATTCAGTAATATTAGCAACGCACAAAGGGAGCCAACCATGGTGAATCACTCGACTTGGTTCCAATGATTCTCTCTTGTCTTTAGGCTACGAAAATAACTGGTGGTCCTTTTGGCAATTGCTCACTATAGTAGATTCTTGCTGTAACCATAGGTGAAGGTGTTGAGGCGTTCGATGATGATGGTTGTTGGAACCTATGGCCTCCGGCGGTGGTTCAAACTAAAGAGTTGGATGATGATGCCAAGAGATATAGAAAGAATTTGTGGCTACAATTTTGTTGTGTTACTATTGTGGAAAAACTTTAACATGAATTTATGGATCGAAGATTTAAGGAAAGGGAGATATATCTGACTGGTTACTACCTCTACTAATAAGAGGGCTATAAATGAAATTAAAACACAGGCAGCGGATTGGTTTTATCTCATTCAATACATTAACTATTTCTTTAAGTGGAAGTTTTAGAATTCTATCTATTATGCATGCATGTGAAAATATAATTGCAATGCAATTGTTTGAGGTCTGTGAAATTGATGTCAACTATTTTCTTAATTAGGCTCCAATTATTAGATCTTTGTTACGTGAACAACTCATTATGTATGTAAGAGAGATGAGAATTTCTTTTCCTTATAAGTCTGGTCATAATTAATTAATTTAAATCAGTCGATTTCTTACTATTTAAAAGCAAGTGTGTATAATTTTAGTATTTAAATAGAAAACATTAGGAAACACCTAATTATAGTAGATTAATACTTATATTCTATGGTTTGTTGCTCATTCAAACTTATAAATTACCTCAAAGTGTTGTTTATATTCTAAGGTTTGTTACTTATTCGAACTTATAATGCATACTAATCTTCCTAAATTGCATAAAGTCAACCAAATCAAAATTAATTCCATTTACAATTCAAGAACATAATCATGCAAATGAGGTCATTTTAGCCATAATTTCCTAACTAACGTGTTAATTATATTCAACAAATCATAACATCACATTGGTTTTTCCAAACTTTAGTGAAGAAAAGCAGGCTTGTGCAAATCTCTTATCATTCAAGAAACTAATTATCATTACTAATATCATGGCATAATCTTAGAAACAAGTTCATAAGATCATAAAAAAAATCTTAGATCATAGTTTTCCAACATTTATGATTAAACATTTACCATTCTTTAGAAATAATCAATTTACACAAGCCTACAACATCATTGAAATTTAATCTTAACTTCATCATTAATCTTGACATAAGCCATTTAAACCAATTCATATAATCATCAATACAAGAACATAAGTATCATCATACTCTAAACGATAAGGTGATTAGCCAATAAGGCTTACAAAATCAACAATGAAGTTTTTAAAGTTAACAAGAATCATGATGGAAATGATAAATTAAAACCCCAACCATGATAGGATTGAAAAAACTAGTTATTGGTGGCTCTTTGAATCTTCAAATTCTTCAAAACCACATTTTCAATCCCTGGAATAAGCTGATTAGGGTGTCTTTGTGCTCCAAGAAGTCCAACTCCTCCAAATGAAAGAGAAAGCACAATATATAGAAGTCTTGGATTTGGCACGGTCGTGCGTCGTAGGCGTATGGTCATGCAAGGTGCTACAGTGCTTCACTTTTGTCTGCAACCGTTTTCGAAGTTGCCATTTTCAGCTAAGTCTTGAAAATCGACTTGAGGTGTAAGGCACGATCATGCCAAAAGGGCGCACGGTCGTGCGCAAGTCAAAATGGCCGGCACTACCTTTCTTTGGCCCGCAGTGCCTGATGGTACAGTCGTGCTAGGTTCACCATGTTCGTGCATAGGTTAGCATTGCCTTGCTTTGGCCCGACACTGTCAATAGTTACTCGGTACTCCCTGGATGTGTGGTCGTCCAAGGTTCAAGCACGGTCGTGTCAAAGTCAGCACTGCCATGCATGAGCTTGGCAGTGCTGACTTGCGCACTGCCAATGCTGGCTCGGGAATGCTGGTCGCACTGCTAGTGCAAGCATTATCACTATAGTGCTCATCTTGGGATTTGCTCAAAAATTGCTAAAATTCCGTTTAAGATTTGATTTTCGTCTGAGCATGGTTCATTATCCTGGAAATTCGTAAAAACATTAATTAGGACTATTTGCTAATTAATTTGCTTGTTCGTTACGTGAAAACTGGGGGAGATTTCATCTAATAGCATGTATAATTCTACATATATCACAAATAAAATGATAAACACAGAAACACAATGTTAATAAAAGAAAATCTTAACCTAAACGCTAAAAGAAGTTAAAAGAATAAAAATAATGTTAGTTTAAAAGGCTAAAGCTAGATCATTAAAAAATGTTTATACCAAAAGTAAAAAATAAAAAATAATTTTGCTTAACATTGCATAAAGAAAAGGAAATAGAAAAAAGAAAAAAGAAAAGTATATATAGATTAAAAAGCAAAACATTACTCTGGGAATAAAACACTATTCATTTGTTACAAATTATTGAGCATATGGTACAACATCTTAAGCCCATGCACTCTTTTGATAGACGCAACACACAAGGTTTATGTTTGAGACACATTTAATGTGACAACCAGCAATTTCATGTAAATTGAAACACTTACAAACTCTCTAAACACATTCATATTTCTTGCAATGAACTTGAATAGGATTAAATAAGTGTGTCAAGCATTCACAAAGTCGAGCACAAGCAATTAAAAATCAATAAATTGAGAAATTACCGAATCGCACACAAGTCTGGTTCCACGAACGTTGGTGAACTAACAAATCAATAATTAAAACAAACGATTATGTATATATGTGGCAACTTGTTAATATGAAATAAACACTTAGAGAAAACAACACGATCGAACACGAGAAAAACCGAACACGCGAAATCAAAAATCTGGAAACCTAACCATTCACGGTAAGCCTTGAGGGATACACATTGCGATACACGACGTTCTTGACGTGACAATTTGAACATAGCCAAAACTCGTCATGGTATGCGACGACAGTTAGAATTCTCGACGGTTAGAATTCCCTTGCGGAACGCGTCGAATCACGGAACTAGTACATGACAATTTTTTCCGTCGCGATACGCATAGGGTCCGACCCCACCCCTTGGCGGTACACGATGAGTCCCATACGTCGAAACTCAATAAATAGCACCCATTCCCTACAACTTATTCCCTTTGCTCAAACCTGAACTTTCTACGACCCTCTAGCCCAAAACCTTTGGTAAACAACATCGAAACCTCAGTCAAGACATTTCTAGCATCTTGCATGCATTCCTTGGTGATATTGGAGCATTTGAGATTGAAGGAAGTGCTAGAAGACTTGTGGCAGTCGTCAACTTGCTATAATTTCATCATCAGTCATCATCCAAGCCTCACAACTCATGTTCAAGTCAAATCCAGCCACCCAAGACCTTGTAAGGTAGTTTAAAACGATTATTTGTGCTTAAAATGCACATGCACGCATGTATACACACATGCAACTCCAAACAATCACATGAACGAATTTCTTGTGTTCTATAGTTGATTTACAGTGTCTTGTTACTGATTTGAAGCTTAAAAATAAACTAGATTGAGTTTTGAATGCACGTGGTGAAGATTCATGATAGATACTATATTTGGAAACTTTGTGTAAATTGGTAGATTGGTTATGTTATAAGACATGCTAGATTAGTCTAAAAGATGATTTATACTTATTAAGTATATGAATGTAACACCCCAAGCCGACTAAGACTGACGTGCCACTGTTACAGAAATCTAAAAACAAAGCACATTTTACCTTTAATGAATTTAACCCTAATTAAAAACGAATATACTAAAGAAATACAAAAGACCTAATTTCATTATTTATTATCATGGTCTATCTAAAGTCTTCAAACTCTTAATCATCTTTATCATCTTTTAACACATACCTTGAATCCCATGAGTATCTATTATAGAAACAAAGAAAACAACAAAAAGAAATACGAATGAGCCAAAAATTGCTAAGTAACGGAAGAACAATAGTAAGGATGATGAGATCTGAAAAAGGTAAATGATTACAAAAGTTGCAAAAGATAATAAAGGAAAAGTCAGCGGAAGCATTACAACTATAATGTTCATATGATAACGAATGTCAAAACGAATTAACCATACGATTAGGAATTTCAATTAAACAGAATGAATACATATCAATAAGTCTTATGGTAAGGAGATACCCATTTGAGCACAAAACAAAACAAATGGTATACGCAGAATCATAGGCTCATTGTGCTAAATTAAGAGTTGTATGTAGGCACACACCATCGCTCACCAAAATGAAACAGTTATCCTATGCCTAGTACATACGCCTCCATAAAATTTCACTCCTCAACTGCCAAAAATATAGAGACACCATGAACCAGTCACAACGTCACGGAAAGTTCTATGCCATTGATAACCCAATGACGCACCGGTAGAATCACCTACCGTAGGCTTACTCGGGCATCTTTGTCGAAACAAATTACAAATGTAAAACAATCAAATATCTGAATAAAACGAATAGAACAAATGAGACAAACAAAATATACTATGAGTTAAATAAACGGAATCAGTACCTTTGCCTTAGCAGATAACTAACAAAGAATCAGACGATAAGCAAGTAGTCCAAATATATGTTGATTCAATAATCTTAGCAACGCGCGAAAAGATTCGACCGTGGTGAATCAATCGACTTGGTTCCAATGATTCTCTCGTGTCTTGAGCCTATGATAATAACTGGTGGTCCTTTCGGCAATTGGTCACTATAGTAGACTCTTGCTCTAACCGTAGGTGAAGGTGCTGGGGTGTTCGGTGATGATGGTTGTTGGAAGCATTGGGCTCCGACGATGGTTCAATCTAAAGAGTTGGATAATGATGCCTAGAGATATAGAAAGAATTTGTGGGTAAAATTTTGTTGTGTTTAGTACTGCTGTTGAAAGAACTTTCTTATGAATTTGGGGATCGAAGAATTTAGGAAAAGGAGATATATCTGATCGGTTACTACCTCTGCTAGTATGAGGGCTATAAATGAAATTAAAACACAGAAACTGGATTGGTTTTATCTCATTCAATATATAACTAATTCTTTAAGTGGACCTATTAGAATTCTATCTGTTATGAATGCATGTGAAAATATAATTGCAATGCAATTGTTTGAGGTTTGTGAAATTGATGTCAACTATTTTCTTAATTAGGCTCCAATTATATGATCTTTGTTATGGGGACAATTCATGATGTATGTAATGGAGATCGGTTATTTCTTTGCTTATACAGCCTGGTGAGACTTAATTAATTTAAATCAGTTGATTTCAAACGGTTTAGAAGCCAGTGTGTATAATTTTAGTATTTAAATAGAAAAGATTAAGAAACACCTAATTATAGCATATTAATACTTATATTCTATGTTTTGTTGCTCATTCGAACTTATAAATTATTTGAAAGTGCTCTTTATATTTCCTCCGAACTTTATCAGTTAATCTACACTTGTATTCACTTATTAACATGAATTTGTTATTTACTATTTAATTTTATTGATAAGTTTTTACTTATTCATTTATGAGCATTATAATGAACATGTTTAGAAAGATGGAATTGAGAAAATATAACTTAAGTTCATATATTAATATTTATAGTAACTTTTGACTATCGAATAGAATAGTCGGATTGATTTAACATGATTTGATGATAAGCTTAGGAATGATATAGAAACATATCTGGAACATTTGGTTTTGCTAAAAATAGATTTTGATTATATCTTACTAAATAAGGAAACTTTAATTTGGGAAAATGCTATGTATTGTTATTTATGCATGAATGACAATTTCTGATGCACAAATCGAAATTGAGGAAGAACATGACCAACAAAGGCAAGTTGTAAATGGCCACAGGTTAAAACCATATCTAGATAGGAATGATGTCATCTCAAAATCAGTGGACAAGGTGACTTTCATTGTAACCTCACCCGATGATTTGGCCGTCTGAGGGTCGTTGAATATATTTTAGGAACCTGTTAGAAGTATATTTTGATAAAATTATATTTCATGGTTAAACTTTTTAAAAATGGAAACTTTCTAAAAGAAGAAATCCTTGTAATTGTCATACGTGATTGAAGTGAACATTACAATGATAGAGTCATAGGAAGTATGATTATGTTCTACTTGCATGTTATACATGAACTAACTTTAAGGAACTAAATGTGTCACTAATGGGTCATTGAGTCAACACGAGTCGACCTAAGCAAACATGAATACTCTGTTGAACACACAAACACTTGGAGTTGTACGGGATACAACGAAACACAAGATCAACACAAACACAAACTGTAAGACTTATATGATTATAGGTGACAACTAGCGGGTGCTAGCAAACACAAACGCAAAACATGAACTGCACTACCAGGTGAGTTCACGGCTCTTTTACTCTTTTCGGCCCTTGAGGGAGAAAACATGCATACAAAAGCTTTTGATACAACAATCATTTTTGGGTACACATTTTCATGCTTTTATCATTTATACATATGCGTGACATATCACACCAAAGCACTTACAAACACATCGAACCGTTAATCGCACATAACGCTCAGGGTAGTTATTCTAAATAGCACTATTTGGGCCTGACAATCCCTGTCCATCGCGTCAGATGGCAAACCCGACTGGAGGTCGGAACAGATGCAAACTGATCAAAGACATTGCCATTGTCTTGTGATGGACATGGCAGAAGGCTCATAGTCAGCTTTGGTTGCGAACCACATATGGTATAAAATCACATTGAATAGATATCAACAGATATTGTGTTGTGATGTGATGTAGTCCTACAAACACTTACTATTTAACATTAATATAAACCTGACCATTGTGTTGACAATTCTCGAATGTTTTTTCAGATCACTAAGGCACATGTTCAATATAAGATGCTAGGATGGACTCTCATGAATCTATTTTGTGTCTTGAAACATTTGAAAAACTTATTTATTTGGTTTTAATGTTTAATATATTTAAAAATCTGAAATGCTTCCGCATTTTCATTTCTTGTTTGTCAAACGTAACACTTTTAACCTCAAGCTTCCGGAACTCTGATTTATCAAGACTATTTAATCCAATTTACTGGATGAACATATGTAAACAAACATTTAGTCTTGCTAGTGTGATCGGAGAATACGATCCTGACAATCCTGGTCAGCCCTCGAAACGTGAATTTTGGGGGTGTCATATTTAATTTTGACGTTTCAGACCTGAACTCTAGGTTCTTATTTTAAAAACTCCTTTCACTTTACTTTATTGTTTTTAATATTCACAATCTAATGTTGCGTATATAATTTATCGAATAACAGTCACGTTTATATTAATTCGATCGTAGTTACCTCACGAACGTTTATATAAATTTTGTACCCAAACAAACAAAGGTATATTGCGCGTTATTCACAAGCTTATAAGCATCCGTACATTATTGAATATTTCTATCATCTGTATCATTTTTTAAAGCAATTTCTTAAACGAACAATTATAAATATATAAGACAAAAATGATTATTAGAATTTAGCAAGTTTTATTCAAATAATAAAAATTCAAGACGATAGATACACACCCTCATTAAAATAGGCTATGCCCTCAAAATATGATACATTTCAAACTTATATGGGTATAGTTGTTTCATTAGATATAGATAACTGATATGTATAATTATATTATTATAATCAAAATTTTTAGATTTTTAATAATTTACGTTTAGGTTCGCGTTTCAAAACAATACTCTAAGTACAAAACACTATTTAATTATTACTAGTTATTAAGCATATGGTACAACCTCTTAAGCTCGTTCTTTCTTTTGATAGACGCAACATGTCACACCTTAACCTACGGCTGAATAAGTCGGTGCATGATATTGATTGCTCATTAGCTCATGGTGCTATTATAATGTTTCACTATTTAATGCATCATTATTAACAACATAACCATAAAATTCATTTAAACATAATAAACATTACATGTTGCGTCTATCAAAAGAAAGGATGGGCTTAAGAGGTTGTACTATCTTGTTAAATTGTAACACATCTTAGGCTACTAAGTACTAGTTTGCTTGACTGGAAACGCACATAGAATCAACATATTGTATAAGCATATCATCTAACACATAACACTAACTAGGTCTAAGGCTTACTTTATAGATTGAATAAATGCTAGAATGAATAAAAGTTTGAATAGGTACATTGTAATATCCCTAAAAGCAAGAATGTAAAAGGGTGTATGAAGAAACTCACATGTTTGAATGCTTAGCTAGTTGCAAAGTCCTTGATTAGAGATTCAGAAAGCAAGGCTATCTACTCACCCTAAAGTTCATAGGCATAACTTAATAAGTTAAGTATTCCTAAAGTTTAAAGTTCAAATTCCTAAATCCATGGCTTTCTATGTAGCACCCCAAATTTTTATGCAAGTTAGTTGAACTTACGAATGAGTAACGGATAATTAACTTGTAGGAAAGAGATGAAAAATAAACCGAATGAAAGATCATGAAATCGAGTACTTTAAAGTAACGTAAGTTTACAAAATCGAGTACTGGAAGCGCTCTCTCTCAAGTACTCGAAGTGGCAAGTTCGTGAACTACCAGAAACGACTTTTGATCGATCAAAAGAAGGAGGAAATGTACGAGAAGCTAAAGAAAGGTTCATCAAACAACAGGTAAGGGTTCGATTCTATAAAAGTTATGATTTTTAGAAAAAAAGGGAAACATGCATAAAGGTCATGCCTTTATGCAGAAAGCACGTTTCCATTTGGTTCCAATGCGTTGGTAAGGCCATTATGCACCTAGAACTAGATCCCCAAATTCTTGGATAGTTTTTTGAGACGTTTTATGAAAAAAAGATGAGTATTTGAAGTATACACGAAATGGGAGTATCCGAACACCCTTCATGAACCTCAATTTCGTGAACTAAGGTTTATGAATTGAAGGTTCGTAAACTATGTTTCATGAACTAAGGGTTCGTGAACTCTAAGAATTCGAATACTTTGGTATTTCGTAAACTCTATGATTTTCGCATACATTGGTACTTCGTGAACTCCATGGATTTCGAATACTTAGTCGATTTCTAGAACTTATGCTTATGGGGGGACTAGTTAAGTGAAATATGAGAACTTAGGATAAATTCTAAGTCTAGGAACTAAATTTAATGAGATGATGGAGTGATGTAGGTTCTTGAGTCCTAGCCTAGACAATTCGACGTGGGAGCCATTTCATTTTCAGGTTAGTTCAGGATTCCCTAATTTAACATGTTATGTGTAATTATGTTTTGCGCTGGCATACATGTTGTGATAACATTTTAAGAAGCTTGAAAATGTATGTGAATGTGCTATCATAGTAAATGCCTGAAGCTAGGTTATGATGAGTTATGCATGGGACAGTACAAGAATGATGGATGCATGAAAGTGTGTTATGATGATGAATGCATGATGATGCTAGATGATGATGTGATATGATGATGAATGTATGTTGACATGCTATGATAATGATATTATGATGACAGTTATATGATGATATGTTATGATGAATCCCTAATCTGTTAGGATAATGTTATGATGTTATACTGATAAAATGCTAGCATGACATATTTATGATGATCAGCTGTTATGATGATAAGCTGCTACCATGACATGTCTATGATGTTACGATGATATGATGTTATGATGACAGGATTTTAGTATGGTATGTTTATGATGATCAGATGTTATCATGATAAGATGCTAGCATGACATGCATACGATGTTACGATGTTATGACGATAATATGGTAGCATGACATGCTCATAGATTATGAGGAAATGATGGTACGATGATATCATAACATGTTATGATAACTGAACGATGCTCCCATACTGGTTATGGGGTAAGTACGATGATGCTCCTGTACTAGTTACACGGAGGGTATGAAAGTCAACCTGACTATAATAGGGTATGAAAGTAAACTTGACTATAACGGGGTATGAAATTCAACCTGACTATAAAAGGGTATGAAAGTCAACCTGACTATAACAGGGTATGAGTTGATCAGCCTATAAACATGGATCCTTGTGCCGGCATAAGCCCACTGTTAATGTTTATTGACAGTGGTTGCATGACTACGAAGACTATGGTGATCATGTGATATGGTTAATGTGCATGTGATGATGTTTTCATGTGAATAATGTTTTAATTCACCAAAACGTTTATGATGTTTTAGGAAAACTAGAACTCACCAGCGTAAGCTGACATTTTAGCATGTATGTTAGGTTGAAGGATAGGCATGAGGACAGGATGGATCCGTGGCACGAAATTAAGAGATCCATTGGTTATTGCAATCTAATATGTTTTAAGGCAGACAATTACATTTATTATGTTTTGACAAACTATGTTTAAATTTTCGCAACTTAATTATGAAAGTTTTTAGTTTAACAACTATGAGATGATGGTGTAAACCCAACTCTCGGAGGTACCCGGGCTCGGGGCCTCTCAAGTTGGCATCAAAGCCATAGTTTGAGAGATCTTGGCATCCCAAATGCCTAATACTTAAACTTAGAATGGTATTAAGTAATGTGGATTTCCAACCACAGACAAACGGATTCCACGAGCTGAATGTTTATGTACGACCTATAATAAATGGGATATGAATTGTTAAGGGCTAGGAAGGTAGCCAAGGGTTTGCATGTTGATGAGATGGAATGTGAGATGTTTAGAGCCTATAAGTTGGGTAATTGGTTAATAGCACCTGATAAACGTCGTTAACAATTTATAACACTTATTCCGTGCTAAACTGAGTCTGTAACTGACTCATCGTTTGTTGCATCCTGTAGAAAACTAAGTGGCCGGAAAAAAGGGTAAACCAGGAAAGCAACAACAGGAGCCTGAAGAACCACGCATTGAGGTGGGAGGAAACGAGCATGAAGGAGAAAACAAGGCCAGCGAACAACAGGAAAATGAAGAAGAGTTCACGCTGGAGCCTATCGTGATAAAGGCTATTTCAAATGAGGTGTACAAGATAATGGACGAGAAGATGCCAGTAATGATTGCTAAGGCGTTAAATGATGCAGTAAAGGACAAATCTGAAGGAACTAAGGAAAGATCCAAGGGAGATGAGGAAGTTTTGATCATTTAGACAAAGAGCGGCGATTCCCAGTATGGGAAACTGAAGGATTGTGACTACAAGGCCTACAAAGGATGCAATCCACCAACCTTCGATGGAAAGAAAGATGCAGTGGCCACCTGCCACTTGGTATTGGTTATGGAGGCTGTTATCTCCATCAGTGAGTGTCGAATCGACCACGATTTAGGGTTTGCAGCTCACTCTTTTGTTGAGGAGGCACTTTACTGGTGGAATGCAGTCAAAAATTAGTAAGTGCTGCGGACATTGAGAAGATGAACATGGTGGAAAGGGAGTTTTTGGTTCTAAAGGCTGGGATCCTAAACCACATGCTGTACAATTCTAGATTCAAAGAGATGGCAAGGCTTGTTCCTCATCTGGTCGCTACAGAGGAACACAGGGTGAGCCTGTATATGGAGGGTTTGCCTCAAAAGGTCTGGATTCATGTGAAAGCCAATGCCCCGAAAATGTTTGATTCTACGGTGGAGCTTAGTGGGATAGTTTGGGATGATGTGATGGCTAACTATCCGGTTTAGGAAGAGTCGAACATGAAAGGGTTCCTTGGAACCCAAAAAGGCCGAACAGATCAATGAAAGTTTTCTGGAAAGTAGATAAAGCAAGAGGAAACGGGCCGATACAACAAGTGTGGAAAAAGCCACACAGGACAGTGTATGGTTGCCAGTAACTTATGTTTCCGATGCGTAAAGACATGGCATTAGTTTAGCAATTGTCCAAGTGCTACCTAATGCTTTAACTGCCATGGGTTTGGGCATCTGTCCAAGGATTGCAGACAACCAAGGAAAGAGGCATCTGGTTCTGGCATAAAAGTGGAAAGGACGAATTATAAGCATAAGCGAAGGCCCGAGGCTTCACAATGACTAAGGATGATGCTATTGAGAACCCTGATGTGGTCAAAGGTACCTTTTCAATCAACAACATTCATGCATCTGTATTGTTTGATTCTTGTGCCATTATGAGTTTTGCATCTTCTACCTTTGTGATGGGTTGCGTGGGGAGGTTAAGAAGATAGATCAGGTATTTTATGTAGACACAACTATTGGTAAGATGACCAGGGTGGCGGAGGCTATAGATGATTGTTACATTGAGATAGGAGGTCATAGGTTTCCCGTACGATTGTTTCTTATAACCTTAGAAGGTTTCGATGTGGTCTTAGGTATGGATTGGTTATCCAAATATGAGGCTAACATAGTATGTCGATGGAAGTGATATGTTTACGAGCATTGGATAGGAGTCCTGTAACGATCTACGGTGATAAAGCAATGTATGCGCCAAAGATCATTTCGATGATTAGGGCTGATGATATGATGAGGCAAGGGTGTGGAGCTTACCTGGCATATGGGATTCAGAAACGTGCGAATACGAGGGTGATTGATGATGTGCCCGTGGTGTGTAACTTCCCTGATGTATTCCATGAGGAATTGCCTGGATTACCACCTGAACTGGAAATTGAGTTCAAATCGACTTGTTGTCGAGGGCCCAACCAGTCACCAAAGCACCTTATCGTCTGCCTCCCATTTAAATGAAAGAAATGATGACCCATCTACATGAACTCCTCAACAAAGGTTTTATACGACCAAGTGTCTCCCCTTGGGGAGCACTGGTGCTGTTTGTAAAGAAGAAAGATGGAAGCATGAGGATGTGTATCGATTACCTGGAACTGAACAAATTGACCATAAAGAACATGTACCCTTTACCAATAATTGATGATTTGTTCTATCAATTACAAGGTGCAAGATGGTTCTCTAAGATAGATCTCTGATCTGGTTACCATCAGTTGAAAGTTCGAGAGTAGGATATTCCAAAGACTGCTTTCCAAACACGTTATGGACACTACGAGTTTCTCGTTATGTCGTTTGGATTGTTAATGATCCTGCAGCATTTATGTATTTGATGAACAGGGTATGTCGACTGATGTAGGACCGATTGGTGATTGTGTTTATTGATGATATTTTGTTTTATTCAAAGAACGAGGGAGATCATGCTTGTCACTTACACAAGGCATTGGAGACCATGAGGAAAGACAAACTTTATCCAAAGCTTTCCAAATGCACCTTCTAGCTACGGGAAGTGCAGTTTCTAGGTCACGTGGTGAACCCAGAAGGCATTATGGTTGACCTAGCTAATGTGGAAACAGTTATGAAATGGAGCCCTCCGAAGTCACCGACAGAGGTACACATTTTTCTTGGTTTGGCCGGTTATTAAGGAGATTTATTCAAGACTTCTCCAATATAGCTACACCATTGACAAAGATCACGAAGAAAGACGCAAAGTATGAATGGGGCCCGAACCAAGAACAAGCGTTTACAATGCTAAAGGAGAAACTTACCCAAGTTCTTGTTCTAGCATTACCGGATGGAAATGATGATTTAGTTGTGTATGCTGATGCATCATGACAAGGGTTGGGATGTGTACTTATGCAAAGAGGAAGGGTGACAGTTTATGCTTCACGTCAATTAAAGATTCATGAGGCTAACTACCCGACCCATGATCTCAAGCTAGCTGCAGTGAAGTACCATCTACACCGACCACAAGAGTTTGAAGTATTTCTTCGAACAAAAAGAACTTAACATGAGGTAGAGACTATGGCTTGAGCTACTACAGGATTACGATTGTGACATTACATATCACCTGGGGAAAGCTATTGTGGTGGCGGATGCTTTATGTAGTAAGGCCGAGCATCTGGCCATACGAGTAAAGTCATAAAGTTTGGTAATAACGCCCTGCATTCTGGATGAGCTCAAGAAGGCACAAAAAAAGGCTTAGAAGAAGGGAATATGAGCTTTGAACATGTCTTTGGACAAGTGAAGACCTTGGAAGAAAATGATTACGGCGTGAAAGTACGATTCGGTTGAATGTGGGTGCCAAGAAATGGGGACATTCGATGGAGGATTTTAGATGAAGCTCACAAATCACGTTATTCTTTGCACCCCAGTGCGACAAAGATGTATCAAGATCTACGAAAAGATTATTGGTGGCCATGGATGAAGTTTAACGTGATGCAGTATGTAAACAAGTGGCGTACTTGTGTGCAGGTTAAGGTTGAACATCAGAAGCCCTAGGGATATGTGAAACCTCTAGAGGCATGATACCATATGGGTGATTGGGAGCACACTACCATGGATTTCATCACCAAGCTACCGTGAACAGCTAAGCGGCATGATACCATATGGGTGATTGTGGACCGTTTGACGAAGAATGCACACTTCCTCCCGATCAGGGAAACGTATTCATCTGAAAGGTTATCTGGGTTGTTCATGAAGGAAACTGTGACCCGACATGGAGTCCATGTATCCATTGTGTCGGATAGAGATACAAGGTTCACTTCCAGGCTATGGAAGAAGTTTCATGATATTATGAGAACAAGACTGAACATCTGCACCGCCTATCAGCCCCCTGACAGACGAACAGTCTGAAAGGACTATTCAAACTCTGAAGGATATGCTTAGGGCGTGCATTATCCATTTTCGAGGGAGCTGGCTTGACCACTTGCCATTGGTGGAGTTTTCATACAATAACAGCTACCACACCAGTATCAGAATGCCCCTAATGAGGCGTTGTATGGGAGATGATGTATAATCCCAGTGTGTAGGGGTGAAGCTGGACAGAAAGAGATGGGTAACAAAGCTGTAGTGACAGACATGGAAGAAAAGTTACGAGTGATAAAAGCACGTATGAAAGCCACACAAGATCGCCAGAAGTCCTACGCAGCCAAGCGCCACAGACTAATAGAGTTCAATGTTAGCGATCAAGTGTTGTTGAAAGTGTCACCATGGAAGGGAATCATTCGATTCCAAAAAAGAGGAAAGCTGAGACCAAGGTACATCGGACCGTTTCGGATAGAAGCATGGATAGGAAAGGTCGCGTATCCATTGGACCTACTAGAGGAGCTGAAAGGGATCTATCCTACCTTTCACGTTTCACATCTTAGGAAGTGCTTGGCGGATGAGCTAGCACATGTTCCTTTGGATGACATCGAGGGGGATGAACGATTGAACTACATTGAAGAACCAGTTGCAATCATGGATACCAAGGAAAAGCAACTACGGAACAAAACGGTTCGACAAGTCAAGGTTCAGTAGATGCATCGAAAGGGTTCAGAAGTTATATGGGAAACAGAAGAGGAAATGAAGAGAATGCATCCCCACTTGTTCGAAGTGTAACAATACAGGTTCAAGGGAGACTTGTAACACCCCAAATTTTTATGCAAGTTAGTTGAACTTAAGAATGAGTAACGAATTATTAACTTGTAGGAAAGCGATGAAAAATAAACCAAATGAAAGATCACGAAATAAAGTATTTGAATGTACCCGCATTTCACGAAGCCAGAGTAGATGAACTCAGCTTCGTGAACTCCCTTTTTCTTGAACCAGTTCGTGAACCTAGCCTATATATATATGACTGCCTTAGGAAACGTGCTAACCTTTGGTTGTAAGCACTCTCTCAAGTACTCGAAGTGGGCATGTTCGTGAACTATCATAAACGACTTTTGATCAATCAAAAGGAGGAAACGCACGAGGAGCTACAGAAAGGTTAATCAAACATCAGGTAATGGTTCGATTCAGAAAAGTTATGATTTTTAGACAAAAGGGGAAAAAATGCATAAAGGTCATGCCTTTATGTAGAAAGTTCGTTCCTTTTTGGTTCCAATGTGTTGGTAAGGCCATTATGCATCTAGAACTAGCTCCCTAAAGTTTTGGAAAGTTTTATGAGATGTTTTGTGAAGAAAAGATGAGTATTCGAAGTATACACGAAATGGGAGCATCCGAACAGTACCCTTCGTGAACCTTAATTTCGTGAACTAAGGTTCGTGAACTAAGGGTTCGTGAAAAATGTTTTGTGAACTTTGTTTCATGAGGTGAGGGTTCTTGAACTCCAAGGATTCGAATAGTTTGGTATTTCGTAAACTCTATGATTTTCGCATACATTGGTACTTCGTGAACTCCATGGATTTCGAAAACTTAGTCGATTTTGAGAACTTGTGCCTATGGAGGGGGATGATGAATGCATGAAAGTGTGTTATGATGAATGCATGAAAGTGTGTTATGATGATGAATGCATGATGATGTGAGATGATGATGTGATATGATGATGAATGTATGATGACATGATATAATAATAATACTATGATTATTTTTATATGATGATATGTTATGATGAAGCCCTAATCTTTAATGATAATGTTATGACGTTATAATGATAAAATCCTAGCATGACATATTTATGATGATCAACTGTTATGATGATAAGATGCTAGCATGACATGTGTATGATGTTACGATGATTTGATGTTATGATGATAGGATGATAGTATGACATTTTTATGATGATCAGATGTTATGATGATAAGATGCTAGCAAGACATGCATACGATGTTATGATGATATGATGTTATGATGATAATATGATAGTATGACATGCTTATAGATTATGAGGAAATGATGGTACGACGCTAGCATAACATGTTATGATAAACGAACGATGCTCCCATACTGGTTATGGGGTAAGTACGATGATGCTCCTATACTAGTTACATGGAGGGTATGAAAGTCAACCTGACTATAACAGGGTATAATACTCAACCTGGCTATAACAAGGTATGAAAGTCAAGCTGACTATAAGAGGGCATGAAAGTGAACCTGACTATAACAGAGTATGAAAGTCAACCTGATTGTAACAGGGTATGAAAGTCAACCTGAATCTAAGAGGGTATGAAAGTAAACTTGACTACAATAGGGTATGAAAGTCAACCTAACTATAACAGGGTATGAAAGTCAACCTGACCATAACAGTGTATGAAAAGTCAACCTGATTATAAAAGGGTATGTAGGTCAACCTGATTATACCAGGGTATTAAATTCAACCTGACAATAACAGGGTATGAAAGTCAACCTGACTATAATAGGGTACGAAGTCAACGTGATTATAACAGGGTATGAGTCTATCGGACTATAAACATGGAGCCTTGTGCCAGCATAAGCCCACTGTTAATGTTTAATGAGAGTGGTTGCATGAGTACGATGACTATGGTGATCATGTGATATGGTTTATGTGCATGTGATGATATTTTCATGTGAATAATGTTTTAATTCACCAAAATGTTTATGTTGTTTTATGAAAACTAGAACTCACCAGCGTAAGCTGACATTTTAGCATGCATGTCAGGTTGAAGGATATGTACGAGGATAGGATGGAGCCGTGGCACGAAGTTAAGTGATCCGTTGGTTATGGCAATCTGAATGTTTTAATACAGACAATTACGTTTATTATGTTTTGACAAACTATGTTTAAATTTCCGCCGCTTAATTATGAAAGTTTTTTGTTTAAGAACTATGAGAACTCTTTGAGGTACCCGGGCTCGGGGCTTCTCATTCTAATGGAAATCATATTTGAATGAATCTAAGTTTGAATTGCATTTATTGGAATATTTATTTAGATCAATATCCTAATAATGTTGTCTAAACTAGAATGGTATTTTGATAATATTTATTTATTATTATAAATAAATATTCACATAAACTTGTATAATAAATAAAATAGAATATCAAATATCCTATTTATTTATTATTTGTGTTGCAAACCTAAGAATGATACTTGATTTTGATTATGATATTCCATCCATTTCTTTTGATTACAAATGTAAATATTTATTGTTCTAACAATAAAAATTATTATTTGTATGCAAGATCATTTATTTTTTAGAGTTTATGAATAATTATTAGAATAGTTTATAAAATTCTTTTTAGAAATATTATGGAATGTTCATGATTCTAACATTTAAAGATTATCCTTCGCATAAAGGATTTATTCAAATGTTTATTAAAAAATTATAATCATTTGTTTTATTATAATTATTCAAATTTATTAAAAGTTTTCTTTATAGCACTTTAGATGCTTTTTGGTAAAAACAATAAACAAATTATTAGATTAGTACTTATATAATTTATTTAAATATATTTTCCTGTTATTGAATCAATGTATTAAAAGTATTATATTTCAAAAATATTTTATTTCATTTTTAAAACTAATGGAATGTGTTTTTTAAGACTGAAACAATTGATATGATTATTAACTGCTCAAAACATATTTAAAATAAATTAAATATTTTTCCTGAATTAATTAAAATTTTACATTTTGGAAAAAATGAATTTTAGAATTATATTAATAATTTTTTATCAAAGAAAATCAGATGGAATTGTGAAAAAGAAACAAAACGGTTTTTGATGCGGCTAGCATGGCCCGAACCTAGGTCTCCGCTCCCCCAAGCTCATGTGGCTTACCGCTTTGCTGGGCAAGAGATTCTTGGACAATTAGCTAGAGCAGCGGGTGCTGTAGCGAAACTGATTGCAAAAGAAGAGAGGGTTTGAGGTTTCAATATCCTACTGCATTGGAATTTCGTATACTTATACAAACATGAAAATCATTCCAGATGAGCCCTAATGTAACATCTCAATTTTTAAACTTTATAAATTAAAGTATAAAAAAAGTGGCAAACTTAAATAAATAAATCAGTTATACTATCAATGCCATTTCGTAATCAGTCGATGCGTCCAAATAATCATCGATTTATACACCCTATATTTGGTTGTTTTGTTTGACTTGATTTTGTCAATTAAATACAATCAAGGTCAATCATATTTTGATGCAACGAAAAAAAATAGAAAAGATACAAAATCGATATTACTAAAATAAAATGGGTATAAAAACTTATTAGATACCATTGACTGCGGTATCTAATAAGTTCTACCTACTATTGGATTTAAACCAATGAATCCCGCCGTATGAAAGCAATACTCTTACCGCTGAGTCAAGTAGTTCATTTATCTTCACAAAGAAAACCAAAATAGACTCCTCCCGTTGATGTATTATAAATATCATATTACTTAGAAGCAATACCAATCAATATGATCTTGGATCATGGAATAGTCATCTTGAGAATATTCATCTTGACAAGAAATTATCTACATAAAAAAA
This sequence comes from Mikania micrantha, assembly GCA_009363875.1. Lineage (NCBI taxonomy): Eukaryota > Viridiplantae > Streptophyta > Magnoliopsida > Asterales > Asteraceae > Mikania > Mikania micrantha. Next base: position 25,829,178 of record CM018687.1, read on the forward strand.
TATGTATTACAAGCACTATGGGCTGTAGCTCAGTTGGTAGAGCAACTCGTTTACACGCGCGTCGATGTTTTTCAGGGGAGTGCATCATGCAATCAAAAAAATTGATATTATTTAGAAATCGATTTCTTACTCCATAACTTTGAGGGAAGAAGAGAACAATAGCCTGACAAGGGTTCGGTCAGACTTAGATGCCCAGTTAGGTGCCAAACAGACCCTATCATTGATTTGATATATTGATAACGTGAATACCCAGTCTATTCAATGCTAAGCTGAGTATCAGGGCCTCAAAAAAATCTCTTTTCGTCCTACGAACTTTAAGGTGTATGAAGTTTCATATTTGATTTTTAAGTAGAGTGATAGAGACTTTCTTTCACTTAGGTTAATCTAGGCCAGAGGCAGACCTACGTCAAGATAACCCCCCTTGAAAAGCTTTGGTAATGTTCCTGAATCTGAATAAACAGAATGACTTAGAGCACTTGGAGCCATCTTCTTATTCAACTGTCAAAAAGAAAAATGGCAGACTACCACATATTTCTATCAGTTCATGAAAGATCCCAATGCACAAAAAATGCATGTTGGGTATTTGAAACAGTTCATATCACTTTGGTAATAAGAAGTTTGATCTGTTTAACCGTGAAGGATATATATATATATATATATATATATATTTGATGTACATCAAACTTGGCTTCATGAATTAAAAATAATAATAATAATAATAATAATAATAATAATAATAATAATAATAATAATAATAATAATAATAAAAAAGTAAACAAATATATATGTGTGGTTAACATGTATTGTAGAAAAAAAGATAAAGAAAATATCTGTGTGTGCATGTGTTGAGGCGACATGATGTGCACAAAGTAGTTTAATTAAAAGTAACAAAATCTCAACTAACCTTAGCACTAAGTAATAATCTAGACTCTCTGAAACTAAACTACTGACATGCAAGTGAACTTATCGAAAATAGTAAAGCAAAAGCAAGTCCGAATATCGAACCCACAGACTTCTACAGAAAGATACTAACTAGACTCTGTGACTTATCTTTACAAGTTTATGTAATTAAAAGTATTATTTGAAAATGGGGTCTTGCCTGAATAATTAAATTTAAATTAAAACAAAATAAATAACCTAAGACCGAGTTAAGACTAAATAACAAAAAGTTAATCAAGAAGTAAAAATGATGAAGTGACTACCTAGGGATGAACTCTATACATGTTTAGCACTTTTTAGAATGATTATGGAACTATTGTGAAACCGGGATCTTCAGTTATTAACTTACAAACAACCTAGAGTATCTTCAACCTTTCTCAAAGATGTCAACTAAGATGTCTACAAGTTATTAAACTACCGGTTTTAATGAGTTTCTTTCACAAGTTACCCAAGTCATCAATGAAAAATCCTAAAGACTATCTACTTCATGAAAACGAAAGTCTCAAACACATAAATGTGCAAGGGATAACAAGGAATCTCAACTTGGATTCGATAGGCAAAGAAATGTTTAATTAACTACAAATAATCTTCTCACAAAGATTACAACTAGAAACTAAACACCCAAGACAAACCAACAACCTCTCACCTCACGGCTTTTGAGATTGGTTAAACATTTAGACTATTTAAAACCTAATCAACATTTCTATGAACTACTACGTCTAGAAATTCATTTACTAATCAAAAATACAAAGTAATTGATCTAACATGCACCTATGTTATGAAAGACATTAATCAAAGCACATGGGGAATAAATTGATCGAATCATAAACGTGTCCAAACATTCATACACATCCAAGATTCTAAACCAAATCGTTATGTCATTGAATACTCACAACTATTGTGTTCCATAAATCAATCGAAATAAATGGCAAACATGCATAATCTTTCAAACCCTAGGTAGTTCTAATAGTTTACCAACAATCATTTCACACAAACTGAAAGATCTGGTCCAAAACCTAGTAACAAACATCATTCAATGGATAAAACAAGAATGAAATCAAAACCGATCGTTGTACACCCTTCGAATATCGATCCTAGGGCTTCCGATTGATAAATCTTGCCTTCCAAACTTTCATGGTCGCCACCTATGCTCGTCCCCAATCGTGTCTAACCCTAAAAAGCAAGCTTTTTGTCGTTTTAATGAACCAAACTTGATTTCCTGAAAAAACCATCGCGTCGCGACGCCTCCAGCTTCCCCCTTCGCGTAGCGCGAAGCGTTCCGGATACCGACAAAAGAGTCGTGTCAACCCATAATGATTAAGTTGGGGTATTCTGGTAATTTCCACCTATGGCGTAGCGCGATAGGGTTTCACTAGGTCCTCGCATAGCGCGAAGGGTTTGAAAATTCAGTTTTCTTGTTCTCTTCAATTCCAGACCGGTCCTCGCTTTACCGGAAGCTCGTTTCTTTGCATTCTTATGCCAAACATATACAATTGTGACCCGCAAACATCCATTTACAAAATTGTGAAGCACCAGCTAAAATTGATTACAAAACTAACTAAATATGTACAGGAACTACCAAAAACACCCAAATAGACTGATGTGTTTTGCAACACATCACATCCCCTCACTTATCTCTTTTTTGTCCTTGGAAAATACTTATGAAAAAATGAAATCACAGTCAAACAATATGGTTTCTACAAAAATAAACTTATTAAATCAAAATCATATGCTTTGGAAAAGATTGAAAGTATATTTGTCCTTCTAAACCCATAAACTGATTGTTCAGTTCCTTAATCATGATCCTTTATGTTAATGTTCTAGAATTCAATCCATGAGACCCCCACTTAGGAAACCTAAAACCTAATCAATCCTGATTTCAAGCTTTCAAGTCACCCTCACGTATAAACAAACTAAGAATTTTCTAAAATCAAATTTTTAATATGGAAGCGGATGAAAGTGTGAGCATTTTTCTTTTATTAATTTTTTTTCTTTTTTCTCTTTTTTCTCTTTTTCTTTCATTGAACTTAAATTAGTGGTGCTTCAACCATGCTACAACTCGGCATGTGACACATAAGATTCAGCTCAACTTCTCTCTTTTTACACTGCTCAACTCTTTTGGTGAAATGAGGCGCCACAAGACTCGAATTTATTCTCTTAAAAAGAGTACTTATGTGCCAATAAAATCAGGCTTTAAAAACACTAGTTTGTTACTATGTAAAGGTTCCTTTAATAACCAGAAAAAGTTTCATTAACTCCAGATCCCCTAAGATGTTTCCCACAAAAATCATGCATTTAAGTAATGTAACACCAATCCTAAGGAACAAAAAAATCAGTAGAGCCTACCCACAAATCCCATAACGAAAGCATAGATTTAGATCAAATCAGTTAAACATAATTGAAACCATAAAACCTGACTTTTCTATCATTTCCCATTTAAAATTTTGCAACCATCTTAACAAGGGCGAAAAATTTCTAAGCTTATATACAAAAATAGAAAAATTTTACTCAAACGAACATCTTAAATTCAAAAACTAAAGCTAAAAACGCAGTTTCCCATCCCCACACTTAATATTTACATTGTACCCAATGTAGAGATATGAAAACAACAAAAACTAAAAATAAAAATGAAAAAATAGAAAAGACTTAGTAGTTATAAAACAAGATTATCAAGTGCCAGTTTTTCCAAGTACAGCTCCTCAAACCAGATATGCTCTACATGCCACAAACAAACAATATGATCTAAACAAGATAAAACCAACCAAGCATCAAAATATCCAAAATATAACAATATACATAACCAAGTTCAACCACCAACCAATCCTGCTCCCAAAATTAACCATGTTCAAAGTATTACAAAATACAAATTGTCATGACAAATCATAACCAAAATGAAAGAACCATCAGCTTCCTCACGCTAATCCTCAGCATCATCACCTCCTCTCTCATCATGCTTATCCAGTGCTCTGTAGAACTCAGGGATGTCTATGTGCAACGATGTCATCAGGTATCTCATAGCATCGTCCTGCCGCCTCTGTCCTGTCAAATTCCAATCTCTGTGCTGCTCATGATAATTATCCATCCTGTCACACAGAGACTCCAAAGTAAGCGTGTCAGGAATGGGTTCCCTAAGTGGATACTGTCTAGGTGGCATATCCCCCATAAAACAGGCCTCTCACGATGCATGATAATAGAACCCCTCATGACATCTGCCACTGTAGATCCGTGCGGGGGCATCACATGTGGTCCCTCAACAAAACTTGCCCATCTCGGTGTGTCATCTCTTTCACAAAACCCTACCCTACGCAGGTCCCTCAGATCGATCGGGGTAGTCACTATCCCTACAGTCATCAAATCGGGCCTATATCTATCAAACACTCCCAGAAACTCTGCAATACTATAGATGTACAGCCTCATGTCTAACCTCGCTCGACCACCTCCCCACCTACCGCTCGCAAACACAGAGCCAACACACAAGCTATGTTGGCTTCTCTCCCTCTAACCATGCAATACAAACAGAACAAGTCAATCCAATTGACTTTCTCCTCACCCGAGTACCTACCCACAACTGTACATGCTAAGACCTGTGAATATATATCAGAACCGTGTCCCTAATCTCAGATTCCACCATGCTGGTGGAGAATGATGAATCAGCTATCGTGCCTTAGAACTCACTAAGATCAACCTCAGACAAACAGAAGTCCTTGTTCTTCTTAGAAGCACCTCTAAGACAAGAAGAAAACCTAGGGGACATAACCTCATCCTCAATATAAAATCCAGTTGCCACAGCAAACTAGGGGATGGACATCTCGTATACTCGCCTGCCTAAAGCAAAAGACACCATAACCTCAAAATCAAACTCGGCATCATCATACATGAAAGTGGAATGGAACTCTAAGGCCAACTCCTATATTTAGGCCAATCACAAGCTAAGGCCCCCATCCATTTCTGACCTAAGAGCATCTCTATCATATCCCTTTCCCCCAATTGACTTAACAACTCCCAATTAATGTTCCTATGATGCAGTTGCTCTAGGGAAACAAACCTTTCAATTCAGTCACTCTCGAAGGTGCCAAGCTCAAAATTAAGCAAAGTGTGCTCACGAATCCTCCTAGTCTTTATGGTTGGCACCCTCTCAACATCTAAATAACTAATGGTTCTCTCATTCCTCTGAACTTGAAACGGGGAGCCCGGTTCTCCCCTGGGGCGTGCAACTGGCCCTCTTCTTCTCTTTGAGGCAGCCCTTGAAGATTTAGCTCCTGACATTCCTGAAAATACAGTTAGACAACACAAAAGCTTCAATGCTAGTGCAAGACCAAAGAACAGTGGCCATATAGCATTTCATTCGCGGTCACTAGTGCAATCAAGCAATGATTCAAAGTAAGACAACAATCTATCACCCAAAAAATGATTTGTAACTGATCTATAATAGCTATTAAGTGAGTTACAAATCAAAAACTCATTCTAAATCAGTTTTTATTGCCATTTTCCATGTTCAAAAACTATAACTGTTAACCACCCATTTAGACAAATGTCTACAAGGCAACATATCACAATGTGAGCCTAATCTTGCACTTAAATAAGTATCAACAGCAAGCTGGCATCATATATGACCTCCAATAGACTAAAACAACAATTAACAATAGACAAAATTTAAGAATAATCCTAAAAACTAACTATAAAATTGCAAAACACCAACAACATGCAACAAAAACGAGATTATATGGCCACATGACCTCAAAATCGGATTAGAACACTTTTAAGAGATGAAGAGATGAAAAGCAGTCCCTCTGCTTGGTTCTAGAACCATCAATGATGGATGAAGATGGTGGAATGGTGGTGAAAAAGATGAAAAAGGGTGAAGTATGATGTATGGTGGTCGTGGGTGATGGTATTTAGTGATGGGGGAGGGTGGTAGACGGCTGTGATGGTGGAAGGGAGGGTGGTCGTCGGTGTAGAAGAGGTAAATTTGGGGAAAAATGATTTAGGGCTTGAATTAACGAGTTTTTACCATCTGGACATCCGTCGAGTATCGCGACACGGGAAGGTAAGCGAGATTTTCCATGCCTTATCCAAATTTCCAGCCCAAAATCCCACTAAACTACACCAGAAATTTCTAAGGCAAAGAATACATAATTGGTGGCTCCAATTCGTCTTCATTGCATCAAATTGTTCACAAACCGGCAAAACACATTAAAACACACAAAAACGAAAAATGAAACACTATAACGAAATCGAAAAACAAACCAAAAACACTTGAAAACTACCAACTTACACACTCTACACTTGGGATTTCATCCCTAGAACCCTTCACTATCTTCTCACTCGGGTTTTTCAAGGACGATCTCTTCCTCCACGTTGCTTTCGTCCAAAGGTCCCCCGATATAATGCTTCAACCTATGGCCATTCACCTTCCAAGTGTTACCATCCACTTCATTCTGTAACTCAACGGTGCCATAGGGAAATACATCTTCAACAATGTAAGGACCCGTCCACTTGGACTTAAGTTTTCCTCCAAAAAACATCAATCGGGAATTGTAAAGCAACACCCGATCCCCCTTCTTGAACTCCTTCAATCCTTTCAACTTTCGGTCATGCAAAGACTTTGTCTTTTCATTTATACTTAAAGAACGCTCATAAACCGCATCACGAAGAGCCTCTAACTCATGAATTTGAAAGGACCATTTCCTCGCCGCCTCGGTAAGATCAAGGTTTACCGTCTTAAGAGCCCACAATTCCACTGGAAGATGGCATGCTTTGCCATAGACGATCATGTATGGTGTGGTGCCTAAAGGTGTTTTGTAGGCCGTTCTAAATGCCCACAATGCATCGTCTAACTTGTCGGACCAATCCATTTGCTCTTCCTAACGGTCTTCTCAAAGATTCTCTTCACTCCTCAGTTTGCATTCTCCATTTGATCTCTTGTTTGTGGATGGTATGCGGTCGCCAAACAATGAGTGACACCCTAGCGTTGTAGAGCCTTTTCTAACATTGTGTTACAAAAGTGTGTGCCATGGTCACTAATAACTGCTCTTGGAATTCCAAACCGGCTAAACAACTTCTTCAAGAACTTAAGAACCACTCGGGCATCATTAGTAGGCAAGGCTTGAGCCTCAACCCACTTGGACACATAATCTATCGCCACGACTATGTACCTATTCCCTTTGGAGATAGGGAATGTTCCAATGAAATCGATGCCCCACACATCAAACACTTCCAAGACTTGGATGGGGTTTTGATGCATCTCATCCTTTGATGAGATGTTACCGGTGCGTTGGCAAGGATCACACTTCTTAACAAACTCAAGTGCATCCTTCACCACCGAAGGCCAATAGAAACCACAATCAAAAAACTTTTGGGCGGTGGAATGATGACCATGATGTCCGCCCGTCAAACCCTCATGACAATGCTTAAGAATCTCTAGACCTTCCTTCGTACTCAAGCGTCTCCTAAGCACTCGATCACCTCCAACACGATATAGATACGGGTCATCCCAAATGTACTTACCCGCATCCCGAAAGATCTTCTTTTGTTGAGTGGTCATACCCTCAATAACCACTCCATGAGCAAGAAAGTTTGCCAAATCGGTGAACCATGGCATACCTTGCTTCTCTGCCTCCACAAAATCAATCACCTCGTGAGGGAACCTATCTCCTCCTCACAAATCACACTCCTCTCCCGATCCTCCAATCGGGAGAGATGATCGGCGGCCACATTCTCTGCCCCTTTCTTATCCTTAATCTCTTTGTCAAATTCCGAAAGTAAAAGGATCCCCCTAATGAGACGGGGTTTGGCATCTTTCCTTGCGAAAATAAATCTCAAAGCCAAAAACGGTGGTCTTAGAAAGCACAAGATATGATCGGAATTTGTCAAAGGCAAACACTGCCACTAGAAACTATTTCTCGGTGGTGATGTAATTCTCTTGAGCCTCATTAAGAGTCTTACTAGCATAGTAAATGGGATGAAAGTGTTTCTCTCGCCTTTGCCCTAAATCCGCTCCAACTGTTTGGTCACTAGCATCGCACATGAGCTCAAATTGTAAGCTCCAATCCGGGGCAACTAAAATGGGGGCACTCACTAACTTCTCCTTCAAAAATTCAAATGCCTTCATGCATTCCTCATCAAACACAAACAGGACATCCTTCTCTAGGAGATGGGTCATAGGTCTAGTGATTTTTGAGAAATCCTTAATGAATCGCCTATAAAACTCCGCATGACCAAGGAAACTCCTAATGGATCTCACACTATAAGGTGGTGGGGTTTTACTAATGGTCTCTATCTTGGCTTGATCCACCTCAATGCCCGCTCTAGAGATCATGTGTCCTAACACTATCCCCTCTGTCACCATGAAGTGACACTTCTCCCAATTCAACATCAACTTGGTCTCCACACATCTCTTAAGCATTCTCTCCAAGTTCACCAAACAATGATCAAACGAGCTACCATAAACTGAGAAATCATATATGAAAACCTCCAAAGATAACTCTATCATGTCCTGTAAAATAGCTACCATGCACCTCTGAAATGTAGCTGGAGCATTGCATAACCCGAATGGCATGCGACGATAGGCATAAGTGCCATAGGGGCACGTGAAAGTGGTCTTTTCCTGATCCTCCGGTGCAATGGGGATCTAGAAATACCCAGAAATGCCATCTAAGAAGCAGTAAAACTACTGGCCCGCCACACGCTCCAACATCTGGTCAATTGTAACATCTGTGCATATAGTTATAGCAGTCATAAACAATGTTTGTACAATGTGTATTTGATTCAGTATTTACAGTGTGATTCAAGTGTTCATGAATGTGTTTGTATGTTATAGGACTTCTTTGATTAGGAACAAGCATGTATTATTTATTTACAGTCGATTACGCTAGGCAAGAAAAGTATCGTGTTATATCGAAACAGTGGTGGGATGGCGTCAGATAAGGTAGGTAGCTGGACTCTGGGGTATGCCCTATACATATACTACGTTCGGTGTAATGGGATAGTGTTAGTGCATAGTGTTATGACGAATAGTATGACAAGCAAATTAATCAAACAAAATCGTAATGCGTAAGCGAGACTGAGTATAGTTATGGGTGACGATCCATAATGATACGAATGTTGAACTTATAATTACGAGTAAACGTCAATAAATAAATAATACGATCGAAAAACGTACGCGATTGCGGGTATACACGTAATTGTAATCGTTTAACGGTCGGATTTCGAACGATCAAGTAATAATAAGTAAAATAAATTAGTTTACATTTTTACAATTTTGAAACTCATCAGAATGATAAGAATAATAACCCTTTTACTTTAAGCACGTAAAATTTCCGGAAATGCGACGAAAACGCGAACCGAGCAACCGAAACGCACCCGAATACCCCGAGGGTATATAAACACCAAATGAGGGTGTTCCTCCTCTTTTATTGTAGCCCAACCCTCTCTCTCTAAATTTTCGGTTTCCACTTTCTCACACTAGAAAACATCACAAAAATCTTCATATCTTCTTCGTTTCTTGACGAAAATGGATGATTCTTGAACCTACGCGAAGCTCTTGACATTTTCTACACGGAAGGACAAAGGATCTGAAGTTTTAGCCAACCAAAAACGAGGTATAAAGTCTTGAATATTCTGAAAAATAGGGTTTTTGTATGTGTTTGTCTAAACCAAAGTTCTAGCCGGTTCTAAGCCATTTTAGTCGAACTAACAACACTTCGAGGAGGTGTCTACATGTATTCATAGCATAGGAACGGTTGGATTAAAGGATCAAGGTTGAATGCAAGTGATGATGACAGGTTCGTGGGATGATGCTCGATTTCAGCAGCTCAGAGCCGAACCTGTGGTTCATGGCCGAACCCTACGGGGCCGAACCTTCATGCATCAAGTCACGAACCCAACCCGGCGAACCTCACATGTCCACCAAACCTATGTAGAACCACTCCCGAACCCTTCCTGCCTGATGAACGAACCCTACTGGGGTGCCGAACCTATTTCATCTCGGGCGAACCCACGCCATGCACGAACCTTCTTGCATGCCAACCCCACGAACCTTCAACACCAAACCCTAGCCGAACCAATTAGTCGGCCGAACCCTTTACATGCGGATGAACCCTTAAGCTGGCACCACTCCCGAACCCTTGTGCAGTGCAACGAACCCTCGACATCTCAGCCGAACCTGAGAGACTCCCGAACCCTGAACAAACTTATTCCACCAAACCTTGACATAGGCGAACCATTGGGTTCGTTGAGTCCATGGTTGGCCGAACCTCAAGGTTGAAGGAAGAAAGGTTCGCTGGAAACTAATGTAGTCTTCTTCTCTTGAACGGCTTAAGCACCAATCGGCCCACACCACACCACACCACAGGCCCAATAGCATTTTTTTGGCCCGTAACATTGTTGTCTCGGCCCAACAAACCACTTAACCGACCCATGACCTTTGTATAATTAGGCCCTAGAGATTCCCGACCCAATTAGATCACTTTCGGCCCATTGTGATTATTTCGGCCCAATAACAATAAATGCGGCCCACTCTATGGATTGGAACGGAATAACCATGTGACCCAAGGCCCAATGCACGACCCACCTCAAATGAATTTGACCCAACAATTATGAACCGGGTCACCTAACATCATACAACTCACTTGGATTAATGGGATGGTTAAGAGTGGTCAACGCCTAATACAACTTAAAGTGTTATGTGGGGATCATGATTTGTTTAAGTTTAACTTAACCCAATTATGTGATCAAGTCATAAACACAAAGGCTTAGAGCGTTTTAACATATCACTCCATTGCAAGTTTAACAAGAGTTATCATAATCATAAACATGGGTTAATTTTATGTGCACTAGTTGTGCATAAAAGAACATGACATGTAATTTTCATAAATCAAGGGTGAATTCAAACGATTCAATCATGTTATTCAAGTACATACAATGTTCTTAGACATTTGAGCATGTTACAAGAGGAAATCATTAATACGATAACCTAAGTCAGCCAAGACCATCAACGTGTACAATATCACAAATCTTATATTCTATGTATGATACAATGATATAGGAACCAGTTAGAAGTCTTGTGTGCTACCTGCTTACTTGTTATAGTTCAGAGTCTACTGCTGTCAGGTGAGAACATTAGCCCCTCTTTTACTGTTTTTCAACTGTTTTGGGGTGGAACACGTGATCAAACATTCTTTATGCAAATCATATTTCATATACAAGAGTTATGCTATTGTTCAAATGTTACATGTTTACTCTAGAAATCCAAGGGATTTCTCAACTATTTTCAAAGGAATTATCAACCATTTATAATAGTTTTATCAACTGTTTAACAAGTTCTACTAAAATGTTTTATAAAAGGGGTTACTAAACTGTTTACATCTATTTTACATAAAAAGGTTTTATAAATGTTTAATACTTGTAAAGAATAATTTTCATAAACTCTTCTACTAAAATCTTGTGCTTTAGATGAAAGGATATTTTATAAATCTTGTTATTACACAAGGACTCTATTCTCAGAATTGAATCAGAGGTTTCAAAACAAGGGATTTCAATCAATAGTTTTTCATGATGATATTTCAATCAAGGCTTTCAATTAATGGTATTCAAGCAAGGTTTACAAATCATGGTAATCAAATAAGGCATTCAACCAAAGGTTTCAAATCAAAGTATTCAAAGCATGGTGTTCATCGTTGTGAACAAACTTATACACACATCAAGTTACATATTCATTTAGCATTAGTACTGGGTGATCACAACAAGGGAAAGCGGACACATTTGGACATACCAAAGATGGAGTTAGCTTTTAAATTTGTTTTAAAAGCTAACTGCAGAATTGGTTACATTATGGTTATATCAAAGTTGCTGATACATTTTCTGACTCCAAACGTAGTTTGGGACTTGATTATATGTTGGCTTTTCTAGTAAACAGTCTTTTGACTGTTTGCACACGTTTTACAGACTTGATGTTAGTTTGGGTTGCAACCATCCATGTCTTTTCAATTACAGTTTCATACATATGCCTTACATTGCAGACTCATATTTACAAATGTTAAACCTATTGTTCTCACCAACTACTTTTGTAGTTGACAGTTACTTTTCACGTGTTTCAGGTAATCAGGTTTAGTATACTTTCAAGGACAACTAAGGAGACCGTTGTAAGATAGAACAAGATGAAGAAACAAGCTAGGATGGATTTAGAAACACACTTAATCCTAATTGTTTAATTGTCTTGTTTAAGTCTTATTTTGTAAACATTATTTTTGGGTCTGTAGTTGTTGTTCTTTTGGTAACATAGATAGATTGTCTGTAACTAAACAATGGTCTAATATTTGTGAAATCTAGTAATGCATTGTGGTTGTTCTTATTCAATACTTGTGCATGATTCAACCATCGATCGTCATCGCGCCGTGGATTCCGCACGCGGCGCAGGGGGTGTGACAGGTTGGTATCAGAGCCAAGGTTGTAGAGAACTAGGAAAAACACAATACTTAATGACCTAGACTATAACCTAAGCTACCCAATAGGACGAAGTGCTATAGGCTTGAGGATACTTAGGATCTAAGTAAACTTAAGTTAAGCATTAAGTCTACAATAAGCTTGCATGATCTTAGGGACTATACTTTTCAGTGTTAGTTAAAGGTCAAGGGATTAAATTTGGATTTTCTATAATTTTAGAAACCAAATTAAGTTCCCAAATGCATATTCATTAAAGGATTTCAGAGGCAAGGATCTGTATTCTTAGTATCCTTGATCTGAAATTCTTAATCAGAGTTCATTCCAGGATTTTAGAGGCAAGGATCTGTATTCTTAGTATCCTTGATCTGAAATTCTTAATCAGAGTTCATTAAGAGTTTCAGAGGCAAAGATCTGTATTCTTAGTATCTTTGATATAAAATTCTCATCATGTTATCATTATCATGTATTCATCATCGTTAGGACTTCATGACTTAGAATCTGTGTAACAACATTCTTTAGTTGAAGTTCACATAAGGAGATCATTATACTCAATACTGTAAGTATTGAGAACCTAGGTTAATTAACCTAGGAAACATATAGTAAAACCTAAGGTCCTGATTTTTAGTAAATCAAGAACCTCGGTTTTGACAATCATAATCATATTCATAGTTCAAGAGACAATCATGAATCAATCATAATCAATCAAGAGTTGGGATCCTAGCTTCAAATACAAATGGCGGCCAAGCTCTGGCATACTGAAGTGGTGGTGGGATGTCGGCTGGGCAGGCAGTTTGCTTGACCCTACGTAAGCCTTATATATAAGCTATCTTCAGTATGACAGGGGGAATTCGGCATTCGTATTTGAAGTGAAGATTCGGAAGCAACTGGAATCATTGAACATTAGTCAAACATATGAGATAAAATCAATTGAGATACAACCATTGTGTGAAACAATCATTGTGTTAATAAACCATAGATGAGACAATCATTGTATGTGAATCAATCAAGTTGGGAACATTCTTTAAATGTAAACCTTAAGTGAAATTCTTAAGTGATTACATGTTTAGTACTTACTAACATAAGTTAACAAGAAAAATGTAGAGCACACATATGATTTAGTTCTACATGTTAACAATTGTTAGTGGGTGCACACATAATTCAACCGTAATTCAACCATAGACTCAATCACAGTTCAATTGATCAAATATCATGGGATTCTTAATCAATGGAACATACTTGGAAGTCAGTACAATCGTATTGCCAAATGCTAGCAAGGGCATGATCGTGGTATATCGAAGCGGTGGTGGGCTGGCAGTTTGCTTGACCCTTTTGTATGCCCTATATATAAGCTATCTTCGGTATATTGGGAAAGTGTCAGTGTGTAGGTTTGGTGGAGTGAAATCATGAGACATCGTACATATTCACGTGAGAAGTATGCTAATAAGTTAAATGCTTATACGTGTATTTGCTCATATTACAATTGAATGGTAATATTAGTAGTATGGATATATTACTAACTTTATCATGTAAATTCAACTGTATTCTTTCACATCATTGAACCACTTGTGGCTTCTATTCGTAGAATGCCTCCTCGACGTGATCCTAACGGAGGGGGTTCAACAAGTGGCAATGATGATGAGACTAACAAAATTGCCCGGGCCATCACTGTACACATGAGGGATGTCATTCCGGGTATGGTCACTGATATCACCCAGAATCTTCAGGGAAGTACCAGTGATTCAGCACACAATTCAAATGCCAACAACGCCGGAACTGCTACTTTCACTTTCAAGCAGTTTAATGATGCTAAGCCTCCTAAGTATGCTGGGACTGAAGGAGCTACCGGCTTACTACAATGGCTGGAAAGCATTGAGGATATCCTAGACTTCACTGGATGTGCGGAAAATCTGAAGGTCAAGATGGCCTCAAGCGTTTTTCATAAAGACGTACTCACCTGGTGGAATTCTGAGAAGAACGCCAGAGGACGAGAAGTTGCATTGGCATTACCGTGGGATGGTTTCAAGAATCTACTGGTAGAAAAGTTTTGTCCACGACATGAGTTGAAGAAACTCGAGGTTGAAATGTGGAACTTGGTCCAAGACAGTGGTGAAAGCGCAAAATATACGACTCGTTTCCATGAGTTGTGCATTCTGGTGCCACACCTAGTTACTCCTCTATCCCACAGGATAGAGAAGTACATTGAAGGCTTACCTCTAATAGTCAGGGGAACTGTTATGGGGAGTAACCCCACTACTTTGGAAGCGGCAATTCAGCTTGGTGCTACACTTACTGAAAAGTATGTTAAGTCTGGTGTGCTCACTCAAAAGGGGTACAAGAGAGCACAGATTGAAGAAGGCAAGAAGCCTGAGCAACATCACCACAAGAAAAAGAAACAAAAGACAATCAAGAATTTTGCAGCCATGACTATAGCTGCACTTACTCAAGCCACTCCCATTACTGCTATTCCACAACCTGCAACGGCCAGAAAACCCTATACTGGCATGTTTCCACTTTTCACCAAATGACAATACCATCACCTACCCACTACCCCATGCAGAAAATGTCTCAAGTGTGGACGGATGGGACACTTGGCAGCTACATGTCGAGCTACTCATCTTACTGCTGCTACAACTGCTACCACTACTCCTACTACTACTACAGGTGGTAAAGCCTGTTATAACTGTGGAGCAGAGGGACACTTCAAAAACCAATGTCCCCGTCTCAACAACACAACTGCTACTGCTCGTGCCTTTGTTATCGGAACTTCCGAAGCACGCGAGGACCCGGCAGTCATCACGGGTACATTTCTCATTAATGATCACTATGTTTCTATCATATTTGACATTGGTGCAGATAAAAGTTTTGTCTCTACTAATACTGCTTCACTGTTTAATAAACAACCATCTGTACTTGATGCTCCTTACACCATAGAAGTAGCGAATGGTAAGACCATATTAGTGAATTCAATAATTCGTGATTGTGAATTGAGATTGAACGATCATCTTTTCCTTATCGATCTCATTCCTATGACACTCGAAGCTTCGAAGTTGTAGTAGGAATGGATTGGTTATCCAAAAACCACGCCGAGATGGTATGCTCAGAGAAACTTACTCGAATTCCCCTACCGTCCGGCGAAATGATGCAAGCTTACGGCGAGAAACCCTGCCGCGGATTGAAGATTGTGTCGTGTATCAAGGCTAGGAAGTACCTGAAGAAGAAATACTTAGCGTTCTTGGCTCACGTGGTAGAGAAGAAACCTGAGAAGAAAGCAGTTGGAGACGTTCCGATCATCAGAGATTATCCGGACGTATTCCTAGAAGACTTGCCTGGACTACCACCAAACAGGCTAGTGGAGTTTAGAATCGATCTCATCCCTGGAGCAATCCCAGTGGTGAAGTCACTGTATCGATTAGCACCATCTGAGATGCAAGAACTGTCTAGTCAACTTCAGGAGCTTTTAGACAAAGGTTTCATTAGACCGAGTTTCTCACCTTGGGGAGCTCCGGTTCTCTTTGTCAAGAAGAATGACGGTACGTTTCGTATGTGCATCGACTATCGTGAGTTAAACAAGTTGACAATCAAGAACAGATATCCTCTGCCTAGGATCGATGATCTGTTTGATCAATTACAGGGAGCGACTTGCTTTTCTAAAATTGATCTACGATCCGGGTATCAACAGTTGCGAGTAAATGATGAGGATATACCAAAGACTGCTTTTAGGACTCGATATGGACACTACGAGTTTGTGGTTATGCCATTTGGAATGACCAATGCACCGGCAGTGTTCATGGACCTGATGAATCGAGTCTGCAGGCCATACTTAGATCAGTTTGTTATTGTCTTCATTGATGATATACTGATTTATTCAAAGACTGAGCAAGAACATGAGGATCATTTGAAGAAAGTGTTAGAGCTACTAAGAGCTGAACAACTTTATGCTAAATTCTCAAAGTGTGAATTTTGGCTAAAAGAGGTTCACTTCTTAGGACATGTCATAAACAAGGATGGGATTCATGTAGATCCAGCAAAGATTGAGGCAATTAAGAACTAGACTACCCCATCTACTCCAACAGATATTCATTCATTTCTGGGTCTGGCAGGTTACTACAGAAGGTTCATCGCGAAACTCTGACTCAGAAAAGTCAAGCTTTTATATGGGGGCAGAAACAAGAAGATGCACTCCAACTTCTTAAACAGAAGTTATGCAACTCCCCTATCCTTAGTCTCCTAGAAGGCAGTGATGATTTCATTCTCTACTGTGATGCCTCAAACCTTGGACTCGGTTGTGTACTTATGCAACGGGACAAGGTAATTGCATATGCTTCAAGACAACTTAAGGTTCACGAGAAGAATTATACTACTCATGACCTTGAGTTAGGGGCTGTGGTCTTTGCATTGAAGATTTGGAGGCACTACCTTTATGGTACTAAATGTGTCATCTATACGGACCATAAGAGCCTGCAACACATACTCAATCAGAAGGAACTCAACATGAGACAACGGCGTTGGGTTGAGCTTATAACTGATTATGACTGTGAGATTCGTTATCACCCGGGTAAAGCCAATGTGGTGGCGGATGCTCTTAGTCGTAACGAACCAGTCAAGCCAATTCGTGTAAGATCCATGGAGATCAACACACAACCAAACTTGAAAGATCAGATTCGTATTGCACAACAACAAGTAGTGATCGACAATCAACTGAAGACAGATTTAGACTGCGGAGTTGAGGGTAAACTAGAACCTCGAACTGATGGGGTTTTATACTTCAACGGTCGCATGTGGATTCCAAAGTCAGAAGAATTGTGCACACTCATATGTGATGAGGCTCATAAGTCGCGATACTCAGTTCATCCAGGAGCCGATAAGATGTACCAAGACTTGAAGACATCTTACTGGTGGCCCGGAATGAAGAAAGACATAGCTCTGTATGTGGGGAAATGTCTAACATGTTCCAAAGTCAAAGCAGAACATCAAAAGCCTTCGGGACTTCTGCAGCAACCTGAAATTCCTCAATGGAAATGGGAGCAAATTTCCATGGATTTCATAACGAAGTTACCGAGAACTTCACGAGGTTACGATTCGATTTGGGTGATCATCGATCGACTCACCAAATCTGCTCACTTTCTCCCAATCCGAGAGGATTACAAAATGGAGAAGTTAGCCACCTTGTACATCAATGAAATCATCACTCGTCATGGTACTCCAACATCAATCATTTCTGATCGTGATAGTCGTTTCACTTCTCGCTTTTGGCAAACATTGCAAAAGGCTTTGGGAACCGGTGTTAATCTTAGCACGGCGTATCATCCCCAAACCGATGGTCAAAGCGAAAGGACTATACAAACACTCGAGGACATGCTTCGTTCTTGTGTGATCAACTTCGGTGGGAGTTGGGATACTCATCTTCCACTCATCGAGTTTTCGTACAACAACAGCTACCATACAAGCATTCAATGTGCACCGTTCAAAGCTTTATAAGGTAGGAAGTGCCAATCACCGGTCTGTTGGACCGAGGTTGGTGACTCACAGGTCGTAGGACCTGAACTCATTCAAGAAACAACAGACAAGATCAATATCATTCAATCAAGGCTTAAGGCCGCAAGGGATCGACACAAGAGTTATGCCGATCGACGTCAGAAACCGCTTGAGTTTCAAGTGGGTGACCGAGTCTTACTTAAGGTTTCTCCCAGGAAAGGCGTTGTCCGATTTGGGAAGAAAGGGAAACTTGCACCAAGGTACGTTGGACCTTTTGAAATACTGGAAAGGATTGGTCCCGTAGCCTACAAAATCAAACTTCCGGTGGAGCTAAGCAATGTTCATAATACGTTTCATGTGTCGAATCTTAAGAAATGCTTGGCAGATCATGATGTTCAGATTCCACTGGAAGACATTCAGATTCAAAACAACATGCAATTCATAGAACGTTCGGTTGATATCATGGATCATGGAGTCAAGAAACTCAGACGTAGTCATATCCCGATGGGAAGGCAAACGTGGTGCTGAGTTCACCTGGGAACGTGAAGACCAGATGAAGCTTAAGTACCCTCATATTTTTACAGTATCTTCGGCTAGTTAATTTCTGGACGAAATTCCCTTAATTAGGGGAGACTGTAACATCTGTGTATATAGTTATAGTAGTCATAAACAGTGTTAGTACAATGTGTATTTGATTCAGTATTTACAGTGTGATTCAAGTGTTCATGAATGTGTTTGTGTGTTATAGGAATTCTTTAATTAGGAACAAGTATGTATTATTTATTTACAGTGTGATTCAAGTGTTCATGAATGTGTTTGTGTGTTATAGGAATTATTTAATTAGGAACAAGTATGTATTATTTATTTACAGTCGATTACGCTAGGCAAGAACAGTATCGTGTTATATCGAAACAGCGGTGGGATGGTGTCAGATAAGGCAGGTAGCTGGACTCTGGGGTATGCCCTATACATATAATGCGTTCGGTGTAATGGGATAGTGTTAGTGCGTAGTGTTATGACGAATAGTATGACAAGCAAATTAATCAAACAAAATCGTAATGCGTAAGCGAGACTGAGTATAGTTATGGGTGACGATCCATAATGATACAAATGTTGAACTTATAATTACGAGTAAACGTCAATAAATAAATAAAACGATCGAAAAACGTACGCGATTGCGGGTATACACGTAATGGTAATCTTTTAACGGTCGGATTTCGAACGATCAAGTAATAATAAGTAAAATAAATTATTTTACATTTTTACAATTTCGAAACTCATCAGAATGATAAGAATAATAACTCTTTTACTTTAAGCACGTAAAATTTCCGAAAACGCGACGAAAACGCGAACCGAGCAACCGAAACGCACCCGAATACCCCGAGGGTATATAAACACCAAATGAGGGTGTTCCTCCTCATTTATTGCAGCCCAACCCTCTCTCTCTCTAAGACTTTCGGTTTCCACTTTCTCACACTAGAAAACATCACAAAAATCTTCATATCTTCTTCGTTTCTTGACGAAAATGGATGATTCTTGAACGTACGCGATGCTCTTGACATTCTCTACACGGAAGGACAAAGGATCTGAAGTTTTAGCCAACCAAAAACGAGGTATAAAGTCATGAATATTCTGAAAAATAGGGTTTTTGTATGTGTTTGTCTAAACCAAAGTTCTAGCCGGTTCTAAGCCATTTTAGTCGAACTAACAACACTTCGAGGAGGTGTCTACGTGTATTCATAGCATAGGAACGGTTGGATTAAAGGATCAAGGTTGAATGGAAGTGATGATGACAGGTTCGTGGGATGATGCTCGATTTCAGCAGCTCAGAGCCGACCCTATGGTTCATGGTCGAACCCTACGGGGCCGAACCTTCATGCATCAAGTCACGAACCCAACCCGGCGAACCTCACATGTCCACCGAACCTGTGTAGAACCACTCCCGAACCCTTCCTGCCTGATGAACGAACCCTACTGGGGTGCCGAACCTATTTCATCTCGGGCGAACCCACGCCATGCACGAACTTTCTTGCATGCCAACCCCACGAACCTTCAACACCGAACCCTAGCCGAACCAATTAGTCGGCCGAACCCTTTACATGCGGACGAACCCTTAGGCTGACACCACTCCCAAACCCTTGTGCAGTGCAACGAACCCTCGACATCTCAGCCGAACCTGAGAGACTCCCGAACCCTGAACAAACTTATTCCACCAAACCTTGACATAGGCGAACCATTGGGTTCGTTGAGTCCATGGTTGGCCGAACCTCAAGGTTGAAGGAAGAAAGGTTCGCTGGAAACTACTGTAGTCTTCTTCTCTTGAACGGCTTAAGCACCAATCGGCCCACACCACACCACACCACAGGCCCAATAGCTTTTTTTTGGCCCGTAACATTGTTGTCTCGGCCCAACAAACTACTTAACAGACCCATGACCTTTGTATAATTTGGCCCTAGTGATTCCCGACCCAATTAGATCACTTTCGGCCCATTGTGATTATTTTGGCCCAATAACAATAGATGCGGCCCACTCTATGGATTGGAACGGGATAACCATGTGACCCAAGGCCCAATGCCCTACCCACCTCAAATGAATTTGGCCCAACAATTATGAATCGGGTCACCTAACATCATACAACTCACTTGGATTAATGGGATGGTTAAGAGTGGTCAACGCCTAATACAACTTAAAGTGTTATGTGGGGATCATGATTGGTTTAAGTTTAACTTAACCCAATTATGTGATCAAGTCATAAACACAAAGGCTTAGAGCGTTTTAACATATCACTCCATTGCAAGTTTAACAAGAGTTGTGCATAAAAGAACATGACATGTAATTTTCATAAATCAAGGGTGAATTCAAACGATTCAATCATGTTATTCAAGTACATACAATATTCTTAAACATTTGAGCATGTTACAAGAGGAAATCATTAATACGATAACCTAAGTCAACCAAGACAATCAACGTATACAATATCACAAATCTTATATTCTATGTATGATACAATAATATAGGAACCAGTTAGAAGTCTTGTGTGCTACCTGCTACATGTTATAGTTCAGAGTCTACTGCTGTCAGGTGAGAACATTAGCTCCTCTTTTACTGTTTTTCAACTGTTTAGGGGTGGAACACGTGATCAAACATTCTTTATGTAAATCATATTTCATATACAAGAGTTATGCTATTGTTCAAGTGCTACAGGTTCTCTCTAGAAAACCAAGGGATTTCTCAACTATTTTCAAAGGAATTATCAACCATTTATAATAGTTTTATCAACTGTTTAACAAGTTCTACTAAAATGTTTTATAAAAAGGGTTACTAAACTGTTT
This sequence comes from Mikania micrantha, assembly GCA_009363875.1. Classification (NCBI taxonomy): domain Eukaryota; kingdom Viridiplantae; phylum Streptophyta; class Magnoliopsida; order Asterales; family Asteraceae; genus Mikania; species Mikania micrantha. The sequence goes on from CM018687.1 coordinate 25,850,366, forward strand.
ACATCTATTTTACATAAAAAGGTTTTATAAATGTTTAATACTTGTAAAGAATAATTTTCATAAACTCTTATACTAAAATCTTGTGCTTTAGATGAAAGGATATTTATATAAATCTTGTTATTACACAAGGACTCTATTCTCAGAATTGAATCAAAGGTTTCAAAACAAGGGATTTCAATCAATAGTTTTTCATGATGATATTCAATCAAAGGCTTTCAATTCATGGTATTCAAGCAAGGTTTTCAAATCATGGTAATCAAATAAGGCATTCAACCAAAGGTTTCAAATCAAAGTATTCAAAGCATGGTGTTCATCGTTGTGAACAAACTTATACACACATCAAGTTACATATTTTTTAATTTAGCGTTAGTACTGGGTGATCACAACAAGGGAAAGCGGACACATTTGGACAGACCAAAGATGGAGTTAGCTTTTAAATTTGTTTTAAAAGCTAACTGCAGAATTTGTTACATTATGGTTATATTAAAGTTGCTGATACATTTTCTGACTCCAAACGTAGTTTGGGACTTGATTATATGTTGGCTTTTCTAGTAAACAGTCTTTTGACTTGCCCTAAATATGGGATAGTGTACTGATGAAGTTGCGTATTTTTAAAATCACTCTCCTATTTGAATTGCCCGCCCATAAATATTTCCTCTTGGGTGATTGTTGTTCAGTACTCAAGAAAAGTAGAAAGAAGTCCTTCTTAAAGAAGGACGAAGAACTTTATCTAGTATACTGAGTTTCAAAATTGATGGGTCTAACCCATGGCATTTGGGTAAAACCCGACCCAAGACAAAACCTCTTACCTGCCTTAAATACTTGTACATTATGTATAAAAGGTTGTAAATTTCTTAATCTCTTAAAGTTCATGGATCAACCCAACCAATATGGATCAAAGAATTTTGTTTTGACTAGGAAAAAAGGAGATTCAAAGGCAAGAATCAGCGAAACGTATCAAGAAGAGTGGTTTTCAAACAGTGATTTTCAAACAGTGGTTTTCAAGATGGAGCTTTGATTCCGGCAGAAGTCACATTATTAGGTAAGTTTGCTGGAGAAGCTCCGATCGAATTAACACATCTATTTTCGTAGAAAACACTGGTTTTCCTTTTAATTTTCGAAAGAGGCGATAATTTGGATACTTTTGTTTGGCTTGTTATATGTTCAGTGTGATGTACACACTGGTGAACTGTTGTAGGGTGAAATTAAGTGTGTTAAACGTGATTCTGTAGGTAAAATTCGTCATTCCTGTTTTCTTTTAGGGTTTTTGAAAATTATACGGAGATTAGTAGGATCATCTTCTTTAAGACTTGAACCCATGTGCTGAGATCATTAAAATAGGTTCAACCTGATTGTTATCTTTCATCATGGTTTTATCCATAAACCCAATTATACGAAGATTAGTTTGGCTTGTCTTCTTTAAGACTTAAGAACTAAATCTCAAGATCAAATGTAATTTGTTGAACTTTAAAGTTTTAAATCTTTCACATTTCTTATTTACAACTACTTTGACGTATATGAACAATAAAATGATTTAAAGTGTAGGATGTCCATCAAATGCTTGTGCTGTAGGCATTTTTTATAATGGTGTAACCAAGAGTCTTATAGTTGACAATTTCAACATGACAACTAATACATACACAGTTCTAATGGAAGTTTCAAATCAGCCCCTTATGACAAACATACTTATTCAAAATATGCATTATATCTCATTGTCTTACAATTTCCAGTTTCCTAATAGTGCTTTATAATATGTATTATACCTAACATATTGTTGTTTTCTGCAGCCTGGCAAAAAAGGCAAAGCTATTGCAACATGTAATGATGGTGCGCGGTCGACATTAGCTGTGTTGCCACTCAACATGCACCATCAGCAGAATTAGATAGCTCCAAAGAGCAAAATGTTCCCTCTTTGGAGATTACTCAAAGGCAGCAGTGACAAGTGTCCTCTCTAGGGAATGACGGTACCATTCAAATTCAATTCTAAACTTGTGTTATTGATCATTTTAGTTCCTTTTATCCGCCAAATCCAAAACTGCAACGGAAAGAAAAATTGCAATTCCACTCTCTAATTATAATTGTTGGTTCTCACTTTGCAGGCTGCAAGGTTCGAAACTTTCGGATTAATAATAAAAAATAACCAAATTGACTGCTTGATGCAAATTTATTAGGTTGTCACTGTTGGGTTTTAATTGCCAAATTAGATCTATTATTGGTTGTTTATTAATGAATCACATTATTATGCTAATGTTTAATTGGTTACTGTAGATTTTTTACTAGCATCATTTTAATAAGTTTCGAATCTTATTTAAATCACTTTGAAAATGTTTGTCAAGTGGTTTGTCTTAAAATTAAAACTTTTGGATGGATGTTAATTTTACATCTTTAATTATGCAGTCATGAGTGGTTCATTTTAATTGCACTTTTACTTCTTAAAAAACTAATACAAATGGATGGTTTTCTTGAAGAATCTCGGTTGATCAATGGCGCTTGTGTGAGATGAATTGGAAAGCTAAAGTGACCAGATGGTTGTCTCAAAATCATCTCATCACCTTGAGCAGTGTCTCTCGAACAGGTTAGCAAACAAATTCTTGATGTTCTATTTTCTTATTTATATCTTCAAATCAATTTATTGTTCATAAGTTCATTCATATTATTAGAGTTTGAGGATTATGAAATTAAAAGATTTTATTTGGCAAATGCTTGTTTGATACATGAAGATCCATTAACAGTTCAAATAAAGGTTTTCTATTTTTCTATATATATGCATTATCACGTCTGTGTTTTTTTTATAATGTTGTAACTAATTGATTTAAACACTTTTTTAGGTTTGTGATGGAAGGAGCTTATTTGAATGGCTTGTGTTAATAGGGCATAAAGAGCATCTCCTAAATGTCCAATACAGAATGCATCCATCTATAAGCCAGTTCTCAAATAGGACTGTTAGTTCGTTATTCTATTTTGGTTCTTACAAGGTTACTATAAGTTTGTTCCAGGTCCACTTTATGCTATGAAAGATGGCTGGGGATTAGCAACTGATGGGAAAATACTCTATGGAAGTGATGGATTGTCTTCTTTATATCATCTCAACAGTCAAACAATGAAAGGTTCATTGGAATTTGATTAATTTTTTTTACAGGTGATATTTAGGATTATAAAATCAAATTCATTGATCCCAACAAAAATTATAGTAGGTGTGATTCTCAGTCCATACATCAGAATGTGTTGATTTAGGTTGTGTTTTATCTCAAACATTATGCCAATCAATTATAGATATAAAGTGATGTATTTGTTAAACGAAAAGCTTCCATGCCAAGTACAAAAGCATTTTCTTTTTATTATTAGTTTGCATATCACGAATCTTTATGTGCTTATTCTTAAATAAAATGATGTATCATAATTTTCATGTAATTATCTAAAAAAAATTATCAGTTGGAAACTTTCATTACAAAAGTAAGCATTATTTGGTAGGATGACTAACTTTTCACATTTTGTTCATGTTAATACTTGGATTGTTTGCACGTTTGTTTCATGGTACAAGAATCAATACTTATTAGTGTGTATTATTTATTGAAGACTTGTAAAAATCATGGCATAACTAACGAGTGTATTATCTATATCATGAGAACATTGATAAATTAACAAACGAACACCGTGTTGTATATTTTTGTTGTACACGCCGCATCGCGCGGGTTTCCGACTAGTATATATATATATATATATATATATATAAATTTATAGACCCTGATAGGGGTAAATTTTCAGCTGACGATTATGGCTGAGGGTGGAGAAATAACAAAAATTGTGGATGAAAACGAATGTGAAGACATTGCCTCTTCACATAACGGTGGAGGTGTAGCTGGAATACTGAAGGAGGAAACCAGGAAGCATATTTCGGAGGAAGTAGCAAAGGCGTTTGAAGTTACGATTCCACACTTACTCGAGAAATGAGAACAATAATTCAACAAGAGTTATCCAAGGGTAACTCAAATTTGAATGATGAGATGAACGAGAAGGAAACGAATAAAGCAAAGCAAACAAATGAAAAGGAGACAAAGAGAGCAAGTTACAAAGACTTTATGGTATGTAAACCTGATGAGTTTCATGGTGAGATTGATCCATTGAAGAGTCACCGATTGATATCTGGAATAGAGATTGTCTTTAAAACAAGTCACTGTGTAACGGCCGTCTCCCGGGACACGTCACTATGTCGGATTTACTCATAAGCACATTAATAAAATAGATATAACTCAATCGCAGCGGAAATAAAACATATTATACATAAGTAAACCCGATTACATATATGTCACACAACCATTTTTTTTATTTATTTACAAAATCTACATCTATGCCAGTCTTCTCAAAACCTGCAGCCAGCATCCATCCAGAGTCACTTATGCCAACTGCTTCTTGCCTCGCCTAGCTGTGGCTTCACCATCTCTACCTGATGTGCATGTTAAAAGTTGCCGGCTTAAGCTGGTGAGTTTTAAGTTTAGTAAATATCTTTTCATTTCAAATTACTTATTTCATAAACATTTCATAAAATCACACATCAGTATACATATATCATATTATGCCAAAAATATTCATTAGTTAAAACTCTGTTCACCTGACGGTGCTCTGTTTTACCCGAAGGTAACTCTGTTCACCCGAAGGTGCTATGTTTTACCCAAAAGTAACTCTGTTTTACCCGAAGGTAATTCTATTCACAAGAAGGTGCTCTGTTTTACCCGAAGGTAACTCTGTTCACCTGAAGGTGCTCTGTTTTACCCGAAGGTACCTTTGTTTTACCCGAAGGTACTCTGTTTTAACCGAAGGTAAGTACTAAAGACTTTATTCACCCAAAGGTGCTTTCAAAATCTTTTTTAAAAACTTTACAATCAGCACCGTAGTGCAAGAATTCTTTTTCGGAATACCGTCTTAACCTTAGACCTATCCACCGACATCATCTTGTTATATCGAAGGAGCATATGGCTACACACCTTCGATATATTAGGACCATGTCTTTGTTAGTATCCGATATTTAGACCTCTTAAAAACTCTTTTTTTTTGTAAATTTGTTTTCAAACCAAAGATTTGGGATGCCTTTTTCTATTTTGAAAATTACGTACATAAAATTTGTCATTATCCCGACTTAACATTGGTATAAACGGGAAACATCCCGGCATCAATATAATATCATATACATCAAAACATTATCAATATAACATTCACATCAGCCCAAAGCTCTTAAAACAGTAAAACAAGGCTCATAGAACTCACCTTAACTTAGTTATGCACAACGAGCTAACTTTCTTTGCTATCCTTCACTTTCTCAAGTTCACAATGATATCCTATTAAAATGGATATCCTAACATAATTAAAATCTTAATCATAAAACGTTTTATTTCAGGGTTTCTAAACGGGCAGCACAACGGCTTATCCAATAGTGTTTTTAGATTTTAAGTCGGGCATAACCTTGACTTATATTCCTTGATTTTTCTTAAAACAATTGGGCAGAACCTCTGCTTATATTTGTTTGTTTTTCAAAAACCAATCGGGCAGAACCTCGACGTGTTTTTGATTTAAACCAAACAAGTAATCATAATCTTATTATATATAGTAATAATAAGATCTAAAACGAGCATTATAACAAATTTAAATTATACGAGATTTATACCTTAAAGAAGTTTGGCACTACCTTGCGTTGAATACTAGATGATTGGAGGGGTTAAATATGGGTATTTGGGGGTGTAGAGTCAGAATTTGAGATCTGCTGGGTAATTTTTCGTAAAAATTTTTGAAATCTGACGATCTGGTACTTATAGACGAATTCTGGGTCCGGGGCGCATCGCCTAGCCCCAACGTTTGGCGCGGGGTAGTACGCCCGGATGCAACATGTTTCACGTGTGCCACGTGTTGACACATGGTGCCACGTGTCGCGTTCGCGCGTGCTTTTCTTGTTTTCGCGATTACTTGAGCATAGGAACTCCGGTTTACGCGCGGTTTTCGCCTACGTTCATGATTTTTCGAGATCTTTCCAATGGTTATAATTTTAGGACCTGAAGAGTTCAATTCATATGACCTCTTATTTAACGCTTTATTCGACTCAACGTATTTTGAAATCGAAGCCTCGTTTCGCGATTTCGCTTACATTCATTTTCTCTATTTTCAAGTTAGGATTCTAGATATGAAGTCGGTTTGACACTTAATGAAATCAATATAAGGTGATGTATGTTTCTTTAAGATCTATTAACACCAGATTCCTTTCATTCTTCTTTCGCATATTATCACTAATTCAGCTAAAGACTTATGAATATTAATATTAATATTCCTTTAATATAATTGCTATATGTTTAAAGTACAAGAAAAACGGATGTTACAACTCTACCCCCCTTAAATGGGCTTCGTCCCCGAAACCTATTACAACGTAAACAATTGAGGGTAGCATATTCTCATCTCTTCTTCGGTTTCCCAGGTTGCCTCTGATCCCTTTCTATGCTTCCATTATACCTTAACCATCTTGACAATTTTATTACGGAGTCTCTTTTCATCGCGATCAAGTATCGCAAATGGTTCTTCTACGTAATTAAGCTTGTCATCAACCTCGATCTCATCATAAAGCACATGAGAGCTTTCATCCGCAAGACATTTCCGTAGGTAAGACACATGAAAAGTCGGGTGTATACTACTAAGTTCGTCTGGCAGTTCCAATCAGTATGCAACTTTACCGATCCTAGCCAAGATCTTAAATGGTCCGATATACCTCGGACTTAATTTTCCTCGCTTTCTAAATCGAATTAGACCTTTCCATGGGGATACTTTTAATAACACGATCCCGTACATTGAATTCAATTGGTCTTCTTCTTTTGTCTACATAACACTTTTAACAATCTTGGGAAGCTTTTAGTCGTGCTCTGATTTGAGCGAGCTTATTGGCCATATGTTCTACACCAGTTTTGCTCCCCATGTCTTTTTGTCCAACTTCACCCCAACATAATGGTGTTCGACATCGTCTCCCGTATAACATTTCATATGGTGGCATTCCAATGCTAGCATGGTAGATGTTATTATACGAGAATTCGACTAGCGGTAAATGATCGTCCCAATTACCACCAAAGTCAATAACACACGCACGTAGCATATCTTCTAATGTTTGTATCGTTCTTTCAGTTTGCCCATCCGTTTGAGGATGATATGCCGTGCTTAAACATAATCTCCTTCCCATCTGTTCATGGAATTTCTTCCAGAATCTAGAAGTAAATCTGGTATCTCGATCCGACACAATCAAGAGTGGTACTCCATGACGTGCAACAATTTCTTTTGCGAACAATTCCGATAACTTTTCGGACGAATATGTCTCACGTATTGGTAAGAAGTGAGCACTCTTCGTTAATCGGTCTACAATCACCCATATGGAATCATGTTGTTTAGCTGTACGCTGTAGCTTTGTGATGAAATCCATGATGACGTGTTCCCATTTCCATTCAGGAACTTCCAAAGGCTTTAAATAGTCGTGAGGCTTTTGATGCTCAGCTTTCACTTACAAACAAGTCAAGCATCGGTTAACGTATTGTAATATGTTGAATTTCATTCCTGGCCACCAGTAATTCTTGTGTAGATCTTGAAATATTTTGGTAGTACCAGGATGAACATAATATCTTGACTTGTGTGCTTCGTCGAGAATTCTCGATCTGATATCCTTATATCGAGGTACCCACATCCTACCATAACGAGTTTTGATTCCGAACTCGTTTTCATCAAGCTTCTTTATCAGACCAAAAATTCTTTCACTCATCACGTTTTCTTCTTTTAATGCTTCTTGTTGTGCATCTTTGAGTTCATTCAGAAAATCTGATGTTATAACAAGCGCATAAGATTTCACCCGAATAGGAGAAAAATCGCCTTTGTGACTTAGCGCATCGGCCACCACATTGGCCTTTCCTGGATGGTAAAGAATTTCACAATCATTATTCTTAATCAACTCGAGCCATCTACATTGTCTCATATTCAAGTTTTTTATTCGATGAAATACTTCAGACTTTTATGATTAGAGTAGATGGTGCATTTGGCACCATACAAATAGTGTCTCCATATCTTTAGTGCAAACACGACTGATGCCAATTCCAAGTCATGTGTTGGGTAATTCTTTTCATGGGTTTTCAGTTGTCGTGAAGCATAAGCAATAACTTTGCCCCGTTGCATTAGAACACAACCCAAACCCTGATATGATGCATCAGAATAAATTACCATGCCTTCTGTTCCATCTAGTAATGATAGAAGTGGGGCATTTGTTAATCGTTTCTTCAGTTCGTCAAATGCAATTTGTTGTTCAGGACCCCATTCAAACTTTATTTCTTTCTTGGTTAACTTGTTCATGGCAGAAGCAATCTTGGAGAAATCTTGGATGAATCATCGGTAGTAACCGGCCAAACCCAGAAAGCTACGAACTTCAGTGGGTGTCTTTGGCGGATTCCATTTTGTCACCGACTCGACCTTACTTGGGTCAACCAGGATTCCATTAGCATTGATTACATGACCTAGAAATTGTACTTCTCTTAGCCAAAAGGCACATTTTGAGAATTTGGCATACAACTTCTCTCTTCTCAACATCTCCAAAACTTCTTTTAGGTGATAGGCATGGTCTTCTTCATTCTTAGAATATATCAAAAAATCATCAATGAACAGAATCACTGACCTATCAAGCATTGGTCGACATACCCTATTCATGAGATCCATGAATGCTACTGGGGCATTAGTTAAACCAAACGACATTACCAAAAACTCATAATGTCCGTATCGCGTTCGGAATGCAGTCTTTGATATGTCTTTTTCTCTCACCTTTAGCTGATGATAGCCCGAATGTAGGTCGATTTTGGAGAACCAACTCGCGCCTTGTGGCTGGTCAAACAAGTCATCTATTCTAGGAAGAGGATATTTATTCTTTATTGTGAGTTTATTTAGCTCCATGTATTCTATGCACATTTGCATACTCCCATCTTTCTTTTTACAAATAATTTTGGAGCTCCCCAAGGCGAAACACTTGGCCGCACAAAACCTTTGTCTAATAGGTCTTGCAACTGCGACTTTAACTCCTTCATCTCTGAGGGTGCAAGTCGATAAGGTGCCTTCGCAGCAACTGGTTTAGCTCCTGGTAAAAGATCTATGTGAAACTCTACTTCTCGTTCTGAAGGCATACCCGGTAATTCGTCAGGAAACACATCGGGGAATTGGGATACCACCGGAATATCTTTTAGTTCTTTCGTCTTCGCCTTATTATCGACCACATATGCGAGATAAGCTTTGCAACCTTGATTCATAAACTTCTGGGCCTTCAACATTGAAACGATCTTTAGAAGAGCTCGTACGATATCCAAAGATAACAATTCGATCTCCATCAGGAACTCGGAGTTGAATGATCTTCTTTTTACATAATATTTCAGCTTCATGTTCTGTTAGCCAATCCATGCCCAGCACGACATCAAACCCGCCCAAAGTTATTGGGTAAAGGTTAATGGGAATTTTATGACCATCAAGGTCAATTGAACAACCCTCAACAATGGTAGAAATAACTACCTTCTTTCCTAGTGCTGTTTCAACTTCTAGTAGGGTATCTATCTTATTGGGGATCTTATTGAGCAGCATACAAAAGTTAACTGATATAAAACTCCTACTGGCACCAGAATCAAATAATACAGTAATGGGCATGTTATTGATAAGAAACATACCCGACACAACATCTGGGGTTTCCTTAGCTGCACCAACGGTCATTGTAAAAGCTCTCCCCTTGGGTTTTGAAACCATGTCCATTGTCTTATTTGGGCCTTCTGTTGCCCGATGACCTTGTTTTCCGCAATCGAAACATTTTACATTCGGGCATTTGTTGGCATAATGCCCTTCCTTGCCGCACCGAAAACAGACGTTCATCCCCATTCTGCAGTTCCCACTATGCATCTGGTCACATATCTTACAAACTGTTGGACTGCTACCATATGTCTTTCTTTTTGGTCTAAAGTTATCATTCTTAGAACTTTGATTGTAATCTCCCCACTTCCTCTTATTTGACCCAGGCCTTCCTCCTAGCCCGTACACTTCTTCGAATATTTCTGTTGTAAACTCTACTGCAGACTGATAGGTTCCTGGTGCGGAACCTTTAACTAATCTCCTTACCTCTGACGAAAACCCCTGAATATAACGCTTGATTTGGGACTCCTCTGGTGTTACTAAGTGAGGTACAAATCTGGACATCTCATTAAACTTAGTCGTGTACTCTTGATGAGTCATAGTACCGACCTATAGATTCATGAAATCCTTCTCCATCTTATCTATAACAAAATTTGGACAAAATTTTGCTAACACTAAACGCTTGAAACTCTCCCAACTTAATGCTTCTACCGCAGGCTCCCCCATTGCTTGCTGAATTGTGTACCACGAAAACAAAGCTTCAGATACAAAAGAATGAGCTGCAGACTTAACTTTCTGACTATCATTGCACTCACTAATCTTGATCACGAACTCCATCTCTCGAAGCCACTGGTGTGCTGTCACTGCATCTTTCTTTCCATCGAATGAAGGAGGGTTACAACTCTTGAAGATCTTGTAGTCGCATCCATTCTTTTTATCTTCTTGTCTAACCGTAGTGAGTGGTACGAAAATTTGAGTAGCTCCATTTTCCATAGCTATACCTGTCTCTATTCCCGTATTGTTATCAGCACCAGAGCGATTACCATTACTATCCTTCTCTTGTCGACGTATTTCTGTAGCAATTTCTGGTATTGCCGCTTTAAGCATTCTTACAAAGTTTCCTTCCATCTGATATGGTTGATCGTTGGCTCCGTTATTCTCATGAGGATTTTCATTCGTTTCAATGTGTACTTCATCTTCCAAATTTGGATTTAATCGAGTACTTCTTCTTCTAATTAGGGCCTATCGGTATCACGATCGATATTTTCATCTAGAGCACGTTCTCTATTGGCCATCCTACAATTAAGGTATAGGATAGCTCAATATTTGTATGATAATTAGTAATCCAGAGTACGAATGTATAATAAATAATCAATTACAGAACCTAGGATGTAATTACTTATTTACTATGACATCATCTTCTAGTTTACATTCTATCATATTTATATTAAATATCCCACCTTAACCCTTAACTTACAGCACCTTTAAAAATAATGGATCAAACTTTAGCATTATTTGCAAATGCCAAACCTCAATTGCAGTAGCTAATTGCAATTGATTTTTAGCATTTACGCATGTGTCAAAAGTTTCATTCGTTATATGCTTGATACATCCTATGTGGCTGGCATGTGGCTGCTATGACTGGAATTCCTAAGTTTTCCCAGAGACCTAGTTTAAGTTTAGTTACCGCTTGAGTACGTAAATCTCTTAAACCAGTGCTCTGATACAAACTTGTAACTCCCGTCTCCTGGGACACGTCACTATGTCGGATTTAATCATAAGCACATTGATAAAATAGAGATAACTCAATTGTAGCGAAAATAAAACATATTATACATAAGTAAACCCGATTACATATATGTCACACAACCAATTTTTTTATTTATTTACAAAATCTACATCTATGCCAGTCTTCTCAAAACCTGCAGCCAGCATCCATCCAGAGTCACTTATGCCAACTGCTTCTTGCCTCGCCTAGCTGTGGCTTCACCATCTCTACCTGATGTGCATGTTAAAAGTTGCCAGCTTAAGCTGGTGAGTTTTAAGTTTAGTAAATATCTTTTCATTTCAAATTACTTATTTCATAAACATTTCATAAAATCACACATCAGTATACATATATCATATTATGCCAAAAGTATTCATTAATTAAAACTCTGTTCACCTGACGGTGCTCTGTTTTACCCGAAGGTAACTCTGTTCACCCGAAGGTGCTATGTTTTACCCAAAAGTAACTCTGTTTTACCCGAAGGTAATTCTATTCACCAGAAGGTGCTCTGTTTTACCCGAAGGTAACTCTGTTCACCTGAAGGTGCTCTGTTTTACCCGAAGGTACCTTTGTTTTACCCGAAGGTAACTCTGTTTTAACCGAAGGTAAGTACTAAAGACTTTATTCACCCAAAGGTGCTTTCAAAATCTCTTTTAAAAACTTTACAATCAGCACCGTAGTGCAAGAATTCTTTTTAGGAATACCGTCTTAACCTTAGACCTATCCACCGACATCATCCTGTTATATCGAAGGAGCATATGGCTACACACCTTCGATATATTAGGACCATGTCTTTGTTAGTATCCGAGATTTAGACCTCTTAAAAACTCTTTTTTTTTTGTAAATTTGTTTTCAAACCAAAGATTTGGGATGCCTTTTTCTATTTTGAAAATTACGTACATAAAATTTGTCATTATCCCGACTTAACATTGGTATAAACGGGAAACATCCCGGCATCAATATAATATCATATACATCAAAACATTATCAATATAACATTCACATCAGCCCAAAGCTCTTAAAACAGTAAAACAGGGCTCATAGAACTCACCTTAACTTAGTTATGCACAACGAGCTAACTTTCTTTGCTATCCTTCACTTTCTCAAGTTCACAATGATATCCTATTAACATGGATATCCTAACATAATTAAAATCTTAATCATAAAACGTTTTATTTCAGGGTTTCTAAACGGGCAGCACAACGGCTTATCCAATAGTGTTTTTAGATTTTAAGTCGGGCAGAACCTTGACTTATATTCCTTGATTTTTCTTAAAACAATTGGGCAGAACCTCTGCTTATATTTGTTTGTTTTTCAAAAACCAATCGGGCAGAACCTCGACGTGTTTTTGATTTAAACCAAACAAGTAATCATAATCTTATTATATATAGTAATAATAAGATCTAAAACGAGCATTATAACAAATTTAAATTATACGAGATTTATACCTTAAAGAAGTTTGGCACTACCTCGCGTTGAATACTAGATGATTGGAGGGGTTAAATATGGGTATTTGGGGGTGTAGAGTCAGAATTTGAGATCTGCTGGGTAATTTTTCGTAAAAATTTTTGAAATCTGACGATCTGGTACTTATGGACGAATTCTGGGTCCGGGACGCATCGCCTAGCCCCAACGTTTGGCGCGGGGTAGTACGCCCGGATGCAACATGTTTCACGTGTGCCACGTGTTGACACATGGTGCCACGTGTCGCATTCGCGCGTGCTTTTCTTGTTTTCGCGATTACTTGAGCATAGGAACTCCGGTTTACGCGCGGTTTTCGCCTACGTTTCTTGTTTTCGCGATCACGTGTGCCAACTGCTTCGTGCCTCGACTAGCTGAGGCTTCACCATCACTACCTAATGTGCATGTTAAAAGTTGTCAGCTTAAGCTGGTGAGTTCTAAGTTTAGTAAATATCTTTTCATTTCAAATTATTCATTTCATAAACATTTCATAAAATCACACATCAGTATACATATATCATATTATGCCAAAAACATTCATTAATTAAAACTCAGTTCACCTGACGGTGCTCTGTTTTACCCGAAGGTAACTCTGTTCACCTGAAGGTGCTCTGTTTTACCCGAAGGTAACTCTGTTCACCCGAAGGTGCTCTGTTTTACCCGAAGGTAACTTTGTTTTACCCAAAGGTAACTCTGTTTTACCCGAAGGTAACTCTGTTCACCCGAAGGTGCTCTGTCTTACCCGAAGGTACCCCTGTTTTACCCGAAGGTAACTCTGTTTTACCCTAAAGTAAGTACTAAAAACTTTATTCACCCAAAGGTGCTTTCAAAATCTCTTTTAAAAACTTTATAATCAGCACCGTAGTGCAAGAATTCTTTTTTGGAACACCGTCTTTACCTAAGACCTATCCACCGACATCAACATGTTATATCGAAGGAGCATATGGCTACACACCTTCGATATATTAGGACCATGTCTTTGTTAGTATCCGAGATTTAAACCTCTTAAAAACTCTTTTTTTTTTGTAAATTTCTTTTCAAACCAAAGATTTGGGTTGCCTTTTCCTATTTTGAAAATTGCGTACATAAAATTCGGCATTATCCCGACTTAACATTGGTATAAACGGGAAACATCCCGGCATCAATATAATATGATATACATCAAAACATCATCAATATGACATTCACATCAGCCCAAAGCACTTAAAACAGTAAAACAGGGCTCATAGAACTCACCTTAACTTAGTTATGCACAAGGAGCTAACTTTCTTTGCTATCCTTCACTTTCTCAAGTTCACAATGATATCCTATTAATATGGATATCCTAACATCATTATAATCTTAATCATAAAATGCAAACCCCTTTTTATTTCAGGGTTTCTAAACGGGGAGCACAACGGCTTATCCAATAGTGTTTTTCGATCTTAAGTCGGGCAGAACCTTGACTTATATTCCTTGATTTTTTTGAAAACAATTGGGCAGAACCTCTGATTATAATTGTTTGTTTTTCAAAAACCAATCGGGCAGAACGTCGACGTGTTTTTGATTTAAACCAAACAATTAATCATAATCTTATTATATATAGTAATAATAAGATCTAAAACGAGCATTATAACAAATCTAAATTATACGAGATTTATACCTTACAGAAGTTTGGCAGTAGCTAGCATTGAATACTAGATGATTGGAGGGGTTAAATATGGGTATTTGTTGGTGTAGGGTCGGAATTTGAGAGCTGCAGGGTAATTTTTCGTAAAAATTTTCGAAATCTGACGATCTGATACTTATAGACGAATTTTGGGTTCGGGGCGCATCGCCTAGCCCCAACGTTTGGCTCGGGGCTGTACGCTCGGATGCAATATGTTGCATGTGTGCCACATGGTGCCATGTGTCGCGTTCGCGCTTGTTTTTCTTGTTTTCGTGATAACTTGAGCATACGAACTCTGTTTTACGCGTGATTTTCACCTACGTTCACGATTTTTCGAGATTTTTCCAATGGTTATAATTTCAAGACCTGAAGAGTTCAATTCATATGACCTCTTATGTAACGCTTTATTCGACTCAGCGTATCTTGAAATCGGAGCCTCGTTTCGCGATTTCGCTTACACTCCTTTTCTCTATTTTCAAGTTAGGATTCTAGATATGAAGTCAGTTTGACACTTAATTAAATCAATATAAGGTGATGTATGTTTCTTTAAGATCTATTAACACCAGATTCCTTTCATTCTTCTTTCGCATATTATCACTAATTCAGCTAAAGACTTATGAATATTAATATTCCTTTAATATAATTGCTATATGTTTAAAGTACAAGAAAACCGGATGTTGCACACTGTGACCCCACAAATGAAGTAAATTATGCAACTACTCTCCTTAGACAACATGCTAAAGATTGGTGGGATACGTATAAGCAATAAAAGGTAAAGAAGGTGTTAAGGCAATGATGAGGCGGGATTTTAGAACAATGTTCAGCAATTGACAAAATAAAGGTAGAATATCTTACCATGAGGCAAAAAGATGAATCTGTTGATAAAATCACTTTAATGTTCTTTCATAGATCTAAGGTCTACACTGATATCTTATGAACAGAGCGGGACTGGATAATTAGATATCATCTTATGCTCAAGACGGGATATAGGGAGTACATAATTCCTTCTAAATGTGAGACTTTACAAGCACTGATAAATTAGGCTTGAACGGGACATGGAACTTCAGAGATCTGTTGAAAGGGGGAAACGAAAAGCTGAGGTGATAACAACTCCAGTTAAAAGACTAAATTTGTGTCACCTTATAAGAAAAAAGTTTCAAGACTGAACCCTATCGTTGCAAAATTTGTAGGAAAGGACACTTAGGAGAGTGCAGAGCTACTCAGATTGTATGTTTTAAGTGTGGAAGGCCGAGTCACACATCCTTGCATTGCCCTAGCGCGGTGAATTTGTAAGAAAATTGTTATTAACCCGGACATGTAAAGAGTGAATCCCCAAAACTAAATCCAAGATTCAGAGTGGGGTGAAAGAGTGAGAAACAAAGAGGTAAAGAGCCCGGAAGCCCCAAAGGCAAAAGGTAGAGCATTTCAAATAACAGTAGAGGAGACTAAGAGTATCCCTAATGTGGTAACATGTATATTTCTAATAAATTCTATTCCTGCAAATATTCTTTTTGACTCGGGGGCTAGTAGGTCTTTTATATGTGTTGAAGTTGCTAAGCATCCCTTGTTCATAGTTGATAAATTGCATAAACTATTAGAAATTGATGTCGCTAACAACAATAGTTTATAGTATTCAATGTCTATAAGAATTGTATACTAAACCTAGATGGAGAGGATTTTAATGTTGATTTAATTCCTATGGATATAAAGGAATTTGATATGCTATGGTAGGCATGGATTGGTTGTTACAATATTATGCAAATATTATATGCAACCGAAAGGTTATAAAATTAACAATGCCAAGTGGAAAACCAATTTCGATACATGGCGAAAGAAAGGGAGACGTTGCTTTTTGTTCATACATAAAAGTAAGGAAATATATAAGTCACGGGTGCAATGCTTATATGGAGTATGTTACCGAATCGGATAAGGAAGACCTTAAATTGGAAGAGGTGCAGGTGGTAAATGAGTTTACTGATGTTTTTCCAACTGAATTACCCAGTGTTAAACTGGTTAGAGAAGTGGAATTTCGAATTGACTTGAAACCAGAAGCAAAACCGGTTGTAAAAGCTCCTTACCGGTTAGAACCTTCCGAAATGCAAGAGTTAATGTGTGACAATCCGACTTTTCGGATTAACCCTGTTAACTGAGAATGGTTAGATCACAGGCCCAGTAAGGCCAAAGAAGGCCCAGTAAGGCCCAATAAGGCCAAGGTAGGCCAATGAAGCCCAATAGTAGTTATAAAACCCAATTGAATAGGAAATAAGGCCAATCACAAACCTGAGGCCCAAGGGAGGCCCAATTACAAATTCAAGGCCCAAGGTAGGCCCAATTATATTTTATGAGACCCAAGTGGACAGAAGGTAGGCCCAATGAGTCTAAGGTAGGGCCAATTGGCCCAAATGGGTTAACTTAGCCCAATAATATTCCTATTGAACTAATTAGTGACAATTCGGGATTTTCGGCTCAACTTTGTTAACCGAATTGTTATGCAATTGAGCTAAATAATACCTAAAGGATTGGAATTAGTAGAAATCAGTCTTAATATGCTCTAATTACAAAATTAAGACTTGTAATTGATTTAAAGGTTCAAGTTTGACCTTAGAAGTCAAAATTCGCATGGGATTATCAATTAAATCCGAAATTCATCACAATATGAAGTTGTAACCGATCATTAACCTTCCTTAATCATCATATTGATGATTATCATTAATGATTAACGGTTATATTACACAGTAATGTCGAATTGAACTCAAAAGGTCACAAGAACTTGAAACCGTAGCCCTCAACTCTAAAATTTGTATAATTCGGTTTCAACTCACACAATTGAAGTTTAAGAACTTCCAATCGGCACTCTTAGAGTAATTATCACAAGACAATTCAATCGTAGAAGTTCGGGCTAGAAGATTCAATCGTGAGGCGACCGAAATCCAACCTAGAAGTCAATCTCTTTCAATTGGCTATCAAATCACGTAAGTTTTCACTTCTACATCTTCTGAAACCACCGAATAAGAATATCCCTAACCTAATTTCATCTAAGTATCTCGAATTATAAGGGTCCGAGTTCTAGGGTTCTTAACAAAGTCGATTTTGGGGGTTTTTGATCAAATGAGTTTAAGAATCAAATTATTGTGCATGGTCAGTTTCAGAAAACTCCGATTATGCTAATTAATATGCTAATTTCATTAGGTAACAACGAATTGTATGAATTCTAGTTCTAGGGTTTATGCATCACGACGGTTTTGGGTTTTTGAGGAGATTGAATTCGAAAATCAAATTATGTATTTCAGAAGGATTCGTGAGAATCATTTTAATAGAAACCCACTGTTAATTACTCAAAAACAAAACGAATTCAATGAATTTGATTATTAGGGTTTATGTAATAAAAAGTCTTGGGGATTTCGAATCAAACGAATTCGTTATTTGAATTAAAGAGCACAGATAGTTTCGAAATCATGGTTTCATTAAAAACCCCTATGATTTTGCAAATTAACATTAGCTAATCAAACAGATTTGAGTTGGGGATTGAGAACTCAAGTTCGAACATGTTAAGACCAGTTTTATGGGGTTATGATGTTTAATATTTCGAATTAAAACCATTACTAGAGTCGGTTGGATGATTAGAATAGAAACCATATGGTTTTAGGATTAATCGGGTTCGAATTTGTGATCAATTGGGAAGCGTGCTTCGGCTATAGTAAGAAATAGGGAATCTGGCTAAGTAAAGCTTAAAACAATTAATTTATGAAGTCTGTTGCGATACCCTAGCGGGCTGAGTTGGTAGAGCGTGTGTGTTGTGATCAGGAGGTCGCGGGTTCGAGCCATGGTGTGGCCGGGTTTTTGGAAAAAATACCATTTTAAGTATTTTTGTAATATATTTCGCATACGAACTCCGTTTTAACCCGTTCGAGTTGCGTTGGAACCGTAACGAGAACAACACACAGAAGGGTTGTTTTGAGTGTGGCAAGATGGGGCATTTTAAGAAAGATTGCCCACAGCTCAAGAAAGGCGGGGACAATAATGTCAATGGCAATGGGAATGGCAACGGTAATGGTAATGGCACCAACAACAACAATAACAATAACAACAACAATAATGGTGCTAGGGGCAGGGCGTTTGTGATTGGAGGACGTCAAGCACGGGAGGATCCCAACATTGTTACGGGTACGTTCCTCTTAAATAATCACTATGCCTCTATGTTATTTGACACTGGTGCCGATCGGAGTTTTGTATCTAGTTCACTTGCTAAGTTGCTAAATGTTAGTCCCACTGCCTTAGATAGTCCATACACTGTGGAATTAGCTGATGGTAAGTTGATCGTAGTGGAAAATATTTTTAAGGGATGTATACTTGATTTGATGGGTCAAACATTAGAGATTGATCTGATGCCTATTGCCTTAGGCAGTTTTGATGTGGTTATTGGCATGGACTGGTTGTCCAAAAACCAGGCTGAAATCGTATGCCATGAAAAGATTGTTCGCATACCTCTTCCGCAGGGAGAGACATTGTATGTACAAGGCGAGAAGAGCAGTACGCCACTGCGTCTCATATCTTGTATGAAAGCACACAAATGTCTGCGGAAAGGTCATACGGCAGTTATAGCACTTATAACTGAAAAGCCAGTAGCTGAGAAGAAGATTGAAGATATACCTGTTGTTTGTGAATTTCCGGAGGTATTTCCAGAAGACTTGCCGGGATTACCGCCTATCAGACAGGTGGAATTCCGAATCGACCTTACACCAGATGCAGCACCGATAGCTAGGGCGCCTTACCGACTTGCACCGTCAGAGATGCAAGAGTTATCCACACAATTGCAAGAGTTGTTGGATAAGGGTTTCATACGACCTAGTTTTTCACCGTGGGGAGCTCCAGTTTTGTTTGTTAAGAAGAAGGACGGGACTTTCTGTATGTGTATCGATTACCGGGAATTGAACAAGGTTACTATCAAGAACCGGTATCCGTTACCCAGGATTGACGATCTGTTCGATCAGTTGCAAGGTTATCAGGTCTGGTTATCATCAACTAAGAGTTCAGAAGGAGGATATTCCGAAGACAGCATTCAGAACACGCTATGGCCATTATGAGTTCTTGGTCATGCCATTTGGGTTGACAAACGCTCCAGCTGTATTTATGGATCTCATGAATCGTGTTTGTAAACCTTATCTTGATAAGTTTGTCATTGTTTTCATCGATGACATTCTCATCTATTCACAATCTGAGGAGGAACATGCTGAACATCTTCGATTACTATTGGAATTACTGAAACAGGAACAATTGTACGCTAAGTTCTCGAAATGTGATTTCTGGATGCGAGAAGTACAATTTCTGGGTCATATAGTCAACGAAAAGGGCATACATGTTGATCCAGCAAAGATTGAAGCGATTAAGAATTGGGAAGCGCCAAAGACCCCTACCGAGGTACGGCAATTCCTTGGGTTGGCGGGATATTATCGACGATTCATTGAAGGTTTCTCAAAGATCGCTCAACCACTTACCGCTCTTACGCACAAGGGAACGAAGTATAACTGGACGGATAAACAGGAAACTGCGTTCCAGTTATTGAAACAGAAACTTTGCAGCGCACCAATTCTGTCCTTACCAGAAGGGACGGAAGACTTTGTGGTGTATTGTGATGCATCTGCACAAGGTTTGGGATGTGTGTTGATGCAACGTGATAAAGTGATTGCTTATGCTTCCAGGCAACTACGAACACACGAAAAGAATTACACTACTCATGACTTGGAGTTAGGAGCAGTGGTTTTTGCCTTGAAGATTTGGAGGCATTACTTGTAAGGAACTAAGTGTACTATTTACACTGATCATAAGAGTCTGCAGCATATCTTTGATCAGAAGGAGCTGAATATGAGACAACGAAGATGGGTTGAGTTGTTGAACGATTACGAATGCGCGATTAAATATCACCCGGGAAAAGCTAATGTGGTAGCTGACTCTCTGAGCAGAAAAGACACAACAGGAACAAGAAGGGTTCGTGCACTTATGATGACTATACATACTGACTTACCAGACAAGGTACGCAGTGCTCAGATCGAGGCCTTGAAAACGGAAAACTTGGTACAGGAATCTTTACGAGGAATGGAAACACAGTTGGAGGTCAAGTCTGATGGAATTCGTTATTTCATTGATCGACTGTGGATACCTTTGTATGGAGGTTTAAGGGAACTCGTGATGGATGAATCACACAAGTCCAGGTATTCAGTCCATCCAGGATCAGACAAGATGTATCATGATTTGAAGGCACTGTATTGGTGGCCTCATATGAAAGCTGATATTGCTAAGTACGTTAGTAAATGTTTGACTTGTTCGAAAGTCAAAGTTGAATACCAGAAGCCATCTGGTTTACTGCAACAACCAGAGATACCGATGTGGAAGTGGGAACAGATTTCGATGGATTTCATTACTAAGTTACCCCGTACACCGACTGGTTGTGATACGATATGGGTAATTGTCGATCGATTAACGAAATCTGCACACTTCTTAGCAATCAAAGAAACTGATAAGATGGAGAAACTGACTCGCATTTACATCAAGGAAGTGGTAGCACGGCATGGCGTGCCAATCTCTATCATATCAGATCGGGATGCCAGATTTACTTCCAACTTTTGGAAATCACTCCATAAGTCATTGGGGACTCGCTTGGATATGAGTACCGCCTATCATCCACAGACAGACGGTCAAAGTGAACGAACGATTCAAACGCTCGAGGATATGTTACAAGCTTGTGTAATTGACTTTGGTGATAGTTGGGAGAATCATTTACCGTTAGTGGAATTCTCTTACAATAATAGTTATCATACAAGTATTCAAGCAGCACCGTTTGAAGCTTTGTATGGTCGCAAATGTCGTTCACCAGTTTGCTGGGCTGAAATTGGTGACAGTCAGATAACAGGTCCTGAATTGGTACACGAGACGATTGAGAAGATAGTTCAAATCCGGAACCGTATGGCAGCGGCCCGGGATCGACAGAAGAGTTATGCTGACAAACGTCGTAAACCGTTGGAATTTCAAGTAGGAGACCGAGTTCTTCTAAAAGTATCACCTTGGAAAGGTGTGATACGATTTGGCAAGCGCGGGAAGCTTAGTCCACGTTACGTAGGACCTTTTGAGATCCTGAAAAGGATTGGTCCGGTTGCATATCAACTCAAATTACCGGATGAACTCAGTGGAGTTCATGATGTCTTTCACGTATCAAACTTAAAGAAATGTCTTTCTGATGAGACATTGATTGTACCATTGGGGGAAATACAAGTGGATGAACAGTTACGATTCATTGAAGAACCAGCAGAAATTATGGACCGAGAGGTCAAACAACTTAAGCAAAGCAAGATTCCGATAGTCAAAGTTCGATGGAATTCAAGACGTGGTCCTGAATTCACATGGGAACGGGAAGACCACATGATGAAGAAATATCCTCATCTATTCAAAACAGCTACTGCTAACACGGAGAGCGCACGTTAAATTTCGGGACGAAATTTCCTTCAACAAGGGGATGACGTGATGCTTCACACATCAACACTGCAAATTTCAAACTGTAAGCACAAACACTTTATGCAATTGGTTTTGTTACAAACATTTGTGCTACATTACATTTTATATATTTTATGTGCTACATTACATTTTATATATTTTATGTGCTACATTTCATATGTTACATGTTATGGTAGTACATGCATGATTAGTTACACACATTTTGCTATGTGCGGGGTTACATAGTACAAACAGTTATAGACACTCACTATGTGTGAGGTTACACAACACAGTATGATAAAACACAAACAGTCACAGTTAGGTGAACTAACTAGTGTACACGCAAACAGCCACATTGAACGATCACATTTAGTTGTGATGTTGCAAGTATTAGATTTTGTGTGTGAATACACACAAGCACATGGAATGATCAAACCACACTAACACGTACGATTTAAACTCGTAAGTAGTTTCCTAACTACTCCTAACATTTACTAATTTTCGGGACGAAAATTCCTTCAACAAGGGGATGATGTGACAATCCGACTTTTCGGATTAACCCTGTTAACTGAGAATGGTTAGATCACAGGCCCAGTAAGGCCAAAGAAGGCCCAATAAGGCCAAGGTAGGCCAATGAAGCCCAATAGTAGTTATGAAGCCCAATTGAATAGGAAATAAGGCCAATCACAAACCTGAGGCCCAAGGGAGGCCCAATTACAAATTCAAGGCCCAAGGTAGGCCCAATTATATTTTGTGAGACCCAAGTGGACAGAAGGTAGGCCCAATGAGTCTAAGGTAGGCCCAATTGGCCCAAATGGGTTAACTTAGCCCAATAATATTCCTATTGAACTAATTAGTGACAATTCGGGATTTTCGGCTCAACTTTGTTAACCGAATTGTTATGCAATTGAGCTAAATAATACCTAAAGGATTGGAATTAGTAGAAATCAGTCTTAATATGCTCTAATTACAAAATTAAGACTTGTAATTGATTTAAAGGTTCAAGTTTGACCTTAGAAGTCAAAATTCGCATGGGATTATCAATTAAATCCGAAATTCATCACAATATGAAGTTGTAACCGATCATTAACCTTCCTTAATCATCATATTGATGATTATCATTAATGATTAACGGTTATATTACACAGTAATGTCGAATTGAACTCAAAAGGTCACAAGAACTTGAAACCGTAGCCCTCAACTCTAAAATTTGTATAATTCGGTTTCAACTCACACAATTGAAGTTTAAGAACTTCCAATCGGCACTCTTAGAGTAATTATCACAAGACAATTCAATCGTAGAAGTTCGGGCTAGAAGATTCAATCGTGAGGCGACCGAAATCCAACCTAGAAGTCAATCTCTTTCAATTGGCTATCAAATCACGTAAGTTTTCACTTCTACATCTTCTGAAACCACCGAATAAGAATATCCCTAACCTAATTTCATCTAAGTATCTCGAATTATAAGGGTCCGAGTTCTAGGGTTCTTAACAAAGTCGATTTTGGGGGTTTTTGATCAAATGAGTTTAAGAATCAAATTATTGCGCATGGTCAGTTTCAGAAAACTCCGATTATGCTAATTAATATGCTAATTTCATTAGGTAACAACGAATTGTATGAATTCTAGTTCTAGGGTTTATGCATCACGACTGTTTGGGGTTTTTGAGGAGATTGAATTCGAAAATCAAATTATGTATTTCAGAAGGATTCGTGAGAATCATTTAAATAGAAACCCACTGTTAATTACTCAAAAACAAAACGAATTCAATGAATTTGATTATTAGGGTTTATGTAATAAAAAGTCTTGGGGATTTCGAATCAAAGGAATTCGTTATTTGAATTAAAGAGCACAGATAGTTTCGAAATCAAGGTTTCATTAAAAACCCTATGATTTTGCAAATTAACATTAGCTAATCGAACGGATTTGAGTTGGGGATTGAGAACTCAAGTTCGAACATGTTAAGACCAGTTTTATGGGGTTATGATGTTTAATATTTCGAATTAAAACCATTACTAGAGTCGGTTGGATGATTAGAATAGAAACCCTATGGTTTTAGGATTAATCGGGTTCGAATTTGTGATCAATTGGGAAGCTTGCTTCGGCTATAGTAAGAAATAGGGAATCTGGCTAAGTAAAGCTTAAAACAATTAATTTATGAAGTCTGTTGCAATACCCTAGCGGGCTGAGTTGGTAGAGCGTGTGTGTTGTGATCAGGAGGTCGCGGGTTCGAGCCATGGTGTGGCCGGGTTTTTGGAAAAAATACCATTTTAAGTATTTTTGTAATATATTTCGCATACGAACTCCGTTTTAACCCGTTCGAGTTGCGTTGGAACCGTAACGAGAATACGAACGCATTAGAGTAATAAAATTCATATTTTAATTCGAAAACGAAATCGCGTATGGTTACGTTTATTTAAATAAAATCGTATGTGATTTTATTTAAACGATTTCAAAGTCACGCGTATTTACGTATGCACATTTCTAACACTTTAGCATACGTGTGTTGACACGTATGTGATTTCAAGCACAAAACGACATCTCGAATAACAATAAGTTATTGTTAAACCACAGATTTTTCGTAGAGGATTTCTACGCTAGTTCACAAGTATTTGATCATTCTGCAATTATCAAAGGTGCGTACACGGCCCCTTTCTTATTTTAAAATATTTTGGGGGAGAAAACATGTGCAACAAACTATTTTTAGATACATATCACTTGCATGAGTTAGCTGTTTACATTATGTGACAACATAGCAATTGAAAGTCCTTACACACCTCGAACCGTTTAGTTTGCCGTAGCGCAAAGCGTGGTAGTTGGAAATAGATCTATTAGGTTTGACAAACCTCACCTGGTAGATGGGATCTACGCAGGTGTTTGACTGACCAAACACATTTTTACTATTGTTGTGCTAGACAATAGTGGCAAGGCAAAAACATGCTATAGCATGGCAATTCGTCAGCTTCGGTGTCGACCACTTATGTAAATAGTTTATATGACTAGCTATCATGACTATGCATGTGTGATTATGTTATCTACAACTTGATATTCAAACTGTTGTTTTAAACATTGTGAATGCTTAAAACCTGTGTAATGCACCAACCTTTGTGTTGACTTGATTTACATGTTTTCTCAGGACGCTAAGGCGCGCAATAAAGACTGGCATGGACTAGGAGATAGAGTCGCATGCATGTTTAAACATTTTGGATATTTGAATTTGAACATTTGAGTATTTTGTTTTGTAATTTTTTTATATTACAACTGTTATTGGTTTTTAAACGCTTCCGCAAAACTTTGAAAACTCTGATGTTATGTTTTAAAGACCAAAGTATGTTTTGAAATTCATATAGAGGTCTTCGTTATGTCTAATGATCTGAGATCCTGGTTTGTCACGTTCCAAAACGGTGTGATTCCGTTAGTTGAAAATTGGGGGTGTGACATAATGACACAACTGCAGGACCTCCTTTGATAAAGGATTTATCCGTCCTAGTGTCTCACCGTGTGGTGCTCCCGTTTTATTTGTAAAGAAGAAGGATGGTAGTTTCCGGATGTTTATTGATTATCTAGAGTTAAATAAACTTACCATCAAGAATAAATATCCGTTACCCATAATTGTTGATCTTTTTTATGGATTGCAAGGAGCTAGATGGTTTTCTAAAATTGATCTAAGACCGGGTTATCATCAATTAAAGGTAAAGAAGGAAGATGTGCCAAAAACCACTTTTTGTACTCGTTACGGGCACTATGAATTCGTAGTTATGCCTTTTGGACTTACGAATGCACCTTCAACTTACATGGATCTTATGAACCAGGTGTATCGTCCAACGTTGGATAAATCAGTAATCGTTTTCATATATGATATTTTGATTCTCATGTACAGAAAATGAGCATTCTCAGCATCTTTGTGAGATGTTGATGATATTTCATAGGGAAAACTTATATGTTCAATTTTCAAAATGCGCCTTCTAGTTACGGGAAGTTCAATTTCTCTGTCATGTGATTAATTATAGTGGCATATATGTGGATCCTTCCAAGGTTGAGATAGTGTTGAAATGGTCTCCTCCTAAAACACCAACTGAAATTAAAAGTTTTTGGGTCTAGCTAGATATTACAGGCGTTTTATCCAAGACTTCTCCAAAATAGCTTCCCCACTCACTAAACTAACCCGAAAAGACGTGAAATATTTTTGGGGTCCGAAGCAAGATAATGTTTTTCAATTATTAAAGGAGAAATTAACCAATGCTCGATTTCTTGCATTACCAGAGAGCACCGAAGATCTTGTGGTATACTCTGATGCTTCAAGCATGGGTCTTTGGTGCGTTTTAATGCAGAGAGGAAAGATGTTAGCCTATGCCTCTCGACAGTTAAAGCCACATGAAACAACTTACCCCACTCACGATCTTGAACTGGCAGCAGTAGTGTTTGCATTAAAGATATGGAGACATTATCTCTATGGCACTAAATTTATTATTTTCACAAATCATAAAATCCTGAAATTTTTCTTCACACACAAGGAATTGAATATGACGCAAAGAAGGTGGTTGGAATCACTCAAGGACTATGATTGTGAGATTCTCTATTATCCGAGAAAAGCAAACGTGGTAGCTAATGCCATGAGTAGAAAAGATGAATGTTCACTTATTAAGATAAAAGCTATGAAGCTTGTAATTACTTTAGGATTGATTGAAAAGATTAAAGAGGCTTAGACAAAAGCCTTTAAAGAAGAAAAATGGGAACGAGACAGAATAAAAGGGCAAGCACATAACCTTGACGAATACAAGAAGTTAGTTTATGCTACAAATGATCAAATAGATCTAATTCATGCTTATTTTAAGGCGGGACAAGACCGTCATAAATCATATGCTGATAAACCTAGAAGGCCAATTGAATTTCAGGTCGGGTACTTGGTGTTACTAAAAGTTTCATCGTGGAAGGGTGTCATACGTTTTCGTAAACGAGGAAAGTTAAGTCCATGGTTTTTCGAACCTTTAACATCATTGCATGTGATGGAAATGTTGCTTATCGTTTAGATCTACCAGAGGAGTTGAAACTAATCCATAACACTTTTCACGTTTCGCATTTGCGAAAGTTTTTTGTCACACACCCATCTCTCACTAAATGACGTATGAAATTAGTAACTGATGTAATGTGTCGCAGAAGCTTGATGGTGAGGTCTCATAGATGGGTGTGACTGAGTGTTATAATGGTATCATACATCCATGGCAAACCATACATTATATTTATATTACACATCAAGTTCCAACATTCTTAAACAACATTAATTAGTTAAGAGTTGCTAAAAATGTCTTTTGGTCATGCATCCTCACCTTTGCACTTGTTATCTTCTTCCTGAAAAGGGGTTTTGTAATGTAAAAGATCAGCAAGAATACTAGTGAGTTCATAGATATGATAACTTGATATGATGAATATGCATGCATACACAACAATATGAATATGATTCATCATGAAAACCCATAAGCAAAGCGTATGTGACTGTAATGTAATTGTCGGTAATACCCGAGGGTATGACCTTAACCTCACTCTTAGTGCCTATCATTGCGTTAAGTTGTTATGTTGTAATGTAATAAATGGTAACATGCATTCACATCAGGGTAGACGCTATCTTCTAGTGAACAGGGTTGTCAGCCCGATAGTACTATCATTGTTATCATTCGGCACATCCATGAGTTTCTTGGTTACAGTTGTTATGTGATGATTTTTACAATAGCATGGTACAATTTTCATGTAATCATCAAACAATAGTTGAAATGTACAGGCAACATATAAGCATATCATTGTAAATAGATCATGTACCCATAATGTAATTGTAATGCAAACCCCTGGTTTTTAGAAATCCGAAGATTTGAATAGGGTAATGAAATCATATAAGTAGGCCATTGTAAGTGAAATACATAAATATATTGATGTTATAATAAAATCCCCAAGTTTTAGAAAAACAAAACATTAAAAGGGGAACTATGAAACTCACCGATGTGACTGAAGTGTTACACAAAGCCTCAAGTGAGTTCTTCAAATCATTAAAATTCTATAAGTTCTTTATGTCCAATTTGGATTACCATAACATTCCTTGATATTAAATATCAAGGATAATGTAAACCAATTCATCAAACTGGTTCTGAATTAGGTATATATTCAGAATCAAAGTAATACGATTACTCATTAATTTGTAATGTCAAAATCGTTGATTTTGATTAGTAATTGAACTCTTATAATCGCTTGATTACAATTTGATGAAAACACCATTCTGTTGTTAAAACCAAAATCTTAAGCGGCTTTTCGATCAAAATCAGGTTGGCGGATTGCAAAACTGATTATGAAATCGAGTCTGGAATGTGAAATAGATCACGAATATGTTTTCATATTGAAAACCAATGCAAAAAAAAATCCCGCATTAAAATCGGAGATTTAATCAGTAGTAAGATAAAAATCGGATCATCGGATTGCAAAATGGTTCGGGAAATCGAGTACGGAACGCAAAATCGATTAAAAATATGTCCTTTTTATTGAAAACTGATCGTCAGATTGTGAACCGGAATGTGAAACGAAGTTCATAACCCAAAACGGACAAATTAAGGTTTATGCCGGAATATTCGCCGGAATATTCATTTTTGGCCGCAATATTAGCGTTACCGAGATCGGGCGACGAGGACCACGTCGAAATGGTTTTTCGTGTTTTTCTTGATTTCCCTAACACTTTTGTCAGTCACCAAACTCCAGATCCGTGTGTTTAACATATATCTTGAGTTTGGTGAAGAAAAATTTCAATTTGGACAACTTTGAAAAATCCAGTTTTTGGACAAAAATATACTTTTTAATGGGTTTTTGAATTATCATGATTTTCAAACTTCACCAATCATTCAAGCATGTTTGTTTAAGTCATATAAAGCTATTAGAACCAAGAATTGAGTTTAAAACTTACTTGGTGAAGAATTTGCTTGAAAAATCACCAAAAATCAAACTTTTGAAGCTTGACTCTTTGTTCCTCTTGATTTTGGATTTGATTACCAATTGGAACTCCTTCGAAATGATTTTTGGAGCGTGTTTAACGTTCTAGAAGACAATGGAAAGGGCCTGGTCGAGTTTGGGTGCATTGGGAGAGAAAGTAGGTTGTAGAAATGGTTGACCAAGGTCAACTTTTGGCCTTATATGGCCTCTTGACTTGTTTTACAAGTTTGGACAATTATTTTGAGCTTAATTATCTAGTAATAACCAGATTGAATGGGATAGACATGGAATATATCAAGGGTTTACTGATTTTGCCATTTTCGCAATCGTTTGTTCAGATTTTCGCGTGTAACTTCAGGAATTGTTAATAATGATCAACTATCATTGTTTTGATTTTAATTACATTACATTAATATTATAATGTGATTAGGAAGTATGGGTTATCATGAATTTGTCAATTACACATGCCTTTTCGTAAATTTTCGCAGTTTGACTTATTGAATTTAAAATTTCTTTGATTAAGTTATGTTATCAATTAATTTACTTTAAATCATCATACAATTGATATTAATTTAGTTTTGAAAGCTTGAATTTGGTTTTTTGGTCATTATTATAAAAATTTCGCATAATTCGGCAATTCTGCATAATGTTGTTTGTAATTTGTTTCATCTTGTAATTTCCTTATATATATACACAAATTCACATGTATATACATATTCAATCATGATTTAATTAATTTAGTGTTTAATTCATGAATTTAGGAAATTACCCCTCAACAAAAAACGAACGTCACATTCTCCCTCGTTAGAGAAATTTCATCCCAAAATTTTAGCAAAACTCATTTGGAATCAGCTTTGGGTGAAAATAGATGGGATACTTTTCCATCATACGATCCTCATGTTCCCAAGTGGATTCAGGTCCGTGCTTAGAGTCCCACCTGACCTTCACAATCGGTATTCGACTTCGTTTATGTTTCTTAACAGTGCGATCCATAACTTCTACTGGTACCTCTATAAATTGATGTTTTTCATCAATTTGTACTTCTTCAAGAGGTAGTGCCAGTGATTTCTCATGTAAGCATTTCTCAAGACTCGAGACGTGAAATACATCATGAATATTGTTGAGCTCGAGAAGTGGCTTAAGTCTATATGCTACCGATCATATCCTTTCAAAGATTTTAAAAGGTCCCACATATCATGGTGCAAGCTTCCCTCGTTTCCTAAATCTAACAATACCCTTCCAAGGAGAGACTTTCAATATGACTTGATCACCCACCCTAAGCCAGCGGATCTTGCCCCCTTGTCCGGGTTTGGAATTCCAGAAGTTTCCTCCAATTGTCGGCATAACTCTTTTGCGATCTTGAGCAGTTGTTATTTGCTTAAGAATAATCATAATTATATCTGTGAGTTCCTAAATATATTTGGGGCCTATTATTTGACTTTCCCCTATGTCGGACCAACAGACAGGAGATCTACACTTTTGTTCGTACAATGCTTCAAAAGGGGCACATTAGATACACATATGATAACTATTGTTGTATTTGAACTCAATCAGTTGAAGATGAATATCCCAGCTATCACCAAAGTCAATGACACAGCTTCTGAGCATATCTTCCAAGGTTTGGTAAGTACGCTCAGTTTGCCCATCCGTTTGAGGATGGTAAGCCGTGCTCATGTAAATTTTGGTACCCAACGGATTCTGGAGTGTCTGCCAGAGTCTAGACATGAAATGACTATCCCTATCATAGATTATTGAGATAGGTACTCCGTGTCGCATTACTATTTCATCTATGTATAGTTCGGCAAGTCTATCCATAGTATAATCCTCACAAATAGGTAAGAAATGAGCAGATTTTGTGAATCTGTCTACAATAACTCATATAGAATCATAATTTAGTGAAGTTCTAGGTAACTTCAAAATGAAATCCATAGAAATTTGCTGGCGTTTCCACATGGAAATTTTGAGTTGTTGTAATAAACCAGAAGGTTTTTGACGGTTTGCCTTTACCTTCAGACATGTAAGACATTTGTTCACATATAATGCAATGTCTTACTTCATACCAGGCCACCAATAATAATCACGAAGATCATAATACATTTTATCAGCACATGGTTCAATAGAGTATTTGGACTTATGAGCTTCATTCAAAATTGTTTGTCGTAGATTTTCAAAATAAGGAACCCACACTCGATTCATGAAATACAATACATTATGAGGTTGTGTCTCTAATCATTTAACCAATCTTTGCAATCCTTCCTCTTTCGGATTTGACTCTTGCAAAGCTTGTTCCTGAGCTTCACGTATCTGGGAAATTAAACTGGTTTGAATGGTTATACTGAAACTTTGTGTTTGATTTGGTTTTACTTTCTCTTTGCGACTCTAGACATATAAAACTACATTTGCTTTGCCTGTGTAATATTGAATCTCACAATCATAGTCATTATTCAGTTCCACCCATCGCCTTTGTCGCATGTTGAGCATTTTTTGATCTAGAATATGCTAAAGACTCTTATGGTCTGTGTATATCATGCACTTTGTACCATAAAGATAATGTCTCCAGATTTTGAGTGCGAACACGACAGCTCCTGATTCTAGATCATGAGTTGTATAATTTCTTTCATGTATTTTTATTTGCCGGGAAGCATATGCAGTTACCTTATCCCTTTGCATAAGTACAGCTCCCAATCCTTTTCTAGAAGAATCACAGTAGACCACAAAATCTTATGTGCCTTCCGGTGGACTAAGGATGGGCGCCTTGCAAAGTCATTGCATTAGTAATTGAAACGCTTCCTCTTGTGGCAGATCCTAGTCGAACTTTCTATCCTTCTGGGTTAACATGGTTAAAGGTAACGCTATTTTTGAATAATTTCTTATGAACCGATGGTAGTACCCTGCCAATCCCAGGAATTGTCTGATTTCTGTTGGAGTGGTAGGTGTTTCCCATCAATTGATAGCCTCTATCTTGCTTGGATCAACTTGTATACTTTTCTCACTAACTATATGTCCCAAGAACTGGACTTCCGTTAGCCAAAATTCACAATTAGAGAATTTGGCATAGAGTTTCTCATGTTTTAGTAAAGTGAGAATTTGAGTTAAATGTAGCTCATGATCCTTTGGACTTTTGGAATAGATAAGAATATCATGAGTGAACACGATTACGAATTTATCCAAATAGGGTCTGCAAAGTCAGTTCATTAAGTCCATGAAGATTGCAGGTGCATTTGTTACCACAAATGGCATTACTAGAAATTCATAACGCCCGTATCGGGTTTGAAAAGCAGTTTTGGGAATATCTTCTACACGGACTCGTACTTGATGGTATCCCGATCTGAGTTTGACTTTTGAAAAATAAGTAGCTCCCTGAAGTTGGTCAGAAAGATCATCAATAAGTGGCAGCGGATAACAATTCTTAACCATAAGTTTATTAAGTTCTCGATAATCGACGCGAATCCTGAAGGACATGTCCTTCTTTTTGACAAACAGGATTGGTGCTCCCAACAGCGAGGAGTTGTGTCTAATGAATCCTCTGTCAAGTTGTTCTTGGAGTTGGCTTGACAATTCCTGCATTTCCGAACATGCGAGACGGTATGGAGCCTTAGCCATGGGGGCTGCTCCAGGAATCAAGTCAATACAAAATTCAACTTGTCGCACATGAGGCAATCAAGTCAATTCTTCAGGAAAGACTTCAAGAAAATCTCTAATTACATGAATATCTTCAATGCATTTTTCTTCATGGTTTCCCTTGATAAGATAGGCTAGAAAAGTTTCATAGCCTTTTTTGAGACACTTCTGAGCTTTAATACAAGATATAAGCCCTAGTGCTCTACTTTCTCGTTCACCTTCGACCACTAACATTTCAACTGTGTTAAGGGGTATAAGAATAGTTTTGTCATGGCACACTACTTCAGTCTTTTGTTTCGAATGCCAATCCATGCCAATGACAACATCAAAACTACCCAATTCTATTAGAAGACGATCTATTTTAAAGATATGATCATTAAGATTTAAGGTACACCCTTGAATGATATGTGTGGCTTGAATAGATTTACCATTTGCATGTTCAACATTATATTCCTGCCCTATGTTAATCTTAGGTAGATAAAGTAACAATGCGAACTTAGGCGAAATAAAACTTCTATTAGCCCCGATATAAAATGAAATAGATGCATAATGATCATTGAGAAGGAACATAACAGTCACAACATCCGAATTGTTCTTAGCTTCACCTACCTCAATCTGAAAAGCTAGTCCTCTGGCCTTTTGAATTGGTAATTTATTATCCTTGTCTGAAAACTAGTACCGGGTCGTCCGGCAATCCGTACGGTATGTGTACTTACACCATTACTATGTGTAAATAATTATGTGTAGATAATTATGTGTACAACTATGTGTGAATAACACTATTTGATTAATAGACGGGTGAACACGGGGCTAAAGAACAGTATATCAGTTGTATGTATTTGAATTAGAATTCAAGTACAGAAATACAACAAATCACGAGAAATAACAAGGGTGAAAACAAATGACAAATACAAATTGGTTGCAATCTGATTTCCATAAATAACAGAAATCAGATAACCGAAAAATCAGTGAGAAAACAATGTGAAAGTAGTCATAACAAGGTTAAAACAGTTAAGATTAGTTAAGTCCGTCAGTGAGAATGTGCAATACAAACAACAATTAAGTATCGTTTACAAATAATGAACCGACAGTGTGTTTGTGTGGGTGACGATTCATACAAACATATATGTGGGTTTAACGTTCTGAATAGCAACTGAAAAATTGAAAACCAAATCAGAAAGTGAAACGTACGAACGTATTCGTATAGTTAGCGCTCTTTACGAAAACGCGTAAGTTACGTTTTCTGACGAAATGGCGAAAATAAACGATTACGAACTTTAAAATAATAAAAATAATATCTATTAGGAATTACAACCAAAAAAGAATTTTATAAAACTATTTTAGTAAAACTACACGTAATTTACTTTACGTAACTAAATAATGAGTTTAACGGTCTGATCGCGAACGAAACACTAAAAATAAGTAAAATATAATATTTTACGTTTTACAATTTCGAAACTCATCAAAAATAATCAAATAAATCTAAATTTCAACCTAAAAAGTTTAATTACGCAACCGTAATAAGATGAGCGTAAAAATACGCGAAACCGACACCGATCGAAACCGAACACGCGGGTAACCACTCGGGGTATAAAAACCCATTTATTCTCTTCATCTTCTCCATTATTTTGACAGCATTTTGTCTCTCTCTCTCTACAAACTCATATGAAGTCTCTCTACAAATTCTTCACAAATTCAGCCATAACTTCTTCGTTCCTTCACCAAATCTCGCAAATAATATATCGAAACGACCGTCTCGACGAGAAGAAGCTTGTAGTACAAGGGATCGGAGCTGGTTCGAGCTAAATCGGCCGGAATCTTAGAGAGAAGTTTCTGCAGAAAAAGGTAAGTTTTCACTGTTTGTTGTTTGAGCTTGTGACCAGTTTTATCCTCCAACACAGGTAAATTGTGCACGTTAACAGGCTTAGGACTTAAGAAACATGTTGGTTTAAAGTTGGAATTGTTGAATATGGGAGAAACTAAAATTTTAAAGTAGCCGAGAACCACCATCTGTTGGGTTTTGGAGGCCGAGAGTATTCTTTTTATATAAGCAGTGATCGAGAATCCTAAATAAAATAGAAAATCTCTCATGTCATTTTGTGTTACTTGGGGATCGAGAACCAAGCACTGCTGGGAACACCAAATTCAAAAATAAGTAGTCAATATGGGTTTTTTTTTCTTGTGTTGTTCCTTTGACCGAGAATATATATATATATATATATATATATATATATATATATATATATATAGGGGAAAGATCAAATAAAAAGTCTATTTTGCCTAAGAAGGCTAAGAAGGGTTTTTAAAATCTCCAAAACCGACCCAAACGAACTTCGATTGAACTCATTTCGATGGCATTGGAACCGTTTTATCGAACCCTACAATATTAGCTTTTAAGTTTTCGTTTTAACAACTATATTTAGATTTTAGGTTTTAGGGTTTGATTTTTAGCTCTAAAGTTTTATCTTTATGTTAAAGATTTGTTTTTTAAGTTTTGGTTTTAGTATTAAGGTTTATTGTTTATGATTTAAGGTTTGGGTTTTAGAATTCGACTAGACGGTTCCAATGATGCAAAAATGAATTCAATCGGGGTTTGTTTGAGTCGGTTTTCGAGTTTTTTAAAATCCTTCTTAGCCTTCTTAGGCAAAATAGACTTTTTAGAGGAACCTTACCCTATATATATATATATATATATATATATATATATATATATAGGAGAGGGTTCAAATAAAAACTCATTACTTTGGAGAAAACTAAGAAAACTCGTACTAAACAATCAATTTTTTTGAAAAAAATTTCATGATTTTTTATATTTAGCTTAGAAATGGTATAAACAAAGAAATGTTTTTAATAAAAATATGTAGATTACAAAGTTACGTATATGTAACCAAAAAAGTTGCATATATGTAACTCATATATGTAGCTTACAAGTTACATATATGTAATCAATGAGTTACACATATGTAATAACATGAGTTACAAATATATTTTTATTTTTTTCTTTTTGTTAAAAGATCTAACCTTATAATAAAACAAAATGTAAAATAAAAAACGAAAAACGAAATTGATTGATAACAATTGTGATTAGTTTTCTAAGTTTTCTCCAAAATGGAGGTTTTCTATGGAACCCTCTATATATATATATATATATATATTGGTTGGGTTTTGTTGTGAAGTCAAGAATTTAATGGTGATTGTGGGCCATATCACCAACGAAAATTTACATATTAATGACAAATTGTGAACTCCTATTCAAAATGTTAAACGAGAATCACCTGGGTTGGATGCAATCGGGTTACGATGCTTTCACTTATATTACTTAAACATTGATTAAAATAAGGTAGCATGAATGGGACCTTGTTATGGTTTTCTAGAGGTTAACCTTATGATGGGACCATCAATATAACCTATGATCTTTATAAACATATAAAATTATAAAATCAAATGTTTTCATTTACTAAATATGATTTAAAAAATGTATATAACCTATAGATAACAATAAGGTGATCAAGGGGATTCAAGAAACTAAAGGAACATTTAAGACTTGTTTAAGTGCTAAAGAAAGATTTTACAACTTGAACTTAGTTTTATAAATGTAACATAACTTTTGTTAAAACATTTTAATTAATATCATGTTAACAAGTTGCTTATATAAATAAAGAAGTTTGTTAATAAAACACCCTTTGTATAAGTAAATGTAACAATGAGAAACATGAAATATCAAAAGCTTAATGTTTTCTAATAGCCTAAAAACATGTGTTCTTTCAATGCAAACTTTATTTACATCAAATAAATAAAGGATTAAGGGTTATTAGAAGATAACATCATGAAATACATATAGTTATAAACCTAGGAACTCATTAGTAAGGTCTAGAACACTTATTCGAGTTGCACAATTCTCATCACAATTATTAAAAATATACTAATGTTAACAACGTGAAACTCGAACCAATCAAACACAGGGCTTGAAATCAACACACGACAGCAACAATGAGCGCGTGCAATTTCTGGAGTTTTAGTCAACCACTACTACTATCAGGTGAGTTCATATGCCCCTTTTTATTATTTTGGTTTTT
Source organism: Mikania micrantha (assembly GCA_009363875.1). NCBI lineage: Eukaryota > Viridiplantae > Streptophyta > Magnoliopsida > Asterales > Asteraceae > Mikania > Mikania micrantha. Next base: position 25,887,052 of record CM018687.1, read on the forward strand.
AACCGCGGTGCTGAGAACATGCTAAAACTTTTAATAAATGTTTTAGTACACTGCATGGTAATAAGGTTTTACTTTGTTGTTACAAATGTATGCCTTATTATGTAAAAGTTAATGATTACGAGTTTATAACTGTTATTTCTGTTAGACAATATCTACGATTAATAGTTGATAAAACTCTTATTCCTCTGTGATTACATCTGTAATTCTCATGAGGAATACATGCTATTCCTATTGAATTATATTATTAGTTTTAAGGAAAATTATAACTCTTAAGTCTTTGGGGAATAAGTGCAGTTAGTTCTAAGCGAATTGATCTGTTATACCTATGAGAACCTGTGTGCTATGCCTGTTGGATTGTTATGAGTTGATGGCTATGGGTTGAGAACTATAAGAACTCTTTTGATTTTTAGTCAGCCTATTCCAACTCTATCATTCCTGACATGAGTGATAAGAGTATGATAGTGTCTGCTAATTATCTCACTTCTTGTATTCTGTGGACCGGCAAACCTAGAGATTGACCTCACTTATGTCACAAGCTGGTGGCAGATAGTTGTGAGGTCTTGTGAAAACTAATGAATCCGGATTTAATTGAGGACATTGTGGTTTGCCTTTATGGTGGCTGCAATGTGGTCAATTCAATTCTGATCACCTATTGGAATAAAACTACGTGTCAGACTTGCTCTCACTTCCTAATCAGATGTGAGTAATAGTAAATCAAAGAGCATACCACCCCTAATAACTGTGGTAACACCACCATTAATATCTGTGGTAATTCCACCATTTATAACTGTGGAGAATTGTACTACTTAGAAATCTAACGTGTTATGTTCATATCATGCTAATGTAATGGTTTATCATATTGAAGATCTTGATTGTTATTAAGTCTATAGGTGATGAAATGGATATCTATAGCTACAATACAGGTGGTATTGAGTTCTGTCAAGTGTGTGTTGGGATGTCGGCTGGGGCTTGTCCCCTACGTATGCCCTATATATAAGCATGCTTGACTGGACAATATCCTATCTGTAGGTGTATCTATAGAGAGGACATAGGGATGAGTTAATGCCAAATGAGAATAACTAAGACTTGTGTAATACAAGATGTTGTGTAAATAACTCTGAATGTTTTTAAATGACTAAACTTATGAACTCACCAACTTAGTGTTGACTTTGTTTAAATGCATGTTTTCTCAGGTGACGAACATGTCTAGTTACCAAGCATCAATATGTATTGTAATCTCACATGCTTAATATGTATTCTGTCATCTGAAATTGTTACTTTTTCAATTTAACTAATAATTATTTACTTTGACTTAACTTATTTTATATCTGTTTATGTTCTACCCTAGTTTCTGGGTTTATTAAAATGCGCATGGTTATAATTTCCAATTATGCTGGCCATTCATATTTGCAAATTATTTTCCTTGATCATTCTAGCTTATCTCATTTTAATTATTGTTTTATATATGTGATTGAATAAATTGAAATGAAAAGAAAGAAATACGTAATTCCACTCATCATTTATATCTGCATAAAATACATTGAGTATTCGTATTTACATGGAAAAGCACTCGACTATGATATTCAAACCCGTCAGCTGAGTCAATGATTCCTCATGATACCACTCAATCGTGTTTGTTGAATCCTGAATACGATATTCAAATATGCGTTGCCGTGCTGCAGCACTCGCCTCCATAGAATCTAGATGTTCTGTGAACCCCTACATCCGTTTGGCCAAAATTCTTGTCCATGACACTAGATCTGATTCTAAAGCACGTAAATGCTCCAAAGAGAAACGGTATCGTTGGATCGTATCATATGCTACATCCAACCGTCTGTGGGTCCGCATTAATCGTTCATGTGTGTCCTATAACTTTATAGTGACCCTCCGAAGTTGCGCACACATTTCAGCTTAAGCAGATGATTCTCCCTCTTCAAATTTAGGAGGGGGTGGGTCTCGGGGTGCAATTTGTCCACTAGGAGGCCACCCCGTTCTCATACACGTTTGTCTCCTCCTAAAACTAGCCTCAAGGGTAGGAGAAGTTGCAGAAACTAGACACTCCTCAGGCTGGAAGTTTGGTACCCCATAGTCCTCAGGCATTGGTGGGGTCCTTGCAAGGGAATGAGAAGGGACATATGAAGAAACCCTAGATGCTGCACCTTGAAATGCAAGGCCATGTGGTTACTGGGGTGTAGCATCTAGGGTTTCTTCCATAATATAGTCCTTTAATGGCTTCGGCATAACTATAACAACTTTTGAACAATGTTCACATTCTACAAGTGTCAAGTAATAGTAGTAATAGTACTAGCAAATTTGACATCATAAAATACGCGTATGTCTAAAATGCATGTCTCCTAGCACTTTGTGTGTGTTCATATGAGCCTAAGGTATAGACTAGACTCCCAATTAACCTAATTCGCTATAACCCTGCTTCTGATACAAACATGTCACACCCCCATCTCTCACTTAACCTAATATAGTCATTGAATGGCATATGAAATTAGTAACTGATGTAATGTGTCACAAAAGCTTGATGGCGAGGTCTTAGAGATGGGTGACTGATTGTTATAATGGTATCATACATCCATCGAAAACCATACACTATATACATATTACATTGTAATTAGAATATTACACATCAAGTTCCAACATTTTTAAACAACATTAACTAGTTACGAGTTGCTAAGCATGTCTTTTGGTCGTGCATCCTCACCTTCACACTTGTTACCTTCTTCCTGAAAAAGGTTTTGTAATGTACAAGATCAGCAAGAATGCTGGTGAGTTTATAGATATGATAACTTGATATGATATGCTATGATATGATGAATATGCACGCATACACAATTTTATGATTATGATAAACCATTAAAGCCTATAACTAATGCCTATGTGACTTTAATGTAATTGGCGGTAATACCGGAGGGTAAGACCGTAGCCTCACTCTTAATGCCTATCGTTACATTAATTTGTTATCGTGTAATGTAATAAATGGTAACATGCATTCATATCAGGGTGGAAGCTATCTCCCCATGAATGGGGTTGTCAGCCCAATAGTACTATCATTGTTATCATCCGGCTCAACCATGAGTTTATTGGTTACAGTTGTTATGTGAGGACTTTTATGATAGCATGGTACAATTTTCATGTAATCATCAAACAAGAGTTGAAATGCACAAGAAACATGGAAGCATATCATTGTAATTGAATCATGTACCCATAATTTAATTGTAATGCAAACCCCGAGTTTTTAGAAATCCGAAGATTTGAACAAGGTATTAATATCATATAAGTAGGCCACTATAAGTGAAATACATAAAAATGTTGATGTTGTAATAAATTCCTCGAGTTTTAGAACAACTAAATATTAAAATGGGAACTATGAAGCTCACCGATGTGATTGAAGTGTTACACAAAGCCTCAAGTGAATTATGCAGATCATTAAGGTTCTATAAGTTCTTTATGTCCAATTTGGATTACCAGAACATTCCTCGATATTAAATATCAAGGATAATATAAACCTATTCGTCAAAATGGTTCTGAATTAGGTATTTATTTAGAATCAAAGTTATACGATTATCAGTTAATTTGTAATGTCAAAATCGCTGATTTTGATTAGTAATTGAATTCTTATAATTCTTTGATTAAAATTTGATGAGAACTGTATTCTGTTGTTAAAACCAGAATCTTAATCGGTTTTCAGATCAAAATCGGGTTGCCAAATTGCAAAAATGACTCTGAAATCGACTCCGAAACGGGAAATCAATCAAAACCAATGCAAAAACTAAATCCCGTGTTAAAACCGGAGTTTAAATCAGTAGTAGATAAAAATCTGATCACCGGAATGCGAAATGGTTTTTGAGATCGATTCCAGAACGCGAAATCGATTAACAATATGCCCTTTATATCGTAAATTGATCGTCAGTTTGCGAACTGGAGCGCGAAACGAAGTTCGGAACGCAAAACAGACAAAATTAGGGTGTCCGCATGCGGCGACCACCCGCTGGAGCACTGGTGGTGGCTAGGCTGGGGCCCGGTTGGTCGAGAAATCTCGGCGGCCGAGGATTGCCGAGCATGTTGTCGAGGATTGCGAAGGATAGCGGAGAACTCTCGGCGGCCTCTTAATTCACAGGAATGGGTGCCCAGGCGCTGAGGTTTCTCAACAACGACGTAGCCAACGCCTAGGGTTACTGAGCTCGGGCGACTAGGACCAAGTCGAAATGGTTTTTTCGTGTTTTTCTTGAATTCAATAATTTTTTTCTCGATCACCAAGCTTTGTATCCTCTTGTTTAACACATATCTAGAGTTTTGTGAAGAGAAATCTCAATTTGGACAAATTTGAAAAATTCGGTTTTTGGACAAAAATACATCTTTTAATGGGTTTTGAATTCTGATGATTTTCAAACTTCACCAATCATTTCGGCTAGTTTGTTTAAGTCATATGAAGCTATTTGAACCAAGAATTGACTTTAAAACTTACTTGATGAAGAATTTGCTTGAAAAATCACCAAAAATCCAACTTTTGAAGCTTGATTCTTGGTTCCTCTTGATTTGGACTTGATTACCAATTGGAACTGCTTAGAAATGATGTTTGGAGTGTGTTTAAACTTCCAAAGATGATGGAAAGGGCCTGGTCAAGTTTGGGTGCTTTGGGGGAGAGAGAAGGTTGTAGAAAAGGTTGACCAAGGTCAAATTTTGGCCTTATAAGGCCTCTTGACTTGTTATCCAAGTTTCGCCTATTATTTGAGCTTAATTATCTAGTAATAACTAGATTAAATGGGATAGACATGTAATAGATCAAGGGTTTTGTTGATTTTGCCATTTTAGCAATCATTTGTTCGGCTTTTCGTGTGTAACTTAAGGAATTTCTAATAATGATCTACCATCATTTTTATGCTTCTAATTACATTCCATCAAGATTCTAATGTGATTAGAATATGAATTTTTCAATTACACATGCCGAATTGCCTTTTCGTAAATTTTCGTAGTTTATCTTAGTTAACTTAATTCTTTGCTTAAGTTATGTTACCAATTATTTTAGTTCAGTTCATCGTATAATTGATATTAATTTAGTTTTTGAAACCTTGAATTTGGTTTTTGATAATTATTATAGAAATTTCACATAATTTGGCTATTCTACGTAATGTCGTTTGTAATTTGTTTCATCTTATAATTTCCATATATACATACACAGATTCACATGTATATACATATTTAATCATGATTTAGTTAATTAAGTGTTTAATTCATGAATTTAGGAAATTACCTCGCAACAAAGAACTAAATGTCTCATTCTCCCTCAGTTAGAGAAAATTCCGTCCCGAAATTTTAGCATAACTCATTTGGAATCATCTTTGGGCGAAAATAGATGGGGATACTTTTCCATCATACCATCCTCACATTCCCAAGTGAACTCAGGTCCACGCTTAGAGTCCCACCTGACCTTCACAATCGGTATTCGACTTCATTTAAGTTTGTTAATAGTGCCATCCATGAGTTCTACTGGTTCCTCTATAAATTGAAGCTTTTCATCAATTTGTACTTCTTCAAGAGGTACTGCCAGTGATTTGTCAAGTATGCATATCTTATGACTCAAGACGTGAAATATATTATGAATATTGTTAAGGTTGGGAGGTAACTCAAGCCTATATGCTACCGATTCTATCCTTTCTAGGATTTTATAAGATCCCACATATCATGAAATTGGGTTAAGTTATGAGTAGTTATGAGATCCTTGTAGGACCTAAGAAAACCTTGGAACCCACTCGGTTCCTTACGGATTCTCCTCAGCAGGCCCTCGAATAGTGCGAAAACCCAATCGAAATCATCAATCCCCGGGGCAATCCGATGATGCGGAGTCAACGTTCTGATCGAAATCGAACGCCACGAGGTATGGCGGCTCTAAACCCTAGGTTTATGACAGGGAATGTTCAAAGGCCAGAAAAGTGATGTAAAACATTTGTTTGCAGGTATATATAGGCTGAACTCATTCGGCCGAATGAGTTGTGCGAAACACTCATTCGGGCGAATGGCTCAGCCGAATGAGCGAGTCATCCGAATGAGTCATGCGAGTGGCTCATTCGTTCACCTCAGTCATTCACTAGTCGTTCATTCATGCGAATGGGCTCATTCGTAGGTACCATTCGCATGAATGGGTCTGTAAAATACACAAAGTCAAAGTCAAACTTGATTAAACATATTAAACTCAATTAAACATATACGAACAATACAGAATAGCCGATTTCAATACTGATACAAACTTTGTACAATCAAAGTCATACAAAATACAGAACTAGGGACATTACATGCACCAACAATCCTAAACTTGTGTATAGTTGTTTTGGTTTGTTTTAAACATTCCTTGTTGGATCATGAATTTTTGCACGGAACCCTAGTTAAGGTTCATAAAAGTGAGATGAAGTAGATAACTCATTTGGGGTAACTAAGAAAAATATATTTTTTGTTGTTGTCTAAATTTGAAAATATGTATAGAGTTGAAATTGAGATGTTGTAGTTATCTAAACCTCATATTATGAGATTAGTATGAGTTTAATCTAAACAGATCAAATGGGTTAATTTGATCACATTAGTATAAAAGTTAGAATACAAATTATCCTAGAAAGATAGAAACTTGAATGTTGGGTGCAAGGTGATAAGTATGGGAAATTATACAAAGTATGATAAATATGTTAAACAAATTCAAACAGGTCGGATGAATATAGTATGTGAAATATATATATATATATATATATATATATATATATCCATACAATTATGTATATAAATATTTTGAACAGAAGGGTGAATAGATATAAATATGTATTGACCCGTATAGAGTTTATCAGGAAAACAAGATTTCAATCGAGAGGGTAATCAAACAAAATCATCTGTAGATAGAGGTAAGTAATCTAACAGGATTACTATATGAGAAATCATGTAAACAAGATTCGATGCAAAGCATGTGTCATCATGGTGGTTTTACTAATAATGGTTGAAGAAGATTAATGTATACATATAGAAGAATACACTTGGATTGTATATATGGTGGATTCATAGTAGCTTAAAAAATATACGTTGGTTAAATAGAGGATACACCTCCAATATAGTGGTGGAATTTTATTTCCTTATAGTGGCAAAATATCATATTTATATCTTACTTATGGTGGTAGTAATCCTATTATATGGTGGTTATGTAAGGGATGATTTCTGTTACTATATGCTAGATGGTGGACTCTGACTAATGACAGTTTAAATAAAATGGTGGAAAATATTAATTAACGTGGGTGGTGATAACTATTCTTTTGTATAAATACGGTGGCATTGATTACTTACTTAGCGTTTCACTAATTAAATCGTTGGGTGTAATTTGTAGGTAAAGCTCAAATACAATAAGGAATAGAACAAGTCTCGGATCAGTTATCTAATGTTTCGCATGACCTGTGGTGAAATGGTTTTGGTAAATAGGTATTATGAGTCAGAGTTTTCTTTAGTGTTGTCAAATAGTACTAGTTACTATGAAATAAATTTGTTATGGTGGTAATAGTTTGTTATTGTGTGAATGATTTGTTTTGAACGGGTTTATTACATAAGGAAATCGATATTTTATAATGGGTCATGCCTAAAATTAAAAAAAAAATCTGGAACCATATTTACGCGCGTATTTTAAATTAAATTATTATACAAAGTTCGGTGTAACACCTAATTTGTATCCAAATGAATTCGTTAACCACAACGATTGTGAGCCCCAACTATGTTAGAGCTATTGATTCTTATATTGAAACAATTAGGTTAGTGTAACATCAGTGCCGAAACAGTAATTTGGAACAGTAGGAAAGTACTGTAGTTGCTGGTACGGAAAGTATTCGCATAATATTCTGTGTTAATATTGTACAAAACAATTGATGTTACCAGTGCAAAAACTCAAAACTGATAAGTGAAACACTCAAACACAATACTGACGTACTGGAAATGATAAACAATTATAGGATAACTTGTGTGTTTCTTAGATAGGGTTTATTATTATGTATAAACGTATGTGAGGATAACCAAACTAAAACATAATTAGATATCGTCACTAGAATTTAGACTAACAGTGTATTCGTCTGGGTGACGATTAGCACGAATATAATTGTGAGTTTAACGTTCTGAATATTATCTTAAGGAGAAAATCAAATAGGAAAGTGACGTTGTTGTCGTGTTCGAAAAGTGATAATTCGTCCGAAAACGCGCGAAAACGATACAATCCGGTGAAACAATAAAAACAAACGTTTTTCAATTTTTTAAAATAAATAAAAGATACTTAGTTAATTTACTAGGAATTACCAGCTATAATTTAGAAATGTTGATTTTAAAATGTTGCGTAATATTACGATAAACGACGAAAACAGTGCTTGAAACCGAAATCGAACAAAATCGAAAACACCCGAACATACCCGGACTATTTAAACCCCAAAACCCTTCTTCTTCTTCTTCTTCTTCTTCTTCTTCTTCTTCCTCCTTTTCAAGAATTCCCTCCCCTCACCCCATTCCCGGTTTTCCTTCTCTCTACTCTCTCTACTTCAAATCTTCATAACTTCTTCATTTCTCCACCAAATTCGACGTTCTAGTAGTCAAAATGATCGTGGGAATGAGAGGAACACAATAGTACAAATGATCGGAGCCGCAACAAGCTGAACTAGTTGCAGTTTTAGAGAAAAGCTACGGTTTTTGTGGGTTTTCTACTATTCTGGTAAGTTGAGCTTCCTACTCGATTTTATACCTTCAAATCAATTAGGATATGCACAAAAACGACTTATGAACTCTTAGAACATGCTGATTTAAGTTTTGATTGATCAAATTTGGCTGGATTTCTGGGAAACAAGCAATATCGATGTAAGAACCTCAAACACCATAATCTTGATGACCCTGCAGACCCAGCCCACAAACTTGTCGATATTGTTACATTCGATTGCTCAAAATCGATGGTAACAGGTCGAGAGTACTAAGATCGATGACCTCCAGATCTGGGAATCAATTGACCATCGATACTAATTGTATCAATGGCCAAAAAGGGGATGGAACAGTAAAGAGTCGACATTATAGTATCAGCAGGAGGGGCTGCGATGTCATCGATATTACGTGAGTATGGATCATCGATACTAGTGTGGAGATGAATAAGATCAATGGTCCAAGGAGAGTTGAAGTCAAATCTAGTCGATACTAAGGTCGGGGCATCGAGGTTACCCTTGTCGAACTTAATAGTATCGACAAAGGGTGACTTGAACTTTTGAAACTTTGGCCGATCACCTGCCCATCGATATTGGTGGTCTTGGGTCATCGATACTAATCAGGCCCATCGATATTATAATGTTAGCTCAATCCAAGTAATTAGAACTCAAGTTTAGGTGAATTGGATCAAAATGGAAGTTTGGGGGAATAGATTAAACATAGAAGAATCTCTTAAGTATCATTAGGGTTTAGTTGGTGTTAACCGAATTTAAATTCATAAACATGATGATACGGTTAAAGGTTAAATATGTAATCGTGTGATGCATGCAACTCTAACCTTCAATATTATCATCATCATTATCAAACAATAATGTTGGATTGAAAGGTTCTATAATATTAGTGTCACAAGAACAAAATCCTAATCAAGTACGAGGGTTAAGTCATGAAATAAACATCAAGAAAACTTATAAGGACTTAGGTTATACTTGAATAAGTAACCTAAGTCCCTATTTTGTAATATTTCATGATTTAAATTTTATATTTATTTTAAAACATACTACTTAATGTTATAAAAATAAATTTTATAAGATAACCATAACTTATTTTGCGAAAGAGTTAGGTTTTAGAAATAAATTAAATTCCTTTATAAACATGTACATTTTTATAATCTGTTTCCTTTAAAGCATTAAACTATACATTATATATTTAGAATTTAATTAACTAAGCTAGATTTTAATTATGTGGGTAAGGGTTAGAATACTAAGTCCAATAATATAAGATAGAATTAAACATTAGTAACTCGTCATAGTAACACTAGGACACTTATGCACACATTTGGATAAACTACTATATCAATAACTATAAACGTTTATGATACAAAACTTTACAAATGAAATCAGGTGTTGAAGATATATCTAATACAACGAACGAGCAAGCGCGGTTCTAGGTTATTCAAGTGGTCTAGAACACATGTTGAAGATATATAAATGCGGGGCTGAGAAGCATGCGTAAATTATTTTCCTTGGACTATATTTTACTTAAATGCTTTTAAATTCGATATGTTTGTATGTATAAATGCTATCCTAGATTACATCTAGGTAAAAATTTTATGGAGGTTTTTACAAAAGCTTATCTACTTATTTAATAAGTGGGTGATCATTTTATGCCAAATAAACATTTACAACAAACCTGTTTTCAGTGAATTCAATGAACCAAACGAAACAATTTTGATGAACCAATTATTCAATGTTCAACGAACCAAGTGCTCAATGATCAACGAATCAAGTGTACATTTGGTCAACAAATCTAGTATTCCTTGTTCAACGAAACAAGTACATTTGCAACGAAACAAATACGAAACAAGAAATCATTTCAGGGGAATGACTGGAAAATGTCAAAGATCACATGTGTGAATGAAACTAACGAAACAAGGGACGAAAATAGACGAAACAATAACGAAACCAAATACATTTCAAGAAGTCCTAGCTAGACTGTTTGATTTGTGGGTCACATGTTTGATGATATTTACAGAATCCCCTAACTTCTAAGAACCTTTTATTTCTATACTAGTCTACTCGAGTTGACCAAGGTCCAATTATTAGGACTTAGCTTTTAATTAAATGTTTATTTATTTATATATTTAAGCATTTTAATTAATTATTTCCACATTTTTCCACATTTTCCATGGTGTTGTGTGTGATGAGCTTAAGGTAAGAGGTTTTCCACATTTGACAAAACTAGTGTGTTGTTGGTTGAGGGTGAAACGCTTAATTATCATTAACAACAATATACTATGTGGTCCGGTATGTTGTGGGCTGGCGGTAAGCTTGACCCTACATATGCCCTATATATAAGCATAGTTGGCCGGATATTATAGGTGGTTGTTGGTGAGGTTAAGGTTGTCACATGGTCAGGTTTGTACAAAATCATTTTCAATAACAAAACTATATGAACTCACCAACCATGTGTTGACTTGGTTTTATTACATGTTGTCGCACCCCGAGAAATCCCGTCCCTTCCGGGGCGCGAGCGGCGGCAGATTGTCAGGATCGCAGTCTCCGGTCACACAACATGCGAGACCTATATGTCTGATTTCTTACGTACATCCAATAATTTGGATAAAACAGTTTAGTAATATCAGAGTTGCGGAAGTGAAGTATAAATTAACAAGACAGTTTAATCATTCATAGTTGCGGAAGCGTTAAATCAAAATGGTTTTCAAAGCGATACGTGACAATAGTTGCGGAAGCGATTTAAGCTGATTAACATTACATAACGACCAAATGGTAATGAATGTTTGATAAACTAAGACACTTAAATAGATGCATGCGACTCCGGCCTAGCATCCTATTCCTGGTGCGCGTGCCTTAGTTACCTGAGAAAACATGCGAGTAAAAGGTCAACACAATGGTTGGTGAGAGCACAGGTTTGTAATCAGCAGTAAACATCAAAATGTTTAAAGTAAAGTTTGCAGGTCTATTTTTCAATACAATGCAATATCAATTGATAGCTAGTCAATATGTGTTATATCATATGCGGGTTCGCAACCGAAGCTAACATGCTGCCTCCCGCCATATCCATCCAAGATATGGCAAATGTTGTTTGGTCAATTATTGTCACACCCCCAATTTCAACTAAAGGAATCATACCGTTTGGGAACGTGACACACCAGGATCTCAGATCATTAGACATAGCGAAGACCTCTATATGAATTTCAAAACATACGTTGGTCTTTAAAACATATCATTCAGAGTTTACAAAAAGTTGCGGAAGCGTTTCAAATCAAAACCAATAAACTGTTGATAAGTAAAACATTACAAACCAAAGTACTTAAATATTCAAATGTTCAAATTCAAATTCAAAGTGTTTATAATGCATGAGACTCTATCTTCCTAGTCCATGCCAGCTTTAACGCGCGCCTTAGCGTCCTGAGAAAACATGCAAATCAAGTCAACACAAAGGTTGGTGCATAACACAGGTTTTAAATAATCATAGTGTTCAAAACATCAGTTTGAATAATAAGTTGTAGATAACATAGTCACAAATGCACAGTCATGATAGCTAGTCATATAAACTATTTACATACGTGTTCGACACCGAAGCTGACTAGTTGCCATGCTATAGCATGTTTTCGCCTTGCCACTATTGTCTATCACAACAATAGTAAAAATTGTGTTTGGTCAGTCAAACACCTGCGTAGATCCCATCTACCAGATGAGGTTTGTCAAACCTAATAGATCTATTTCCAACTACCACGCTTTGCATTACAGCAAACTAAACGGTTCGAGGTGTGTAAGGACTTTCAAGTTGATATGTTGTCACATAATGTAAACAGATAACTCATGCAAGTGATATGTATCTAAAATAGTTTGTTGCACATGTTTTCTCCCCCAAAACAGTTTAAAATAAGAAAGGGGCCGTGTACGCACCTTTGATGATAGTAGAATGATCACACACTAAAAGCTCGTGAAAGAAATCCTTCTACGAAGAATCTGTGTTTAAACAATAACCTATTGTTATTCGAATAATCGTTTTGTGCTTAAAATCACATACGTGTCAACACACGTATGCTAGAGTGTTAAGAATATGCATACGGGTGTACGCGTGCTTTTGAAATCGTTTAAATAAAATCCTACACGATTTTATTTAATTAAACGTAATTATACGCGATTTCGTTTTCGTATTAAAATATGGATTTTATCATTTCAACACGTTCGTATTCTCGTTACGATTCCAACGCAATTTGAACGAATCGAATCGGAGTTAAAACGAGTGAAATATGGTTAAAATACTAAATCAATCTTCAAATCAAAAAATGGTTGGGCCGGGACTCGAACCCGCGACCCTCAACACCAACACACATGCTTCTAACCATCTCGCCCGCTAGGGTATCGCGTTAGATAACTGAAAATAAATTGTTTTAAGCTTACCTTGGTCGGTTCCCCTTTGTTCTTCTCTTAGCCGAACCAAAACCAACCAATTGACCTTCAACCCGAACCCGATCCATCCTAATCTCTTAGAGGTTTGCTACTGTGATTTAGTCGAGTCTAGAAACGGGTTTAATTTGATTATCTCGTTCAACTAGTTCGAATTCTCCAACCACATTGTTACCCGAAGAACCCTAAATCCAAAATCCTTCAATTTGTTATCTTCTAATGAAATTGTCATAACACTAACCTTAGTCGGCCTCTTCTGAACTATCTATAACATCCAATTTTGATTATCGAACTCAGTTCCTTAGAAACCCCCAAAACAACTCTAACAATGAACCCTAATAGTCGACCTCTATCAATTCGTTGTTAAAACCTGAAATTAACATAGGCTTATGTTTGATCGGCAATTTATGAAAGTGTGTGTACTATTTGATTTCATTTCTACACCCATCATAACCGAAACCCCCAAATCCGACTTCCATATGAACCCTAGAATTCGTGCACCTATAATTCGATATTAAGACTCGAAATTAACATGTGTTTAACATTATTCGGCCACTTTAGATTTTTCAGAATCAAAGACTTACTTGTTTTGACTCCCGATTGATGTAGTTCTCTTCTTGGATGATATTCGGCCTACTCCCGTATCAACCTCGCTCCCCGATGTTCTTCTGTTCGAATTGATGAATCAAAGAGGCTCAGAAGGTGCCGAAATAGCTCTCTGAAAGTTCAATGTTTCGAAATTCGATCGAATGTTGAGGTTTTAGGTATATAGAGCTACGGTTTCGACTTCTTGTAACCGTTTTCAATCAATTCGATGATTGAAGAGCCTAATAACGTATTTCAGGTGTTAATCCTCATCATAATGAGTTAATGGAGTGTTGAATTCGATTACTAACCATCAATTAATGTGAATTTCACACTTGATAATCATATAACCGACTTTTTGACTCAAAAAGTCAAATTTTATACTTAAAACTTTTCCAAGTTTGATTTTTACAATTTAACCATCTTAAAACTGATTTTTCTTAATTCTTAAATCCCCCTAGATCCTTCTGAGTCAAAACACATTATTTCGATTAACAAAATTACCTTAAAAATCCCAATTTATCACTAATTGGGCCAAATTGGACTATCACTGGGCTAAATTAATCCAATTGGGCTTTTCAAATACAATTGGGCCTCACTGGGCCTTCCTGGGCCTACCTTGGCCTTCCCTAGGCCTACTTTGTTTACATTGAGCCTTACTTGAATTTATTTGGGCCTTATTGGGCTTCTCTTGGCTTTGTGGGCCTACATTGGCTATGTTGAGCCTAATTGATCTTGTTGGACCTCCATTGGCCTTATTGGGCCTTCATTGGTCTTGTTGGGCCTACTTTAGCTCTGTTGGGCCTAACTGATCTTGTTGGGCCTCCATTGGCCTTATTGGGCCTTCATGGACCTTGTTGGGCCTTTATTGGCCTTGTTGGGCTTGTGAAGGTTAACAAGGTTAACTTGAAAAGTCGGATTGTCACAATTATGCACTGTTCCGACCTCCAGTCGGGGTGGCCATACGGCTCGCAACAGTGGGGCTTGTCAGGCCCAAATAGTACTATTCAGAATTACCACGCTGAGCGCAACGCGCTATTAACGGTTCGAGGTGTGTTTAATGAGGACTTATCAGTTTGTGGATGAATGTCACACATATGTATATACGATATTAGCATGTACAAAAATAACCAAAAGTGTGTAAGTTGTTCAAAAACAGTTGTATGCAATGTTTTCTCCCCCAAAGGTAGAAAATGTAAAAAGGGGCCGTGAACTCACCTTAGCGAAGTAAACAACGTAAGCGTAAGCTCCTGTGTAGTCAGGTAGTCAGTCACCGGCTACCTATATCGTATACCATACGTGAGTTCGTGTAAGTGATCGTGTTACGTGATCGATAACTCTCGGTCGATCATGTCTGTCCGTGTCGGTCTACATTGACCGTGTTTGACCGTGTGTGTCAACGACCCGTTGGTGAACCTTGTGTTGTTTGTGTATTGTGAAACATTCGTGTTAGTGCTCGTTGTGTGCAAAACACGTAAGTCGCGTCTATGGACAACTTACCATTTATAGTAAGTTTCCATTTATAGCAAGTTCACAAGCATATTGATTTTAGAGTTCTAGCATGCTCATTGGTCCTACGTGATCATGTTAACACATAGCACATCATCATACAAAGTTACATAAGTCGTTTACCACATGTTTGCACATAAAAGTTTCCTAAAATGGAAAGTTTCCATTTGTAGTATTCGTGACAACGGAAACCATCTAACTTAGTATCTAATCATCATACTACAACATAATAAGTCATCTAGCATGTTCGAATCACACATCATGTTTACAAATCGATTTTTGTAAAAATAAAGTTACTAAAAATAGTAACTTTGTGGTTTTTGCATCAAACGACCATCTTAATATTTCTAAACCAATTTTCATGTCACCAATCACCATAATAATCAATCTAACATCATTTAAACATGTCCACATGGTCCATAACATCATCTAGCAATATTTGGTCCATAAAAGTTACTATTAATGGAAAGTCAATCAAAAATCACATTTCTCATCATTTTAATAACATCTAATCATGTAGATCATCACCAACAACAACTATAATCATACAACAACATCCAATATCATCTAAAATGCCCTAGATCATACATGCATGTCATGATTTTATCATTTCATGACGAAAACAAGTATTTTAAAGACACCCATCATCATAGATCATCACTAATCACCACCTAAGCACCATAGATCATTATTAAACACATTAAAACCAACAAACCCAGATCAAAATCTTAAGTGTGTACTCTATAGGTGCTTGCATGTAAGTAAATCACTCATCCATGACCAAATCATGCATTTTACATACACACATCCTCATGGATCGTCAAGATTCATCATAATATCACTCTAGATCATCAAATATCATGTAAACATCATCAAACCCAGATTATAAACTAAAGAAATTCGTGCATGCATAGCACTTGTGCTTGCATGTGTGATTTAACATATGTATGTGTGTGTATTAGTGATAATAAGCTACTAGGGTTGCAAGGCTACCTTCTAAAGCCTCCAAGAACACAGGAATGATGATTGAACAGCTCTTAAATCCTCTGGAGCTGCTGGATTCGACAGAAATAGGAGGAAGATGATGGTATTCGAGCTTCTAGATGGACTCCAAGCTTCACCCTCCAAGCTCTAAGCTTCCAAATGATCAACAATGGCTTCCTTGAGGTCTAGTCAGTGATCTCCAGAGATATCAGTCGAGATGAGGCGTGCAAGAGTGTTTAAAATGATTAAGATAGGTGAAATGATGGATTTTGTGGTTTTTAAAAGATTTTTCTGCGATTTTCCTGCCAGGCGTATCGCCTAACGAGGATTGATGTAAGCTGGCGTTACGCGCGAGACCACCGGTTGAGGCGCTCCCTTCTTCCATCCGCGCGGATCGCCAGACGTCGTGCCTCCGGGTCAGGCGTAGCGCCTGGCCCAAAAGTTAGGCCCACTAAGCCTATTTTGTTGTTCTGGGCTCGTTCTTGCCCGTTTCTCGACTGTAGAACATCGTTCGAGCATCGTTTGGTCTCGTTTGAACTTCCCAGTTCACTGTGTGAGTGTTTCGTGAAGTTTCAAGTGTTGTGCTACACAATGCGTTTGACATTCACCAACGTTCGTGAGACTCGTGTGTGTTTCGATAATTCCTCGAATCATCGATGATTGTTTGTGTTCGTGTCTAACGAAGTGTTTGCACGCTTGATTAATCCTAATCAACGTGTGATGCACAATTCAATAATTCCCCGAATTATTGTTTTGCGTTAGTGTTGTGTTTGCCACACTTGGTTTCCAAAACCAATGTGCAATGTACGATTCGATAGCTCCACGGACTATCGTTTCGCAGTAGTTTGTGTTCAGCTCATCTAATTAAACATAATTAAATGAAATGCAACAAGTATGAATGTGAAATGTAAAGAATGTAAGTGTCGCCATTTACCTGAAATTGCCGGGTGTCACATCATCCCCTTGTTGAAAGAAATTTCGTCCCGAAATTTGGTTGTTGTTGGTAGTGTTTGAGAAGTAATAGTGTTTGAGAAACAAAAATTTTTCTGGTTGTCACATCATCCCCTTGTTGAAAGGAATTTCGTCCCGAAATTTATTCGTTGTTGCCGACGTTCGACGTTGTTTGCTTGAAGAGGTGGGGATATTTGCGCATCATCTGATCTTCACGTTCCCACGTGAATTCAGGTCCGCGTTTCGAGTTCCATCGGACTTTGACAATAGGGATCTTACTTTGCTTGAGTTGTTTGACCTCACGGTCCATGATTTCTACCGGCTCTTCCACGAACCGTAGCTGTTCATCCACCTGGATCTCATCCAGTGGAACTATAAGTGTTTCATCTGATAAGCACTTTTTCAGGTTCGAAACATGAAATACGTTGTGCACTCCGTCGAGTTCGGTTGGCAAGTTGAGTTGGTATGCCACTGGACCAATCCTTTTTAAGATCTCGAAAGGTCCAATATACCGTGGGTTCAGTTTTCCTCGTTTACCAAAACGAATGACGCCTTTCCATGGCGAAACTTTCAGAAGAACCTTATCTCCTACCTGAAATTCCAGAGGTTTTCGGCGTTTGTCGGCATAGCTCTTTTGACGATCACGAGCTGCTGCCATGCGGTTTCTGATTTGCACGATTTTCTCGGTTGTTTCATGCACAAGTTCCGGGCCAGTGAGCTGACTGTCGCCCACTTCCGCCCAACAGATAGGGGATCGGCATTTCCTGCCATAGAGTGCCTCAAAAGGCGCTGCTTTGATGCTTGTCTGGTAGCTGTTGTTGTAGGAAAACTCCACCAATGGTAGGTGAGTTTCCCAACTGTTACCAAAGTCTACTACGCATGCTCGTAGCATATCTTCGAGGGTTTGTATTGTGCGTTCGCTCTGGCCATCAGTTTGTGGGTGGTATGCTGTACTCATATCCAACCGCGTGCCAAGCGACTTTTGTAATGATTTCCAGAAGTTAGAAGTGAATCTGGCGTCTCGATCTGAAATGATGGAGATTGGCACTCCATGTCGTGAGACCACTTCTTTGACATAGATTCTGGCTAGTTTTTCCATCTTGTCATTCTCCTTGATCGCGAGGAAATGTGCTGACTTAGTTAGTCGGTCCACAATCACCCATATTGTGTCACACCCACTTGGGGTACGGGGTAATTTGGTGATGAAATCCATGGATATTTGTTCCCATTTCCACATGGGGATCTCAGGTTGTGTGAGTAATCCAGATGGTTTCTGGTACTCGATCTTGACTTTCGCACACGTCAAGCATTTGCCCACGTAGGTGGCAATGTCGGCTTTCATATGTGGCCACCAGTAAAGTATCTTCAGATCATGATACATTTTATCAGATCCAGGGTGAATGGAATATCGGGATTTGTGAGCCTCGTCCATCACAAGGTCTCGTAGGTTCCCATGATGCGGAACCCAGATGCGTTCCATGAAATACTGTAAGCCATCGGCTTTTTCCGTAAGTTGTTGCTCCATTCCCCTCAGTGATTCAGCCGCTAAGTTTTCAGGTCTAAGTGCCTCCACTTGGGCATTACGTATCTGTTCAGGGAGGTTGGGAAGAATGGTGAGTTGTAAAGCTCTTACCCTCTTGGGTTTCGGTGTATTCTTCCGACTTAGGGCATCGGCCACTACATTGGCCTTCCCTGGGTGATACTTGATGGCACACTCATAGTCGTTTAGGAGTTCGAGCCAGCGACGCTGTCGCATGTTCAGTTCCTTCTGCTCGAATATGTGTTGGAGACTCTTGTGATCAGTGTATATCGTACACTTGGTACCATACAGGTAGTGTCTCCAGATCTTAAGTGCAAATACCATGGCTCCAAGTTCTAAGTCGTGGGTGGTGTAGTTCTTCTCGTGTACTTTCAGTTGTCGAGAAGCATATGCGATCACCTTCTCTCGCTGCATCAGCACGCATCCGAGCCCTTGTGTCGAGGCATCGCAATATACTACAAAGGCTTCCGTCCCATCGGGAAGGGATAGGATAGGTGCACTACAGAGCTTCTGCTTGAGAAGTTGGAATGCAGCTTCTTGTCTTTCAGTCCAGAGGTATTTCTTGTCCTTGTGGGTTAAGGCTGTGAGTGGTTGGGCTATCTTTGAAAATCCTTCGATAAATCGCCGATAATAGCCTGCCAAGCCTAGGAATTGTCGCACCTCAGTTGGGGTCTTTGGTGCTTCCCAGTTCTTGATTGCCTCTATCTTAGACTTATCCACATAAATCCCTTGTTCATTAACAACATGTCCCAAAAATTGGACTTCTCGGATCCAGAAGTCGCATTTTGAGAGTTTAGCGTACAGCTTCTCTTTTCGTAGCAGTTCAAGAGTCAATTGAAGATGCTCTTTGTGTTCCTCCTGGGTTTTGGAATAAATGAGAATATCATCTATGAAGACAATGACGAACTTGTCGAGGTATGGTTTGCACACTCTATTCATGAGGTCCATGAATACTGCAGGTGCGTTTGTCAGCCCAAACGGCATGACCAGAAACTCGTAATGACCATACCGAGTGCGAAAAGCAGTCTTAGGGATATCCTCTTCCTGAATCCTTAGCTGATGATACCCAGATCGCAGATCGATCTTGGAGTAGTAACTCGATCCTTGTAGTTGATCGAACAGATCGTCGATCCGAGGTAAGGGGTATCGGTTCTTGATTGTTACTTTGTTTAACTCCCGGTAGTCGATGCACATACGAAACGTGCCATCCTTTTTCTTCACGAATAAGACCGGAGCTCCCCAAGGTGAGAAGCTTGGTCTAATGAAACCCTTGTCCAACAGCTCTTGCAGTTGATTGGACAGTTCCTGCATCTCCGAAGGTGCAAGTCGATATGGTGCTCGTGCGATAGGTGCTGCTCCCGGCACAAGGTCTATGCGGAACTCCACTTGTCGAGGTGGTGGAAGTCCTGGTAGATCCTCCGGGAAAATGTCGGGATATTCGCATACGACTGGGATGTCTTCTATCCTTTTCTCCTCTTCAGTCTTGTCGGTGATAAGCGCCAATATGGCAGTGTATCCTTTTCGTAAGCATTTTTGAGCTTTCAAGCACGAGATGATGTTCAGAGGAGTGTCACTCCTTTCGCCCTTGATGTCTAGAGTTTCTACGCTAGGGAGAGGTATGCGCACAACCTTGTCGTGGCAAATGATTTCAGCCTGGTTTTTAGACAACCAATCCATGCCCACTACGACATCAAAACTGCCTAGTGTAACCGGCATGAGGTCAATCTTAAATTTATGGCCTGCTAGCTCTAAAGTGCATTCTCTCAGAATGTGCTTAGTTACAATCAATTTACCATCAGCTAGCTCTACTGTATATTCAACCTCTAAGGGTGTTGGGGTTATGGCAAGTATCTCACTAAAGTCCTTAGATATAAAGCTTTTCTCAGCTCCAGTATCAAACAATACAGTAGCATAATTATCGTTTAAGAGATACGTACCGGTTGCAAGGTTGGGATCCCTCCTGGCCTCCTTGGCCCCAATCACGAAGGCTCGTCCCCTCGCTCCATTGTTCCCGTTGTTGTTCGGTTGGTTGTTGTTCTTTTTCAAGTGCGGGCAATCCTTTTTGAAGTGCCCTGGTTTCCCACATTCGAAGCAACCCTTCGGTGCTTCAAGTTGTTGCTGTTGTTGTGGCTGCTGCGGGGTTTTTGTCATTAGTTCACCCCTGCAGTCTTTGGCTGCATGTCCCCCTTTTCCGCAGCGCTGACATTGGAAGCGGCCACATTGACCCGGTGCATGATGGAAGTTGCACTTGTGGCATTTGGGGTGTTTTCCAGCATAACCTCCTTGATTCTGGGTGGTTGGAATGGGTGGGGCATAAGCTTGGGTTGATCCAAACTTACGTTGCTGTGGTGGTGGTTGGAGAGTGGTTGGTTTGTTCTGGGTGTCATCCCATTTTCGTTTGCCCTTGTCGTTGGTTGTGGTCACAGTACCACGGGGTGGCAAGAGTCCTTGGGCAACTGCCGAATCAGTGAGCTTGTGAGTCAGTCGCACAGCTTGTTGCATGGTGATGGGGTCAGCAGAGAGCACCATGCCCTGAATTTGAGGTGGCAGTCCATCAATGTACTTCTCTATATGTTTGAAGGGTGGGGTTGCCATTTCCGGGCACAGATTTGCTAACTCATAAGATCGAGCGGTGTAAGCCTCGACCTCGGAACCAATCATCTTATGGTTCCAGAATTCTGTTTCCAGTTTCTGCACTTCGCCGCGAGGACAGTATTCGCGGTTCAACATCCTCTTAAAGTCATCCCAAGGTAGGGCGTTGGCTGCATCGAGCCCTTGATTCTGGACATTGGCATTCCACCAAGTGAGGGCAGCTCCCTCGAATGTCCCTGCAGCGAACTTGACCCTGTCCTCGTTCCTGCAGTTGCTCATGGCGAAGGCTGATTCCGCCTTCTCAATCCAGCGTAATAGCCCAACGGCTCCCTCAGTGCCGCTGAATGAATGGGGTTTGCAATCCAGGAACATCTTGAACGTGCAGAGAGGTGGGTTAGGGTTTGCTCCTGGGATACGCAAGGAACAAGGTTGAGTTAAGTATCGAATAAACGTGTTGAATTGGAAAAAAAAGGTTTGTAGTGCAAGGTGAATATGAACAGGTTCATCACCTTGGTTCAGTAGATTTTGATTACGGGTAGCTTCTCGTGCAGTAAGTACCTCCTCAACTCGTTCGTTGATGAGGGCGTTCAACTCAGCTTGAGTCAGGTTGATGTTCCCACGTCCGCCTGCATTCCTGCGTCCTCCACGTCTTCCAGCCATGATCTTCATAGCGAGAATAAGTGTTAGTGTTTGTCTAATGACTAATGTAGTGTGTGCAGTAGGTACTGTAAAGTACATGTAGAGCTATCGGCTCTCCCCATCACGGATAGTCACGTGCTGTGATGAACGTAACGCATAAAAGATGTGGCATGTGTGCAAGCATCATAATACTAAGCACTAAGTGTTGTGTGGAGACTAGTGGTTATAGACTAAGTTCACTAAATGCAAACCTAATTCGCAATAACCGGAGTCTCTGATACCAATCTGTCGCACCCCGAGAAATCCCGTCCCTTCCGGGGCGCGAGCGGCGGCAGATTGTCAGGATCGCAGTCTCCGGTCACACAACATGCGAGACCTATATGTCTGATTTCTTACGTACATCCAATAATTTGGATAAAACAGTTTAGTAATATCAGAGTTGCGGAAGTGAAGTATAAATTAACAAGACAGTTTAATCATTCATAGTTGCGGAAGCGTTAAATCAAAATGGTTTTCAAAGCGATACGTGACAATAGTTGCGGAAGCGATTTAAGCTGATTAACATTACATAACGACCAAATGGTAATGAATGTTTGATAAACTAAGACACTTAAATAGATGCATGCGACTCCGGCCTAGCATCCTATTCCTGGTGCGCGTGCCTTAGTTACCTGAGAAAACATGCGAGTAAAAGGTCAACACAATGGTTGGTGAGAGCACAGGTTTGTAATCAGCAGTAAACATCAAAATGTTTAAAGTAAAGTTTGCAGGTCTATTTTTCAATACAATGCAATATCAATTGATAGCTAGTCAATATGTGTTATATCATATGCGGGTTCGCAACCGAAGCTAACATGCTGCCTCCCGCCATATCCATCCAAGATATGGCAAATGTTGTTTGGTCAATTATGCACTGTTCCGACCTCCAGTCGGGGTGGCCATACGGCTCGCAGCAGTGGGGCTTGTCAGGCCCAAATAGTACTATTCAGAATTACCACGCTGAGCGCAACGCGCTATTAACGGTTCGAGGTGTGTTTAATGAGGACTTATCAGTTTGTGGATGAATGTCACACATATGTATATACGATATTAGCATGTACAAAAATAACCAAAAGTGTGTAAGTTGTTCAAAAACAGTTGTATGCAATGTTTTCTCCCCCAAAGGTAGAAAATGTAAAAAGGGGCCGTGAACTCACCTTAGCGAAGTAAACAACGTAAGCGTAAGCTCCTGTGTAGTCAGGTAGTCAGTCACCGGCTACCTATATCGTATACCATACGTGAGTTCGTGTAAGTGATCGTGTTACGTGATCGATAACTCTCGGTCGATCATGTCTGTCCGTGTCGGTCTACATTGACCGTGTTTGACCGTGTGTGTCAACGACCCGTTGGTGAACCTTGTGTTGTTTGTGTATTGTGAAACATTCGTGTTAGTGCTCGTTGTGTGCAAAACACGTAAGTCGCGTCTATGGACAACTTACCATTTATAGTAAGTTTCCATTTATAGCAAGTTCACAAGCATATTGATTTTAGAGTTCTAGCATGCTCATTGGTCCTACGTGATCATGTTAACACATAGCACATCATCATACAAAGTTACATAAGTCGTTTACCACATGTTTGCACATAAAAGTTTCCTAAAATGGAAAGTTTCCATTTGTAGTATTCGTGACAACGGAAACCATCTAACTTAGTATCTAATCATCATACTACAACATAATAAGTCATCTAGCATGTTCGAATCACACATCATGTTTACAAATCGATTTTTGTAAAAATAAAGTTACTAAAAATAGTAACTTTGTAGTTTTTGCATCAAACGACCATCTTAATATTTCTAAACCAATTTTCATGTCACCAATCACCATAATAATCAATCTAACATCATTTAAACATGTCCACATGGTCCATAACATCATCTAGCAATATTTGGTCCATAAAAGTTACTATTAATGGAAAGTCAATCAAAAATCACATTTCTCATCATTTTAATAACATCTAATCATGTAGATCATCACCAACAACAACTATAATCATACAACAACATCCAATATCATCTAAAATGCCCTAGATCATACATGCATGTCATGATTTTATCATTTCATGACGAAAACAAGTATTTTAAAGAC
Organism: Mikania micrantha; assembly: GCA_009363875.1. NCBI lineage: Eukaryota > Viridiplantae > Streptophyta > Magnoliopsida > Asterales > Asteraceae > Mikania > Mikania micrantha. The sequence continues at coordinate 25,911,117 of CM018687.1, forward strand.
ACCCATCATCATAGATCATCACTAATCACCACCTAAGCACCATAGATCATTATTAAACACATTAAAACCAACAAACCCAGATCAAAATCTTAAGTGTGTACTCTATAGGTGCTTGCATGTAAGTAAATCACTCATCCATGACCAAATCATGCATTTTACATACACACATCCTCATGGATCGTCAAGATTCATCATAATATCACTCTAGATCATCAAATATCATGTAAACATCATCAAACCCAGATTATAAACTAAAGAAATTCGTGCATGCATAGCACTTGTGCTTGCATGTGTGATTTAACATATGTATGTGTGTGTATTAGTGATAATAAGCTACTAGGGGTGCAAGGCTACCTTCTAAAGCCTCCAAGAACACAGGAATGATGATTGAACAGCTCTTAAATCCTCTGGAGCTGCTGGATTCGACAGAAATAGGAGGAAGATGATGGTATTCGAGCTTCTAGATGGACTCCAAGCTTCACCCTCCAAGCTCTAAGCTTCCAAATGATCAACAATGGCTTCCTTGAGGTCTAGTCAGTGATCTCCAGAGATATCAGTCGAGATGAGGCGTGCAAGAGTGTTTAAAATGATTAAGATAGGTGAAATGATGGATTTTGTGGTTTTTAAAAGATTTTTCTGCGATTTTCCTGCCAGGCGTATCGCCTAACGAGGATTGATGTAAGCTGGCGTTACGCGCGAGACCACCGGTTGAGGCGCTCCCTTCTTCCATCCGCGCGGATCGCCAGACGTCGTGCCTCCGGGTCAGGCGTAGCGCCTGGCCCAAAAGTTAGGCCCACTAAGCCTATTTTGTTGTTCTGGGCTCGTTCTTGCCCGTTTCTCGACTGTAGAACATCGTTCGAGCATCGTTTGGTCTCGTTTGAACTTCCCAGTTCACTGTGTGAGTGTTTCGTGAAGTTTCAAGTGTTGTGCTACACAATGCGTTTGACATTCACCAACGTTCGTGAGACTCGTGTGTGTTTCGATAATTCCTCGAATCATCGATGATTGTTTGTGTTCGTGTCTAACGAAGTGTTTGCACGCTTGATTAATCCTAATCAACGTGTGATGCACAATTCAATAATTCCCCGAATTATTGTTTTGCGTTAGTGTTGTGTTTGCCACACTTGGTTTCCAAAACCAATGTGCAATGTACGATTCGATAGCTCCACGGACTATCGTTTCGCAGTAGTTTGTGTTCAGCTCATCTAATTAAACATAATTAAATGAAATGCAACAAGTATGAATGTGAAATGTAAAGAATGTAAGTGTCGCCATTTACCTGAAATTGCCAGGTGTCACATCATCCCCTTGTTGAAAGAAATTTTGTCCCGAAATTTGGTTGTTGTTGGTAGTGTTTGAGAAGTAATAGTGTTTGAGAAACAAAAATTTTTCTGGTTGTCACACATGTTTTCTCAGGTGACGTACAAGGCTAGGTTAAGATTGCCGGATTGCATAGTAGGATGACCAGATAGTGGACCTAGTAACTTTTGGGGAGCACATATTTTGTTGGAAATGATGAATCACGTTAACATCTTGTATGGTCACACGATGGTAGACATATGGTTCCATTGTATATGTTTGCTTAGTTAAATTATCAAACATGAAATTTGTAATTTAACTTTGAATCTCCTAGTTTAATTATTATTAGGCTTTAGATATTCTCAAATGTTGTGCTATGAATACAATCTGATCAATCCGATTATCACACGATATCGCACTCCGAGAACCTTCCGCTCGGCAGAAAAGTCGGTTCAGCCCCCGGCTCGGGGTGTGACAGTTAGCATTGGTAATTATCTGCTATCGAATTTGTTTGAGTTAATTCGATTTCAAAACGAGTTGCGGTAGGCTTTAATCTCTATCCTTCGAATTAGTAACTCTCAAAAGAGTATTCTTGTTTCGTTTGAGCCAGAGTGGGTGCACAAATGATTTTGTGTGTTTAATTTCTTTCTTTGTTTGTTAAGTATTGGATTGATTTACAGCTCCTTATAACAAGCACATCACAAGTTGTGGTTTTCGCGAAATTGATTCATTATTTTTGGAATTACTTGTATAGATTGATTCGGTTTTTAATGTTAAACACGTATGAATTCGAATTTCAAACTTTGGAGTGCGCTTTAGGCCACTTTGGTTGAGAACCAGACCAATGGGTTTTGAATAGTGAATCAAGGGGGACTGTGTCTTCAAAGCAAAGAAAGTTTAGGGATTTTGATAGTTTAGTCCCTAATGTTTCTTGGTTTAACAACTTTGGTTCTATCCTTTCTTATAACTGAATTCGAGTTTGATAATTGACAACTTTTATCCCTATAGTTTGTTTAATTTGTTATTTTATGTATTAAAACCTTAGAAAGGTTTATGAATTTTATAATATATGGTTCTAAATAAATGTTTTTTATAAATCATATATATATTTTAAATATTATTATGCCTACATATAATATATATGTAGCTTCATATTTATACATACAAACATAGACAGATACATACATACATACACACACACACAATGAATTTTATACAAATCTTATTCAGATTTAATAATTTTGTTTATCAAATCTTGTTATAAAACTTGTCATAACTATGCTTATATTTGTGTGTATGTATATCTATATATGTATGTATTCATACATACACATAACAAATCTTAGAAAAATATTTTATTAACAAATTTTAAGTCTTATTAAAGTTTAATTTACTTATTAAAAGTAAATAAAGATAATTGTAATATTATTTATATCTGTGTATGTTCTTGAATTTATATGTTCAAAGATAACCATGAGTTTTACTTTAATATATTTGGGTAGCATTATGATTTAAATTCGGAGTTGAAAACCCTAGGAGTTACACAACATACAATTTTAATTTTGATACCCATTTAGTTTTGATAATTAAGTTTCAGACCCTGAACTCTAGGTTCTTACTTTTAAAAACCCTTTCACTTTACTTAATTATTTTTAATATTCACAGTCTAATATTGCATCCATACTTTATCAAATAATAATCACATTTATATGAATTCGATCGTAATTACCTGACAAACATTTATATAAATTTCGAACCCAAACAGACAAAGATATATTGTGCATTATTTAGATGCTTATAACGCGTCTGCATATTATCGGATATTTATATCATTTGTATCATTTTGAACGCAATTAATTAAAGAACATTTATAAAGATATTAGAAAAAAAATAACTAGAATTTAGCACGTTTTATTTCCATTATAAAAATTCAGGACGTTATAAGTATGCCCTCATCAAAATAGGCTTCGCCACTCCTCCTCTAAACATGTTACATTGCAAGCTTATAGGTACAATTGTTTCATCAGATATAGATAATTGGTATGTGTGATAATATTATTATAATCTAAAATTTAAGATTTTTAATGAATTACATTGTAACACCTCGACCGATGGTGGAATCATCGGGATGCCACGAGGAATGTGTAGATTGTTCACAAGCTCATGGGTAACTAAATGTACCATCACATATCATCTCAAGTATTTAAATTAATTACACAAAATCGTGTTTGTCATGAAACAATTACGACAACTTACAAAAACTATGTAGCTAAGTTAACTAAATCCTAGTCTTCCGTTGATCCAGTTAAATTAGCTAAGTCCAAGATCGTATGTGATGATATCCGAAAGTGTAGAGCTATCCTCCCTACTTCTCCTCATTCCCTGAAACATGTAAAAAAAATCAGGTGTCAACTACAAAATTAGTTGCTGAGTAATCATAAGTTTTTACACACCCAAAAATAGTTATAAAAGTGTAAGTAAACATATGTGAACTTATAAGAATGAGCATACTCTGTAAATCCACTAACAAGCATATCAACAACCAACAAATCTTAAGGTAAGTTCAATCAAACAAAGAAATAACAACAATATTGATTTTAGCATATAATCACTTCAGAGGACCAAATTCAACTCAATTAACAGTATAAGGAATCACAGCGAAGGACCGAAGTCATCTCAATCAATAGTGTAAGAATCACCGTGGAGGACCAAATTCAACTCAACTAACAGTGTTTCTATGTCCATCATAGTTTACCCTAATCATTGCTGAGGATCGAAGTCAACTTGATCAACAGTGGTTCTCATCAGTGCAAGTTTAGTGGCAATACATCAATGACATTCCCTTTTCACAAGTGTTATGCAAAACTATAAGAGTTTAAGTTGTACATGTTTCATCCCCAAGTTTAAAAGCATAAAGAGTAAAAAGAGGGTTATGAGAATTCACAGATGATGTTATATTGTTTATGTCTTGTAGAATGTGTGCTCTATATGTGAAATCAACAATTACTCAACAACTTGTGTTTCATGTGTTTTGTACTCATAAATATATGTGTGTTATAAATAAGTTATGTTTATTTGGTTATATTCGTATTGGAAAGCTATGTCACTAACTATGTGATTTGTTTCTAGTGGTAACGAATTAACTCCATCTCAATGTACAATGGTTGTTGTAGCTAGTTTTTCAATTTAAAGAAGATGGTTATACATTAAAACTTGACTACTTGATCATAAAATACAAGGATGATAATCCATGCAAAGGTGGGAACATTTACATGTCATGCATGCATGAATTTTGTTAAACTTGAACGATAATAATTTTGTTAGCTGTTCCATCACCAATATTATCAAATTTGATTTATAGACCCATCAAAATTAGAGTATTTTGTTAACACTTAGCTTTTAAAACATACTAACCATCGATATTAATAGTATCAATGGTTTTGTGAAGTTACTGATTAATATCGATAGTAGTTCGATTAAGAAAAAATAGTATCGATAGTATTATTGGTTTATGTCTAATATCGATGGTAATTATAAGATCGACAACTTCATTATTAGTATCAATGGAACTTGGCCAATTAGAAGGCCATCGACACTAGTAATGTCGATGGTAGTATCGACACTACTTAATATCGAAGGGTTCCACACTTAGCTGATTTTTAGACCAACGAGACTAGTAGTATCGATAGAAGGTGACAGGTTGAAGGATGCCTCCTTTGATGGTCTTAATGTCGACAACACCTTGAGCTGATACTAGGGTAGTCGACACTAATAGTATCGATGAACCCTTAGCAGATATTGAGGACCCGTCGATACTAATAACTTCGATCACCATGTGGTCGATATTGTTAGTATTGATGAATTCATCTTCAACCTCCAGCTCCAATATTTCCATGTTAATTGAAGGTTCTTAGGGAGTTCATACTCAACTTGATTACACTCTACATTGTTAAGAAAACTCATTTGAATGCGATGAATGTGTTGGTTTTGTGCGTAGCTTAAACACTTAGATCTACCTGGTTCAAAGCTGTATGAGCTCGTTTTCTTCGTGGGTTAGTGATCTAGATAAGTGGAGAAAGATTTTGACACCAAAATGGACAAATGATGAGGAAATGTGGGTTTTCTCTCTAGTATTTTTAGAAAAAGTAATTAGAGAGAGAAAGCTCCGGTTTTAGGGGTTTTAGAGAGAGAGAGAAAATGTAATTGTGAGAAAGAAGAAGGAAAAAGAGCTTTATATAGCTCGGGTTTAATTCAGTTGCTCGGTTTGATTCCGTTTACTCATTATCGTAATGTTTTGTTGGGTTTTCATAAAATAATTTTTAAAACATGAAATATTTTATAAAATGGTTTTCTTTTAAATCTTTTAAGGTGGAAATTATTAATAACCATTTTTAATTCCTTTTTATTATTTTAAATATTGTAAAAATATTTATTTTGATTATCTCGTTGGAACGCGTAACTTACTTTTACATTCGTAAATATCGTCACCTTTACAAATACAACTCTCGTATCATATTCCAACTTGATTTATAATTTATGGAATATCGTTTCAGGATATTAATCCTAATAGATGTATTCGTGTAAATCGTCACCCATGCGAACACATTATTAGGTTAATCTTTCTGAAATACTATTCGCGTTTTAATTTGATGTTTGTGTCCTCATCCACGTTTAGTGTTTCCTTATCATTATTATTTTAATTCGTGTATTAAATCTAACATTCAAGAATTCTCCTCAACAAATCATATCACTGACACATCCATGATAGACTGAAATAAGTTTATGTATAGGCCATACGTAGAAGTTGGTCGCAACCTATTCAGCCGCCAACCCAACACCACTTCGACAAATCATGACCTATGTCTTTGCCTATATTTAGTGATATAATCTTACACCAATACAAAAATCATTCAAATAAAATATGTCATACCTCTGGAAACTGTAATAACCAGTCAGGGCATATTCTAGTTATATCATAACTAAATTTTACAGTAGCTCATGCCTTTCAATTATATGTTCTCGATAATGGAATTCAGAGTATAAATCATAATGCAAAGTGTGACAACCAGTACCTGATCGTCCGGCAAGTCCGTACGGTACGTGTACTTTCACTATTTACTATATTTAAATACAATGTGCAAACAGTTGTGTGGCAATAGGACATAGAAAACAAACATATCTGTGAGTTCAACGTTTCGAATGATAACTGAAATGTAGAAAACAAAAATCAGAAAGTGAAACCCTCGTTGTGTTCGTTCGGGTGACGATTCGAACGAATACGCGCGAAGGAGACGCAATCTGACGAAACTTTTAAAATAAACGTTTTCGATAAAATAAATTAAGAAAAATTAAATTTAAAAGATTTACTAGGAATAACCACTTTAAAAATGTAAAAATGAAACCATTTATTTAATTTCGTAAAATACACGATTACGTTCCGGAACCGTAACGAAAACGAGAACCGAGCAACCGAAATGAACGCGAACACGCGCGGGGTATATAAACCCTAAATGAGGTTATCTTCCTCATTTATTTCACCTCCTCTCTCTCTCCACCCCAAATCCGGATCCCTCTCTCTAGGGTTTTCTCACACTAAAACTCTCGTATCTCTCCCATTTCTTGACCAAATCACTCCAACTTGGTGCCTAATCGAAGCTCTTGATCTCTTCTACTCGAAAGTACAAAGGATCTGCTTCCAAAACCACCAGAACCGAGGTAAATCCAAGCTGCAAGTTTGCGAAAATTAGGGTTTTCATCCCTTAGTTTGAGCCACACTAGTTAACCGGTTAAAAACCCTCTCTTTTCGAACCCTAAGCCCTCGAAAATCAGTTCTTACATATCACGACAACTAAAAGACCCCATTGATCTCACCTGAACCTCGGAATGAACACCCTGTGGTGCCCGACTCACAGATCCACTGAATGGAACATTCGACCGAATGGGAGAATTGTAACATCCGTACAGTAATCATGGTATTCATAGATTTGGATAGAACAATATGTACATGATAGTCTTTATATCATTTTGAATTTTGCTCAATACGTCAATGTGCCTATGTGATTCATATGTTCATGTTTGTGTGTTATAGGGTTTTTATTTAAGTATATATATATATTTATTAACTGCAGTCGATTACGCTAGGCAAGAACAATATTGCATTATATCGAATCAGTAGTGGGCTGGCGGTTGATAATGCAGGTAGCCGGACTCAAGGTATGCCCTATACATATACTGCGTTCGGTGTAATAGGATAGTGTTAGTGCGTAGTGTTATGACGGATAGTATGACAAACAAATCAATTAAACAAATCGTAATGCGTGAGAGAGACTGAGTATCATTATGGGTGATGATTCGTAATGATATGAAAGTCGAACTTACAATTACGAGTGAACATCAATAAATACGCAAAACGACAAAAAATGTACGTAATTACGGGTATACACGTAATTATATTCGTTTAACGGTCTGATTTCGAACGAAAAGTAAAAAAAAGTAAAATATTTTATTTTACATTTTACAATTTTGAAACTCATCAAAAACAATTCAAGAAAACTATTTTTACAATTCAAAATATTTAATTTTGTAATCGTAACGATACGCGCGTTAAAATACGTGAAACCGACACCGAGCGAGACCGAATACGCGGGGAACCACTCGGGGTATAAAAACCCTAAATTCCCATCTTCTTCATTTCATTTCCAGCCACCAAGAGCTCTCTCTCTCTCTCTAAAATTCGTCCAAGTTTTCTCACACTAGAATTCATCCACAAAATCACTCATAACTTCTTCATTTCTTATCCAAATCGCGCATATAATATATCAAAACGATCGTCTCGACGAGAGGAAGCTGGAAGTACAATGGATCGGAGCTGATTCGAAGTATTCGAAGTAATGGGGGACCTCAAGTTAATATACATAGGTTCCCACTTTTGGTTATTCTTTGAAGATCTAACGGGGGATCCTCAAGTTAATATACATAGGTTCCCACTTTTGGTTCTTCTTTGAAGACCTAACGGGGGATCCTCAAGTTAATAGACACAGGTTCCCACATTTGGTTCTTCTTTGAAGACCTAACAGGGGATCCTCATGTTAATACACAGGTTTCCGTTTTTGGTTCAAGTTAATATACATAGGTTCCCACTTTTGGTTCTTCTTTGAAGAGCTAACGGGGATCCTCAAGTTAATATACATAGGTTCCCACTTTTGGTTCTTCTTGGAAGACCTAATGGGGGATCCTCAACTTAAGATACATAGGTTCCCACTTTTGGTTCTTCTTTAAAGACCTAACAGGGGATCCTCAAGTTAACATACATAGGTTCCCACTTTTGATTCTTCTTTGAAGACCTAACGGGGGATCCTCAAGTTAATGCACAGGTTCCCACTTTTGGTTCTTCTATGAAGACCAAACGGGGGATCCTCAAGTTAATACACAGGTTCCCGCTTTTGGTTCTTCTATGACGACCTAACGGGGGATCCTCAAGTTAATACACAGGTTCCCGCTTTTGGTTCATGTAAAACACCCTATGGGGGATTCAAATCCCCCAATATGTTTACAAGGAAGTCAATTATGTTGTCAAGGATAATCTAATGTTCTTAAACATAACAATTATACAAAGCCATATTCATTAACAGGTTAACACGACTCAATCAATCAATCAAAGTTTATAACATATTAAATCTTATATTATATGTATGATTACAATGATATAGGAACCAGTTAGAGGTCTATTTGCTTGCTACTTGTTCAGGTTCAGAGTCTACTGCTGTCAGGTGAGAACATTAGCCCCTCTTTTGTTGTTTTTACAACTGTTTTGGGGTGGAACACGTGACCAAACACTCTTTATACAATCATATTTCATATACAAGATTCATGCTACTTTTCAACCATTACAGGTTCACTTTACAAATTCAAGGGATTTCTAAACTATTTTTAAATGATTTATCATGTATTCAAAAGGATTTATCAACTGTTTTAAAGGTTTTATCAACTGTTAAACATTTTCTACTAAAAGGTTTTATAAAAGGTTCTCTAAACTGTTTTACACAAAATGGTTTTATGAATGTTAAACACTTTGAAAGATTAAGTTTTACAAACTCTTACAAGTTTTTAAATTATAAACCGTGTTTTAAAATAAATGTTTTTATTAAATGTTTTCGTACAAACCTTGTATTTATACAAGGGTCTGTCATCGGATTCAATCAAGGGTTTTGAACAAGGTATTCAATCAAAGGTTTTCAATGTGGTAATCAATCAAGGATTTCAAAAGAAGATACTCATTCAAGGGCTTTCATGGTGGTATTCAATCAAGGGATTCCAGAGGCAAAGATCTGTATTCTTAGTATCTATGATCTGAAATTTAACCAAAGGTTTTAAATCAAAGGATTCAATCTTAAAAACTTAAAAGCATGGTGTTCACCGTTGTGAACAAACTGATACACATATCAAGACACTTATTCTTATTCTTATAACGTTAGTACTGGTGATCACAACAAGGGAAAGCGAGGCACTTTTTGGTTACGCCAAAGCTATGGTTCGCGTTTTAAAGTTGTTTTAAAAACTAACTGCAAATTGGATGCATACGGTAATATGGATTTGCTGCTAGTTAACTTTACCAGCATAGGTCATATTGACCGTGTACGTCAACATGGAGTTTGTCTTCTGAGTAAACTCATTATCTCATGTTGATGCGTTTGCTGACTGCTTTCTGACTCCAAACGTATTTTGGGACTTGATTATATGTTGGCTTTTCTAGTAGACAGTCATACGACTATTTGCACACGTTATTCTTACTTGATGTTAGTTTGGGTTGCAACTATCCATGCTATTTTATTCATTGTTTTATACATATGTTTTACAATGCAGATTCATATTTAAAAATGTTAAACTTATTGTACTCACCAACTACTTTTGTAGTTGACAGTTACTTTTCATGTGTTTTAGGTAATCAGGTTTAGAGCTTTACAAGGACAACTAAGGAGACCATAGTTAAGATAGAACAAGACGAAGAAACAAGCTAGGATGGATTAGAAACTCACATAATCCTGATTGTTTAATTGTCTTGTCTGAGTCTTATTTTGTAAACAATATTTTTAGGTCTGTAGTTGTCATTCTTTTGGTAGATATTTTTGGGTCTGTAGTTGTCATTTTTGGTTCTCATTCTCAAGGGATGCTTATTCGGCCTGTATGTTCCTTCGGCTAGCAAGTGAGACCAAATGAGTTCATTAGCATGAAACCCCTATTCGGTCAGCTCTCTTAGTTCGCATGTAGTTGTCATTCGGTCACACCCATTCGTATGATGCTTCAGTCGGCCCACAAGTCTAAAGGTGTAAACAAACACCATGAATCAACCTTATTTGGACAACATGCATTATGTGAAAAGAATAATAATATGGGTAACACATTTTACTACGAAGGTGGTTAAGGAATTATTGAACAACTTAACAACTACTCAAAACCTTTTTATCATAAGGATGTTAATTGATAAGATTTATCAATTAAAACATGTATTGGAGTGTCCAAGAAAGGATAAGCCTTCTACATTTCTACAACATGCAAAACCTTAACATATGAACCTAAATCTCTAAGTTTTATACTTAAAAACTACCTTGAGTTACAAACTTTAATTTTCATAAACCTAAGTTCTATACTTTGAGAATAATATGGATTTTCAAACTTGGGTTAAGGTTGACAAAGACTAATGGGACTAAACATTCAACAAAACTAACATGATATGCTAACTTAACGTAGTTGGTTAAGTGTTAGCATATACCACCACAAGGGCATTTGGATCGAATGACAACAAAGACATTCGAGTGTTAGCCAACTTTAGGGCTAACACACACACACACATACCTATAACTTATGCTTATAAGTTACAAACAACGTGAAATCAATACATGATCTTGAAAACAATCTCAAGAACAATAACGAGCGCGTGCATTTCTTGTTATTACTTAGTCAACCACTTCGATTACAAGGTGAGTTCATACGCCGTTTTTCTAATCTTACTGATTTCTAATCTCGGGGCTGAGAAACATGCTAATTCTTTTAATTATTTAAAAGTTTTAGTACAACATTTCACATATGCTATGATGTAGATAATATAGTTTATTCTTTATTATCATTTATCATTGTATGTATGCTTCTGTGATCATAACATAACTGAGATATCTAGGATGAAACATGATAATATAGTTTCATGATTTATCAACACAATAGAATAATACCATTTGTAAGATTATATCTTAAGAGAGTGAACAATGGGATTACCAGGAGATAACACTGTGACAATGACAACAACTAACAAGAATGATATGATGATAACATAATTTCACAATATCATTCACCACCGGAGTTAACTAAGTGTAGTAAGACCAGTTCTTACAGCACTATGATTACAAACTCGGTGAAGAGTATGGGATAACATGAGACAAATACAAGGGACAACAAGAATGATAATCATGATAACATAATTTCATGATAACAAAATCATTCACACATTTACTAACATCGTGTAATAAAGCAAGTTCTTATAACACTTTGTTAAAGACTATAAGAACACACAACTTTGAGGACACACAACAATTGATTACTATTAAACTATTTGTATTATATCACAACAATCATGTGTTCATGAGATCATATTCCATTGTAAGTCCCTATTAGAGAATCGTTTACCAGTGAATTTAGTGCGACTAAACCGACGATAACGTAGTGGTACCATAGGTTTGACAAACCTCCGACGAGTGAGGTCGGTACGTTGATCGTATTTTATCATTGGCCGGTAACGTATGACCGGTAACAGGGCGACGCAAGTCAGGTTTGGTAAACGACACATGGTGATATTAATCTATAATAAATAATTGTAATTAATCTTTCGATTCTATTAACTAGTAGACTGAGCAATTGATTTTCACTCATGTCACATTACTGGTAATAGTTTCCTTGAAGGCTATGAGAATACAAATGTGATAGAGGTAAATTGGATGCATTGTGATCTGATTACGTGAGGATAACAATGAATCCCATTTAGGCTCTATGTATTCCAAGATGAGAACAATATCAATAGGTTAGCTATCACTCCTATTATTAGAGGTGAATTACAGTTAACCCTACAAACGAGAGAATAATAACAAGGTTAAGAATGGAAAAATCTATTTTCCTTAAAACACTGAGGGTTTATCAACACTTCGGTTTTGGTAACTTTAAATCCCTCATATTCTATTATTCTATATATAACACATTGGGTGATGAATACAACCTTATGGGTGAATATCTGTTGGGATGAACACATGTGAGATAGAAATGGGTATCCATAATTGTATTGCAAGTTGTGTTGAATTCTGTTAAGTATGTGGTGGGATATCGGCTGGGGGCTTGTCCCCCTACGTATGCCCTATATATAAGCATAACTGATGGGATGAAATACTACCTGTAAATATAACTACAGAGAGGCCATTGTGTGAGACAATGAGACAAACCTCAATAAGACTTGTGTATGACTTGTGAATGTGAATGATAACAAATCACTGGTTTTCAATTACTAAACTTATGAACTCACCAACCTAGTGTTGACTTTGATTAAATGCATGTTTTCTCAGGTGACGAACATGTTTAGTCACCAGCATTCAGGGCATAAGCTAGTAGATTTTTAAAAGACCTAGCTTATTTTTGTGTTGAGCATATTTTGAATGACGAAACTGTGAATCATCTTTTGTAAATCTTGTGCAGTTACAAGATAGAAAAGTAAATGATTCTTTTGGATGGATTTACTTGGTTAAATTATGAACATAACATTGTAATTTAACTTTGTAATTCTATATCATTGTCATGTTAGCGTTTCTCATTTATATATCATGAGCCATGTAAACAATTTGATCACTGTGATTATCAAACGATATCGCGCCCCGATAACCTTCTGCCCGACGGGAAGGTCGATCTAGCCCGCCGTCTCGGGGTGCGACAGATTGGTATCAGAGCCATGGCTATAGAGAAATATAGGTCATATTATTTAACGGTTTGGCCTAGACTATAACCTAGGGACCCTCATGTTGATAACATAAGACTCAGGATTCTATTTGCATACGTCTTCTGCATTTGATCATTGTACTAACCGATTTTCTTTCGGTTGTGATCAGAATGCCGCCAAGAAGACCTCCACCGTTGTTGCCACCACCACCGCATTCATCTCACTCCTCAACACTGACACCACCTACACCTCCTCTACCACCTCCACCTCCTCCTCCGCCACCACCCAACCATGAGTTGGATCCTGCTGTGATCGCACTGGCCACTTTGCTGACCAGTCAACTGAGGGAAGTAATTCCCGACATGATGAACAGGATTAACTCCAACAGGACTACTCCTACAAGAATCTTGTAGGATGCAAGCCACCTGCATTCAGTGGCAATGAGGGAGCTGTCGGCTTGATCCAATGGATCGAGAAGATGGAGACAACTCTCGATAGCAGTGGCTGTCCAGACCAGTATAAAGTGAAGTATGCTGCTGGCTCGTTCAACAAACGAGCACTGATTTGGTGGAATGCTCAAGTACAAATCAGAGGAAGAGAAGAGGCACTGTCTATGCCTTGGGAGGAATTCAAAACACTATTGAGGGCAGAATTTTGCCCCAGGAACGAGCTGAAGAAGGTCGAGACTGAACTACTCAACCTTGTCATGATTGGTGCTGGGTATCTGGCCTACACCACCAGATTTCACGAGTTAGCAACATTGGCACAAGAGATAGTGCCAACACCGAAGAAAAGAATTGAACAGTATGTCGGTGGACTGCAAGCCTGTATTCGAGGGCATGTAATTGTTTCTCACCCAACTACCTTAGGGATGGCTGTCACTCTGTCCTCCACACTGACAGATGTGATGGTTGCCTCTGGGGCACTGAAGAAGGAAACTGAAGCAGCCAAGGTTGGAAGATCAAGAAAGCCGGATAAACGCCCAGCTAAGAAAAAGAAGGTGGTCAAGAATTTTGCTGCGACCACTCAAACACCACTTGCTAACCAACCACCACCGCTACAGATCAAGTGGCCTTACACTAACACAGCACCATTGTGCAACAGCTGCCAGTATCATCATCAACCAACTACCCAGTGCAGACAATGCAACAACTGTGGAAAGCTTGTTCATTGGGCCACTCAATGCAGGAGCACGGGGGCTCCGAACAGGAACAACAATGCAGCGGTTACAACTGTTGTTGCCGACAACAGGTCTTGCTACACTTGTGGAGAACCTGGACACTTCTCGCGGGATTGTCCCAACAGAATTCAACCGAGGGCTCAAGTAGCTAGAGGACGAGCCTTTCAGATTGGAGCAGCTGCTGCTCGACAGGACCCGAATGTTATCACGGGTACATTTCTCCTATCTGATTTTTATGCATCCATATTATTTGACACTAGTGCGGATCAGAGTTTTATGTCATCCGACTTTCCATGCCAACTTAATCATGTTGTGGAATCTTTGGACTCCCCTTATAACATTGAGATAGCAAATGGCAAACATATAACAATTAACTTAGTACTTAGGAATTGCCCACTAACACTTGGTGATCACACATTTTCCATCGATTTGATACCGATAGAATTGGGCAGTTTCGATATCATTGTCGGAATGGATTGGTTATCTCTTAACATAGTTGAATTCGTATGTTCCAAAACACTATTACGTATTCCAGTGGAGAACAATCAGGTGCTGGAAATTCATGGAGATCAAGAAAATCACGGTGTCAAAATAATATCTTGCATGAAGGCACGCAAGTGTCTAAGGAAACAGTGCATCGCATTCCTAGCTCACGTTGTGGAGAAATACAAGAAAGCGATCAAAATTCAAGATGTACCAGTTGTAAAAGACTACACGGACGTGTTTCCGGATGACTTACCGGGACTACCACCTGAACGATCGGTGTAATTCCGAATCGACTTGAAAAAATTTGAGAAATCATAAACATGGGCGAAAACCGTGCAATGAATGTAGTTCGCAATCTCCTGAAATTTTAAAAACAAGAAAATTTGAAAAATATCTTTAGTCCGGAATAATTAGCGGTACGCGAAGACCATTTGGGTATTCTTGGCGGTACGCGATGAGCACAAAATATCTAAAATTCTTCGGTTTTCTTTGCGGTACGCCGAGGCTCCTCATGCACTCTTGGCGGTACACGACGAACAGTCGGCAGAAATATATCTGCTAGAACAATCAGATTGCATTCAAAATTTATAACTTTCTTTCTTCTATCGACCTCCAACTCTCAAAACACAATCTAATCAAATTCACACCTTCAAAATCTTGCTATAGGATCATCAGTTTTCAACCAAAAATCCGTCCAAATGGATAACGCTACGATCTCTCTTACTAGTTTGATAATGTATGGACTAAATCTAGTGTTTGAGCGTAATGCGATGGTTATTGTTTTATATTATTGCCTAGACAATGGCTAGGAATATATATAAATAAAGAAGTCAGAATGCTAACAGTGATATCCTCGTTTTGATCCATTATGTTGTCCGGTTATCATGAAACAATTCTCAAGATCAAAATGATTTTAACCAAATTGACCTTGACAATGGTTACAGTTGACTTGATCATTCCTTTAAATGGTATATCAAATCTAAGTATTTTCAAGCTAATGACAAGAGTTAGGATAATCATTGAAATAACAATCTGATGTTCAAGTTAACAATCATATAAGTATATTGAATAAGGTTATCAAACCTATTTTAATGACATTCCGATATTTCATGATATATAATTGATTCATAACAAGGATAGACTATTCCTAGACAAAAAATCAGTCGGGAAACTGTTCCTGTGATATAATCAACAACAATACCTATTTGATAAATTTGAGAATGTTCTGATTAATCCATTGAGTCATAAACTACTTAATAGGAACCTAATTCATTATAAATTCCCAGTATGTCACACTTTGTGTGATATTCAGTTAAGGAGGCTGATTAAGGATTTAAGATTAGTTTGATGACTCGAGTTGCAATGTCCTTGACATTGAACGTTAAGGAAGTTCTAATAAGCAAATTAAAACACAAATAAATTATAAAACTTTAACTTAATGTAGAATAGTACTACAAGAACCATAAAACAAGTTTGCGCACTAACTACTTATTGCAATAGAATAGTTGAGTTTTTTACAACCCTTTTCATTTTAATGTTTTCCGAACATCGGGGTATCATTATGAAATCTTTCTTAAACATATGATATGATTATGTAACTATGTGTCGGCTTAAGATATCATGGGATAACCGTGGGTATCGAAGTGACATATCAAAAAGTTCTCATTCTTTGAACTGTATCTAGTGAACCCATTTGGGGAGGATTGCATCTCCATTTACTGGGAGGATTGCATCTCCCTTAGTGTGAATGTTTGTTATCGTTTACAATATCAATATAATGTAGTATACGTTAAAATGAGGCTTCTATGTTTATCTTCAGGTAATATCATATCTTTCAGTCGAAAAGGAACTAGATATGGGTCACATGATTATTCCAATTGTGTCAATGCATGCCATTGACGATACAAACGTATCATATTTTATCGAGTCTTGTGTATGAACTCACCAGTTTTATACTTACCTTTCAACCATAAATTCTTTTACAGGTAGACAGTGACGAATAGGTGAGATTTGCATTTCAAGCACTTTGGAATCATGTAACTCAGTATGTTTAGAATGTTTAAGCTATGGGCAATGAATAGTGATTTGTAAGAGAAATATTATCCTTGTAATATATTTCTTGAAGTTTATCATGTGTGTTGTGATACGGGTTCACGTAAAGTTGCACCCCATCTCTTAGACATCACCACTATGTTTCCACAACCTTCAAATAGTGAACAATGATATAATCATCATGTGACAAGTAGTGGAGGTGTGACAAGGTGGTTACAGAGCCACATGTTATAGAGGTTTAGATTGACATAGTGACCTAGTCTATAGCCATAGGCTCGTATAGTGACATAAGTGCACCGAACATAATTAACGAACAAAACTTATCTTGAATTTAGCTATGTAGGACCTCGGGAACGCGACGGTTCCACACCAATTTTGCTTGGCAGGCCCTCGAATAGTTCGGAATCCTATTCGGGGGTATTCCAATCGAAACCAACGTAGCACGTTATCAATCAAACTTGTAGAATCAATGTTTTGTGTAGAAACGATCTACCATGGGCTGAAAATCGAAGTTGGAGGCAGATGAGGCGCTGAAACCTAGGAGGATCTATCTGGAAATGGGCAGAAGTGCTTAAACATTTTGTTTGTTGAGTTTATATAGTCTGTTGTCATTCGTACGAATGAGTCACGCTAATGATTATCCTGGACGAACGACAACAGAAGAATGGGCCTGTCATGCTAATGAGTCATACTAATGACTCATTCACCTGAGCAAGTCATTTGCTAGAGCGTTCATTCGTACGAATGAACACATTCTTAGGTTCATTCACACCAATGGTCAACCTGTTAAGAAAAATCAATGTTAAACATGAAAAACATAATAAACAATAGATAATATTTGATTTCATTGATAAAATAAGCTTTATACAATCACAAAAGACAATTATAGTGAACTTGGGGCAAACAATGTATCAACATACTCCCCTTTGGACCTAGATCTAAACTTTAACAGCTTCAGTCTTCAAAAACTTTTGTGAGAGAGCCTTCCAATCAGAACAGGCATGAGTATCGAATGAAGAGCATAGCCTTATAACCCTCATATATTGTAGTGCATGCTCCTTGTCTTCTACCTTAATGAAAATCTGGCAACTTTACATAGCTTTGACATCTTCATCCAACAGATTGGTCAGCCAAATGGGATCAAAAACTCATATCGTATCCCATTTATATTCCTTGCATAAAACAATCACAGCCTCTGCAGTTCTGCCATCATAGTACCACCTTCGGAAGCTACCCGAAAAGTCTTAAGGCATCTTCCGTAAAGGAATCGTTTTCATGACCTTTGTAGGCAACCACTTCAGGATAACTTTATGTATTTTCTATTGAGCATCGATCTCTGGCAGGTAATAACGTTCAGGTTGCTAAGGCTGGAAATTTATCCTTCTCTTCTTATACTCAAACTAAATTTGACGTGCAAACCAAGATGATAACCCCGAATCTTCACTGTAGAGCATGTTCAAGTGCACCATTTGATTCACCTCAAAGCCTGGACACGTCTTGAAATCATGAGAGAATCTGAAGTACTGGATTCCCCTTTCCCTTTTCACCCAATAGCATCGAAGATCATCAAAATAAGCCCAGCTCAAAATGCATCCTCCAGACTTGTATCCTTTTGTTTTGTAGACTTTGGTGTGTTGAGCAGGTGGGGAGGGATTGCTGTTTTTCTTGAGAGTTTGCTAGTAAGCAGCCCATCTTCCTTTCTCTGTTGAATGTCCTCTGAATATGATTCCTTGCCACTTAATTTCTCGTCAATATTACGATAAGCTTCTCCTCATAATATTGACCGAATAAATCAGTAAAAGTAGGAAATTCCTCTTCTGCAGAGGTATACTTCATAGTCTCCTCATCATCAAGATCTTCCAAAATAAATTCATCAATATCATCAAAAGCTTCTGGAGTGGGGAAATCGGATGTAGGAATAGCAAACTCATCCACAACAACATCGTTAGGATTTAATCTGAACAGTTTGGCTATATGATCCTTTGTTAGGAAATAAATAATTTACCCCTATTCTTTAGCATAGCTCACTAAGTGTTGTATGATTCCTTGAGCGTCCAATATCATCGTCAAGGTCTCATCAAAACGACGTCTCAATGGCACAGCTTCAACTTCCTTAGTGGCTTTTCCTTCTTCAGCTGGCTTAGATGATGACTCTGGAGCTTTGTCTTGTTTCTTCTTCATTCTGATCTCATTGATGGTGGATTGCCCTGAGGTACCAGTAGCACCAGTAGCATCATCCCCTGCTCCGTCATCTTTATCATCATCAGAACTGTCCGAATCATCATAATTGGTATGCTCTTCGTCAGACTCATCTTCGTCTTCTTCATCATCGTCTTCTTCATCATCGTCATCTAAATCATCAGATGCAAGTTTGGATCCCTCAATCATGGGAGTCGAGTCTTTCAGGCTTTTAATTTCCTTAGATAACGTTGGTTTTAATTTCCTTAGAGGGGGTCTGCGAATAAAAGCATTAGGACATGTCGAAACTTTCCCAGACCCAGACAGTGAAGAAATCGGGACTTTTGCTACTGATATAACCGTGGTTGCTGCAACAGACACCGATTCTGTACTCTTCTTCAGGACAAATCTGGTCCTCTTCTTCTTGGCTGTTGGGGAAGATGTCTGAGCTGGTGCGTCAACCGAAGTGGGAAGAGGAGTAATAACAAAGTAAAGAAAGAAATAAAGGTCCTCTATCTCCTCACTCTTAGATTTTTGCTCCCTTAGCCTCTTTCTTGTCCAAATCTGTCTTGCTACCACCGTTGTGGTCACAAACTCATCACCAGTCTTCTTTGAGTCGGACTCGGTAGTGAAAGTATCAACCTAAACATCTACATTCTCTATATTAACACTATGAGTCTCCTCCATTTAAGCAATGGATGTAGCCACACTGATCTCAATGGAAGCAGATACAGTGGCTGTAGTAATGGCAGGAGTACTCATTCCCTGATCATCACCATAATCACCATCATCATCATCTACATTATCTTCAGGGACAACTATGTCTTCCTCATCTCAATATGAGTCCTTGTGCCTTCACTTCCTCCTCAAAGGAGCAACATAATTAGGATGGAGGAGGTGTCCAAAAAGGCGACATGTCGGAGGCTTGGTGTCTTTTCCCCTGTAAGATAACACACGGTTGAGCATAACATCAGACATATGCTCCAACCGTATAATATCGGCATTGATCTTCGGGATATCAGGCAGCTGTGCATCAAAAATCATCTGAACGAACCTGGGATACATAAGGTACTTCTTATCTCCCTTTACGCTAACCTTCTCCTTCATGTGACTGAAAACCATCTCTGAGAAGTTGAAGGGAATGTTCAACACTAAAGCAACAAAGGCACACTGAAGTGTCTCATGCAGCTCATCAAATCCGCCACGCCTTGAGCCCAGACAGTGTAGTAGATCATGGCACAAATACTTGAAAGGTGGGCTAGGGTTGGCTTTGTTGAGGACTCCAACAGACAAATAGCCATCGTACTTGAATCTCATGGAACATACTCTCACCAGGTGATTGTCTAGAATAACAGAATGATCAGACATGTCTTAAAATCCGCACAACCTCCTTATGTGCTCAGTAGAAACCACTATATCTCTTCCTCCCACAGTTCCTTTGATAACTGATGGCTCAACGGTGCAACGAATGTCAGCAGACGGCCACAATGAGCGCTGATGTGATAGATATGGAACATGAAATGCGGATATTGTAGTGAATATCCTGGATCGTCTCAGGAAAGTAATAATGTTTTGCAAACTGTGCAACATTCTTCGTGCTAGCATCAAGATGGGCACATATGTTTATTCTTTGGAATAGCTTTGAGATTCTCCTTTCAGTAATCAAAAGTAAATAAATGTGTTAGATTAGATTAACAGAAATGTTAATTCATGGAGCACTTAGTAACAAAAGTGCTTCATTCGTACGAATGGCTCATAGGAATGAGTCCATACATGCGAATAGATCCTTGCACGAATGATTCATAGACACGAATGAGTAACTGACACGAATGAATCTCAAGAATGGAGTCATACTTTGAGGCCCTGATCCCGGGTACCTCCAAGAGGTTGCTTTTTCATCTTAACACATAGCTCTTAAACTAAAAACTTTCATAAATAGCAGCGGAAATTAAAACATAGTTTTTCAAACATGAATTAATGTTTGAATTAAAATATAAACATTTTCCAACACCATGGGATTATCTATTGTGATTCCCGAGCTCCATGCTTCCTCTTACCTTAGTTTAAACCTGACATACATGCTAAAATGTCAGCTTACGCTGGTGAGTTATAATTTTCACAAAACATCGTAAATGTTTTGTTGATTTAAAACATGTTGAACATAAAACATCATTACATTCACATAATTCAATACCTTATCACATAAATATAATAAACATCATCATCATACATCCACTGTCATTAACATGAACAGTGGGCTTATGCGGGCACAAGGCTCCATACCCTGTTATAGTAAAGTTGACACTCATTACTTGTTACAGTCAGGTTGACTTTCATACCCTGTTATAGTCAGGTTGATTATCATACCCTGTTACATTCAGGTTGACTCTCATACCATGTTATAGTTAGGTTGAATCTCATACCCTGTTATAGTCAGGTTGACTCTCATACCCTGTTATAGTATGGTTGACTTTCATACTTACATAGTACAAATATTGGAGCATCATTCATACATATCCCATAACAAGTATGGGAACATCATCAATTCATCATATCATCAATCACAATAATCATCAAGGCATCACATACATGTCATGCTAGCATCATATACTCACTTCCTTATCCTAATAGCATAGGACTCATCACAACACGTTATGCTAGTATCATTTCATCATACCATCATAGCACCCTAGCATCATATACATGTCATGCTAGCATCATCATCATATCGTAACATCATGGCATCATATAAATATCATGCTAGCATCATCATAACATCATACTTTCATCCTAGCAACCTAGGATATGCATCATAACATCCTATAGCTATCATCATAGTTATCATAATAGCATGTCATCATACTTCTCAGCATCATAATTCATTAATCATGCATTCATTATACCTAACATATTCTCATGCATAATTCATCATACATCAAGCATTCATCATCATAGCATAGGCACATAGCATCATAACATATTAACAACATGTATGTCAGCTCAAAACATAAGTACACGTAAAGCGTTGAAATAGGGAATCTAGAAGTCACCTGACAGTAGCTCCTTATCTTCCTAGCCAAACTCCTTAGCTAAGACTCAAGACCCTATATCATTACATCATCTCGTTACATTTCAGTCCTGGACATCAAATTTATTCTAAGTCCTCATAGTCTACTAGTTCCCCCTCATTAGTTCAAGTTCTCGAACTCATCTAAGTATTCGAAACACTTGAAATTCATTAAGTACCAATGTACACGAAATACTCAGAGTATTCGAATTTTTAGAGTTCACGAATCCTTGGTTCTTGAAACATAGTTCACGAATTATAGTTCTCGAAATCCTTGGTTCACAAAACCATGTTCACTAAACCACGTTCTCGAAGCCTGGTTCTCGAAACACCATTCACGAAACCTTGATCTCGAAACCAAATACTCGAAGGGGTTCAGGTATTTATTTCGTGTACATCTTCGGGCATTCATGTTTTAATCATAAAACATCTCATAAATCAATCTAAGACTTTGGGGAGCTAGTTCTTGGTTCGTTATGTTATTACCAATACATTGGAACTGCAAAGTCTTGAACTTTATGCATAAATGTGTGAGGTTTATTCCTAAGTTCACTTTCGTATATCCAAACTTTTTTTCATAAAACACTTACGTGTAGTTATATTATCCTCCTCATAGCTTCCCGTGCGTTCCTTCTTCTTTTGAGCTATTTACAGCCGATTATCGAAGTTCTCGAACTCTACGTTGAGTACCCGAGAGAGAATGTGCTTCCATCCAAAGGTGTGCACGTTTCCAAGGCACTCATATATATAGGCATGGTTCACAAAAATATGAGTTCTCTAAAATGGGGTTCACGAATTGGGTTTGAGTACTCTTGATTCGTGAACTTTGGGTACTTTCGAATACTCCCTTTCGTGATCTTTTATTCTCCATTTCTTTCATACAAGTTAATTATACGTTACCCAATCGTAAGTTCCAATAACTTGTATATAAATTTGGGGTATTACACATTTGTTTGACTGAATTCATTCGTCTGAAGAGAAGCACGAATGTCGTCATTTGTGTGAAATGTCACACGAATGAGTCTTATTCGTATGACCGAAGACCCTTAAACCCTTTTTTACAAAACCCAAGAGTTAGACATGTAAATCTTTCAAATCATGGTCAGAAAGGTCCGATTAACTTATTAGAACAAGTTTTAGATTGATTTCAAGTACATTTGAATGGTTTATTCGACCAAAGTAAGTCGAACCGTGAAACCCTAAGGTCTTGATTGGTTTTCAAAATAAATCCAAATCAAATCAGACAAAAATGATCTACTTGGTACCTGAAACAATTAAGAACAGTAATATGATCAGAATGAGTCAAATGGACAAGAAATATGATTGTGAATATCGAAAAGATGAACTAGGGCGAATGCGATCACACACAGTGAGATGAAAGAAAATATGGGCGAATGAGATCGTTGGACGAATGAACAACATTAAATACTAGTTCCATTCGTGTGTGGGAGTCATTCGTCCAATCTGTCCATTCATGTGCGAGAACAAGCGAATGACCCATTTGCCTAGAATGTTCATTCGCCCAAGTGAGTCATAAGAATGACTCATTCATACGATTGAATTATGAATCTTAAGACCTTTTAAAATTTTGATTAACACAGGCACTCAAACACAACAAACAGTTTAATTTTGTAAAACTGAAATATGAAATGATCACTTAAAACAGAAATGAAAAAACTTTTTGTATTTTTCTAAGAAAAAGAAAATGTACAAACTAACAATTAAGAACACGTGTTTTTGTGAGAAATCATCCAGGATAGTGATAGATGCCAAGACATATCAATCTAGTAACCTTGACTATTAAATCTATGTGACATTAAATATATGATGTAATTATTGATATAATTGTCCACTTTAAATCTAACCATACTTCATTTTTCCACAAATCAGTGATCAAGCATATCTTCTGATTGAGTTACCCACTCTAGTTAACTTACAAAGATCAAAACTAGTTGATAACACATCTCAGCATAACTTAAGACCAAAGATCATAAACTTTATAAGGTTTGAATTTATATATTTGTGTATTTTTCAATTAATAATTTGCAGAAAATTAACACTTTCTCCTGGACGGCTTCAGCTAGGTCTTTACAAAGTAATACGGCACGTGTAAGAACTGTATTGACTAAGATGTTGTTCTATCCAAATGGATGGCTTCAACTAGGCTGCAACCCAGTGTATGGCACATGTATGGAGTCGAACTTATTTTATTTTTTTATTTTTCTAGCTAATCCTATCTGAAATGACGGCTTCAACTCAGCGGTAACCCAGTATGTGGCACGCGTACAGAGTCAGACTTACCATTATTTTCATATGATCCAATCATTCTTATTCGAATGGATAGCTTCAGCTAGGCTGTAACCCAGCAATGTGGCACGTATACAAACTTGAACTCAAGGATCTTTAGAAACCCCATAAGATCTTATGATACCGTTTGTTCGCATGATTTGAATTATTAACTGTTTATCCCTTAAGCCAGTTTTCTAGACGAGTTCCCACAAATCAGATATTTTGACCAACCCCTATGTGTCTAAAAACTTGCGAAGTAGGCCTATCGATACATCATACCATAACACCCATGTGCTTTCAGTTTATATACTCAATTTTGCTTAAAAGAATATGACTAGCAAATCATCAATTCCTAACCGAAATTTCTCATTTTCAGAATTTTTTTTATTGTTTTTGGTTTTTCAATGCGATGCTTTTTGTCCCCCTAAAAACCTATAACAGAAAATCTTTTTAGCTTTTAGTATAATTAAAAGAAATGTAAATGAAACTACATAAAACACAAAGGAAAACAAAATAAAAAAATGATCATTTGTTAGCCTCAGTGTTAGGAATGACTTCATTTTTCTAAAAGACCCCATGATTCGATAACAGATGTAAAAATCAGGGTTTATCAAAAGCTTTAGTATAAAGATCGGCTTTTTGGTGGTCGGAGTGAATGTTAACGACATCGATTAATTTCATTTCAAAACAATCACGTATGAAGTGATATTTAATATCGATGTGTTTTTTTGAGTGTTAGACTGGATTCTTAGTGACGGCTATGGTAACAGTGTTATCAACAAAAATAGGGGTGTTAGAAAAATTTAAACTATAGCCCCTTAGTTATAGCTGAATCCAGATGATTTGAGAAATTTAGCTTGGAGCAACAATGTATTCAGCTTCACAAGTAGAAGCAAACACCGACGTCTGCTTCTTGCACTGCCATGTGACTAAGCATTTGCCAAAGAACTGACACCCCGCAGATGTTGACTTGTAATCTCTTTTACATCCACTAAAATCCGAATCACTATAAGCAGTAAGTTCAAAGTTATCATCATTAGCATACCATAATACTAGATCTGGGGGTACCCTTTAGATAACGAAAAATCCTCTTCACAACAATAAGATGAGAGACTCTAGGCTTTGATTGGTAACGTGCACACAAACAAGTAGCAAATATGATGTCTGGCTGAGAAGGTGTAAGATACATGAGAGAACCTATCGTCCCATGATACAATGTAGAATCAATTAACTCCCCCTTTTCATCTGGAGTAATCCCGTGATTAAGAGCTAGTGGGGTACTAGCAGCTTTTGCATCTAACATACTGAATCGGCTCAGTATGTCACCAACATTTTTAGTTTGATGAATAAAGATTCCTGCTTCAGTTTGATCCACCTGAAATCCAAAAATGAACTTCATCTCTCCCATGGAGCTCATCTAAAACTTATCTTTCATAACTTTTTCAAATTCTCTACATAGAACATCATTTGTAGATCCGAATATGATATCATACACATATACTTGGACCAAGAGAAAATATCCATCCTTTTCTCGAATGTACAAAGTGCAGTCATTGACACCTCTTATGAACCCGTTGTTCAGAAGGTGAATAGAAACTGTCTCATTTTGCTCGCGAAGCTTGGTGCAATCCATATAAAGCGTTCTCCAACTTGTAGACTTGGTCACGATGTAATGGATCTTCAAACCCAGGAGGTTGGTAGACATACACAGTTTCATTAATCACACATAAAGGAAAGCACACTCTTGACATCCATTTGATAAACTTTGAATCTTTTGTAGGATGCATAAGCGAAGAAAATTTTGATTGCTTCAAGATGAGCAACTGGTGCAAACACTTAATTATAGTCAATTCTTTCAGTTTTTCTAAAACCTTGCACCACCAAACGTGCCTTGGGTTGAACCACAATCTCTTGATCATCACACTTGCAGTGAAGAACCCATCTAGTGCCAAACACTTTTGCACCTTTAGGGTGATCAACTAGTTTCCAGACTCCAAGTTTCTTGAACTTAAGCAATTCTTCTTGCATAGCATCAACTCATGATGATTCATGCAATGTTTCTGTCACTGTTCTGGGTTCAACTTGTGAGATAAAACATGAATGTGCACAGAAGTTTGCATCTCCAGAATCGAGAATATCAGCAAGTCCTCTTGAAGTAAATTGCTTGCGAGCTCTGACTCCATCAGTCAAATCTCCAATGATGTTCTCTTGAGGATGTATGTTGTTTATTCTCCCAGTTCTCTTCTTCATCATTTTGAACCATGAGATCCTTTTTTGCATTCGATGAACTTGGATGAGAAGGTGTTTCAATAGGAACTAAACGTCTCTCAAGATTTGATGAAGATGATCTTTGATTTTGTAAAGGATTCTTATTTCCCATCTTTCTAGGCTTACTACATTGCCATTCAAAATGTCCTTTATCCCCACAATTGTAACATGTAACTAGGGACATGTCAAAGCTAAACTTAGAATCCTTGGTGAGATTGATATCCTTGCCTGCTCTTCTAACAAATTCCATAGCTCTTCTCACTGCACTTGCCAAGGCCCACCTTATAACAGTTATTTCCATATCATCCTGATCAATCAGTGACTAATCTTCATTCATTAAGTGAGGATTGCCAATTTGGCCTACAAGCAATCCATCATATGAATTCACAAGAGTTGATAATAGTCCCATGTGTTCCTTGGCTACTTCTACTATCACTTATCTAAATTTTCTGTTTTCAAGTTGATAACCGAATGGATATCATCTGAGTGAGACATAGAAGTAGATGTTGTAGCAGGTTGAGTGAAGTTAACATGACTTAAACTTGGAGCTTTGGTGGTTTGAGAGACAAAAGCAATATTCAATGGAGCATGAGTAGGAGTCCCATTTACAGCTGGGGAAAAATAATAAATTGGAGGATCCTGAACTTGAGCTCCTCTCTTTGCTTTCCATTTGTTCTCAATCTCCTATTCTTCAGTTTTTGAATGAAATCATTTATGTCCATAGTGGCAAGCATCTCACTCTACTTCAAAACCATAAGAAAAGATTCCCACATGGGAGGTAATGCATCAGCAAGACATTGGATCTTCTCTTGAGTTGTTGTCTTGAGCTGATGATTATAAAGCACACTTAGGAGATGATAGAATCTGGCAATCAGATCATCAAGTGATTCATTCCCAACAAACATGAAGTTGTTGAACTCCTTCCTCAAAGCTTTAGACTTTATGTTCTTCAATGCATCATTGCTTTCCCATCGCTGCTGCAAAGCATTCCATAGCATTTTTGAAGAAGTAAATTGTCTAAACTGATGAAATTTATCAGTGGCAATAGATTGAGACAATATAGCATATGCCTTCTACTCAAAATCATATGCTTTTCTCTGAGCTTCAGTCATTCTTGTAACAAGAACTGTGGATCTATCTTCATTCAGTGGCCTTAAATATCTACCTTCGATCATCATCCACAAATTAGTATCCACTCCATTAATGTGGATCTCAAACCTGTACTTCCAGTGTGGATAGTCATCCTAGGATAGTAACTTTGGTGCCTTGTTGGAATTTCCTGTCTCAGTCTTAATTAAAACAAGGTTCTGAATCCTTTGATTTTGATTTGCCATCAATGCAAATTCTTCCTTCTCAATGAAAACAAGTTGATTTGACACTTAGACAAACTTTCAGACACGTGGGACGAATGAAGCTAAAATGCACGAATGACGGGTACGAATGATAGTAATTGATGTGAATGGAGGACCGAGTGAGTTCTTGAGGCGAATGAGTGACTAGAAAAAATGATTTAAAAGGACGAATGACCACTTGATACGAATGAGAACTCAATTGAATGAATGAGGAGCTATTTGTATGAGAATCGAACGAATAAGTAGGGTATTTGCATGAATGAAGCTATTCGTATTATGCGAACGAGTTAGCTATTCGCCTGAATGTTTCAATCGTACAATCTGGGGTTTTAGCAGCACAAAAATCCTTCCAAGGTCAGTTTTAGACCGATTTACACCACCAAAAGTTGATATACACATTCAGAATAGTGTTTCTATGCTTTTGGAATAGACGTTTTCGGAAAAGAAGCACTATAACACAAGTTTTGGCATTGAAATGTTAACTTTTAATGGAGTCAAAACAAAGTTTTGCAGTTTTTGATCAAAAACAGCATCAAATCCTAAGAATTCGATGGAAACAGAGTAGAATTAAAAGCCAAGGCTTTGATACCACTTTGTACGACCTAGGAAACGCAACGGTTCGTCTCCAATTCTACTCTGCAGACCCGCAAATAGTGCGGAATCATATTCGGGGGTTTTCCAATCGAAACCAATGATCCACGTGATCAATCGGAGGTCTAGAATAAACGTTTTGTGTGGAAATGATCGACCACGGGTTGAAAATCGAAGTTGGAAGCAGAGGAGGCGCCTAAACCTAGTGGGATCTGTCTGGAAATGAGCAGAGGTGGTTAAATATTCTGTTTGTTGGGTTTATATAGTCTGTTGTCATTTGTACAAATGAGTCATGCTAATGACTATCCTGGACGAATGACGAGAGACAAATTGTCCTGCCATGCGAATGAGTCATACTAATAACTCGTTCGCCTGAGCATGTCATTCGCTAGAGCGTTCATTCGTGCGAATGAACTCATTCTTAGATTCATTTGCACGAATGGTCAACCTGTTAAGAAAAATCAATGTTAAACATGACAAACATAATCAAACAATAGATTATACTTGATTTCATATATAAAATATGCTTTATACAATCACAAAAGTAAATTACACTGAACTAAGGACAAACAATGTATCAACAAGCTGGAATAATCAGGTGGTATAGATTACAGTTATGAGTGGCCAGCATAACTGGAACCTGCAACACATGTGCTTTCTGATGAATCCCATAAAGCGTAATGATAACATTAATGATAAATAATTGTTTAGAATAGGAGTAAACATCGTGGTTGTGTTGAATATCATTATTGATTATTCATTTCATGATACTGATCTGGAAATTATATTTGATACAGTGATTTAAGACTCAGAAGAACACTACATTTTTCAAAGGATTACGTATGTGATCCTTGACGATACTCCTAGCTCAAGTACGAGCTCGGATTCAGATTTATCCTCAGCAGCTTCATGAGTAGCACCACAGATACCCTAGACACCACCATTAGTACCTCATACACCACCTAGACATCCTTAGCTGTCGGATGAGGTTTCATCATTTATTAGACGAGCGAGTAGCTCGACACCTTAGAGGGTCCTAGTGTTTACTGGGATTAGAAGTATGCGGGACAGGCCCTGCAAGACCACAGGTCTTTCACTCCAGCATCAGTTTGCACCTGGGGACTTCCCAGGATCTATCCACGAGCTGGGGGAGTCATCACGGCAAGCCGAGGTTAGATCTCAGCTTCAGCAGGTTACTTTGGATCTGCAAGGCACAAGACATGAACTGATACAATCACGTGGATCTCTTCGGGAGATCTGTTAAGACCCGCACAACTTATCAGATTCTTATGGAGCAGGTAGTCACCTTGAAGGCAGGGACTAGGGAGTGTAGGTTAATGAAGGAGTCCCAGAGGCAGTGGACTGTTATGATAGTGGTGTAGAGATACGTCGAGATTGTGAGAGATAGTCTTGAAAGGGTCAGGAGGACGAGTTTAGAGCTACGACTGCACACTTTCTACCAATCTGGGAAGACTATTCCAAGGATCGACTAGCAAAACACTATGTCAATGAGATTGTCTTGACATGGAGTACTGATCTCAATTATCTCTGACAAAGATAGTCGGTCTATGTCACTATTTTGGCAAACCCTTCAAAATGCTCTGTGCACGCAAATAAATATGAGCACATCTTATCATTAACAAACTGATAGGCAAACAGAATGTATAAATCAAACTCTTGAGGACATTCTTAGAAGCTGTGTGATTGACTTTGGAGGTAGCTGAGATATTCATCTTCCACTTGTTGAATTCTGATACAATAAAAACTATCATACTAGTATTCAATGCGCTCCATTTGAAGAAATTTATGGACGCAAATGTCGATCTCCCATTTGTTGGTCGGAGGTAGATGAAAGTCAAATCATTTGCCCAGATTTCATAAAAAAAACTATAGACTATAATGCACTTATTGAAGAACGAATCAAAGCATCACACAATCATCAAAAGAGCTATGCTGATAATCGTCGAGGACCTCTAAAACTTCAAATAGGTGATAGGGTCATGCTAAATGTCTCTCGTTGGAAAGGTATATTCAGACTCAGATCGAGAGGTAATCTTTCACCAAGATTAGTTTGGCTATTCAAAATACTAGAACGAATCGAAACGGTAGCCTAAAAACTAGAATTACCTCCTTTGCTTAGTAATAAACACAATGTCTCTCTATAGAACCTCAGAAACAAGATGGTTCCATGCGGATTCTGCTCGGCAGACCCTCGAATAATGCAAAATCCTATTCGGGGGTTCTCTTATTGAAAACTAATAACCACGTGGTAAACCGATGATCGGGAATCAATGTTTTGAGCGAAATCGATCAACCACGGGCCAAGAATCGAAGTTAGAGGTAAGGGGGCGCTGAAACATAGGTGGATTTGAATAGGGAATGAGCAGAGATATTAAACATTATGTTTGTTCGGGTATTTATAGGCTGTAGTCATTGGGCCGTATGAGTCACAAATGATGACACATGAATAAGCTGACCACACAAACGAATCATGTTACTGATTCATTTGTTTGAATAGATATTCGCTATGCGTTCATTCGTGCGAATGATCTCAATTGTAGGTACCTTCGTACGAGTGGGTCAGTTTGTTATTTAAAATAAAAGTTAAACATGTTAAACACACTTAAACATAATCAAACAATAGAAAATACTTGATTTCATTGATAATATATGCTTTGTACAGTCAAAAAAGATCATTACACTAAACTAGGGACAAACGGTGCATCAGCATACTCCCCTTGGACCTACTTCTGAACTTTAGCAGCTTCGGACTTCAAAAACTTCTGACTCGAAGAAAATCCTAAAGCAAAGCATAGCCATATCACTCTCATGTATTGTAGCGCCTGCTCCAAGTCTTCTAACTCGAAGAAAATTTGAAATCTGTAGAAAGCTTTAACATCTTCTTCTATCAGATTAGCCAACCAATTAGGATCAAAAACTCGAATAGAATCCCACTTGTCCTCCTTATATAGAACTATCAAAGCCTCGGATGTTCTGCCATCATAATACCACCATCAGAAGCTACTCACAAAGCCTTGAGGCATCTTCCATAGAGGAATCGTCTTCATGACTTTAGGAGGTAGCTACTTCAAGATAACCTTTTGTCTCTTTGATTGAGCGTCAATCTCTAGCACGTAATAACGTTCCGGTTGCTGAGGCTGGAAGTTAACCCATCTCTTCCTGTACTAGAACTTGATTTTCTATGCAAACCAAGAGGACATACCTGAATCCTCACTGTAAAGCATGGTCAAGTGTGCTAATTGGTTAACTTCAAATATGGGCAGCGTCTTGAACACATGCGGTACTCTGAAGTATTGGATTCCCCGTTCCCTTTTGACCCTATAGAATCCAAGATCTTTGAAGTAAGCCCAGCTCAATATGCAACCTCCGGATTTGTATCTTTTAGTCTTTTAGACTTTGGTGTACTGAACTGGTGGGGAGGGATTGCTTTCCATCTTTGAAGGTCTTCTATAGAAGCCTCGTTGTCAACGTCCTTCTCGTCAATTTTACGTTCAAGCTCTTCCCCTGATTGTTGACGAAAAAGCTCGCTGAAAGTCGGCAATTCTTCTTCTTCAGAAGTGTACTTGGTGGCTTCCTCTTCATCAAGGTCTTCCAAGAGGACCACATCTATATCGTCAAATGATTCAGGAGTCGGAAGATCAGAAGCAAGAACTGAGGAGTCATCAACGACAACTCTTCAAGGTGATGGCCAGGAATACATAGAAGTAAAGAAATCTGAACTTTAAAGGTGAAATCATTGTTTTGATCCTTTATGCTGCCTGATTATCAAGAAACCATTCTAAAGATCACAATGATTTTAACCTAATTGATCTTGACAATGGCTATGGTTGACTTGATTATTCCTCGAAATGTTAGATTAAATCTAAGTGTTTTCAAGCTAATGACAAGATTTTAGATAAGCATTGAAATAAGGTTATCAAACCTATTTCAATACGACAATCCTATATTTCATGATACCTAGGTGATTCATTACAAGGATTGACTATTCAATGACCAGAAATTAGGCGGGAAACTGTTCTAGTGATTTAATCAACAACAATACATATTTGGTAAATCTGAGAATGTTCTAATTAATCCAATGAGTCAAAAACTCCTTAATAGGAACCTAAATCATTATAAGTTCCCAGTATATCACACTTTGTGTGATATTCAGTTAAGGAGGCTGATTAAGGATTAAGGATTTAAGATTAGTTTGATGACTGAGTTGCAATGTGCTTGACATTGAACGTTAAGGAAGTGCTAATAAGCAAATTAAAACACAAATAACTTATAAAACTTTAACTTAATGCAGAACAGTACTACAAGAACCATAACACAAGTTTGCGCACTAACTACGGATTGCAATACAATAGTTCAGTTTTGTACAACCCCTTTTCTTTTTAATGTTTTCCAAATATCAGGGTATCATTATGAAATCTTTCAGAAACGTATGATATGCTTATATAACTGTGTGCCCGCTTGGGATATCATGGGATAACCGTGGGTATCGAAGTGACATATTAAAAAGTCCTTATTTATCGAACTGTATCTAATGAACCCATGTGGGGCCGAACGAGTTAACAATTGTAGCACTATCGGGCCGACAACCCCATTTACTGGGAGGATTGTATCTCCCCTTGTGTGAATGTTTGTTATATTTTCCATTATCAATATAACGAAGTATACGTTAAAATGAGGCATCTATGTTTACCTTCGGGTAATATCATATCTTTCAGTCGAAATGGAACTAGATATGGGTCACATGATTATTCCACTTGTATCAATGTGTACCATTGTCTATACTCAACATATCATATTGTATCGATTCTTGTGTATGAACTCACTAGTTTTATACTCACCTTTCAAACTTAAATTCTTTTAGAGGTAGACAGTGACGAATGGGTGAGATTTGCACTTTCAAACACTTTGTAAATATGTAGCTTAGTATGTTTAGAATGTTTAGCTATGGACAATGAATAGTAGTTTGTAATAGTTATAATATCCTTGTAATATATTTCTTTAAGTTAATTATGTGTGCTGTGATACCGGTTTAAGTAAAGTTGCACCACATCTTTGAGACATTACCACTATGCTTCCGCCACCTTTAAATAGTGAACAGTGATATCAATATTAGGTGACGAGAGGTGGGGGTGTGACAACATTGCCTAAGTATAAGACTCACTATCCGCTTAAATCATGTGGTTCATCATTTAAAAAAATTGGGTCAAATAGTGAAAAATTGTTAAATTTTAAATCTTAAATATGATAATACAAAATATATTATTAGTGTCCTATATCAATTCTAACATATAAACGAAATAAGACTTTTCCTTGACTTAAACAAGCCAATCTAATGATTATCGAAGCAAATAATATTGTCTTCGTTAATGCTCGGCTCTTTTAATAACCAAACCAAACACACACGATTATTTACAACTGAAATGAATTTTTTTTAACATTTTTCGAGCAATCATCGAACGAATTTCTAGCGTAAACCACACACGAATACATGATTAATCATACTTAACCAAACTTTTTCAAATTAAAATGAAAAATATATTATTCGAATAATTATCTCTAAATGGGAAAACGTCATTTGAATAGATGTTGGTGGGGTGGATTATTATGCATGTGTACGTGCCGTCATGCAACGGTAGTTCAACAACTCACCCCAAACTCAATATTATTATTATATTAGACACCAACTCCTCAAATTCCCATTTATTTTTATTTTTAAAATTTTTATTTGTACGGGTGTTTGTTTTAGAAATATATTAAATTATGCCTTCAAAATTATATGTGATAGTCGTTTAGGCGAAAAAATTATTATTACTTAATATAGATCGTCAATGTTGATTGAGATAGGTTTTCTTGTCCTACTTAAGATATTTTTATTTTTAATAGTTATAAAAGAGGATACTTTCATATTGGTATTATTATATATATAATTGTGTATTCAAACAATTATAATTAAAACAACTAAATCAATTTTGTTTTATTTCAAGACTGATTACCAATATTTATTATTGTCTAGTGGTGTGGATTTGGTGTTGACTTGTAATTTTTAAAGGAGGCCAGTAAAGCCTTGCTTCATGTATCTAAATTCCAAAAACTTAAAGCGGGACTTGTATATATTCGGTCAGATTTACTAGACCTATAGACTTGTTAATAAATGTATATTATAAAATTTCTTTTGACCATATATTATTTTTTTTTTTTGAGAGACCTTGTAAGTAATGACCAAATAAGATTTATAATATTAAAATTCAAGGTTTTTGAGTGATTATTAAGAGATCATCGGTTCTTCTTAAAAAATAGGTTAAGGTTTTAATCTGGTGGGCATTATTTAATTCTCAATCAGATTTACTTACAAAACCACCCAAAATCTCAACCGAAATACCAATTTAACCGAAATACCAATTAATCAACTCTTTATTTCCATATTTGCAGTTCTGAAAAGCCACATGAACCAAGAGTATTCAAGTTTCGAGAAGTCACATAGAAGCACAATAGAAATTCAAGACAATTCATGTCTCCACAAGGGGATAATTACAACTTTTGTAGTTTTGTTATGATTACTCTCTTTTCAAATAACATATTTTTATGAATTATTAAATTATAGATGATGCAATTATTCAAATAAACATGTTTTTACGAATTAATAACTGCTTGAACTGCTTGAAAGTAGTTTAAACTAGAAAATCTCTCCAACGGAGATACACATTGAATTTCTCACTATGAAAGACTTGTACCTTTGTTTAAATTATATCCAATTATTATTGAAGTGCTTGAACATATTGAAAATTTTGGTGTCATTAATGCTAGCCAAAAACAAACACGTGGAATTCAAATCCACATGAAAACATATGATTTTGTATATTTGATGAAGCATGTACTAGGGGATGGTAATCTATTGAGTGAAGTACTTCAAAGAAAATATCAAGATATTTTGAATGTCATTTAGATGGTTAAATAAACCAAGCAAGAATTACAAGAATGTAGACTAACAAGTTTTGATTTACTTTTAAAAGATGTCACATCTTTTTGTGAAGAACATCAGATTGAAATGGTTCATATGAAATTCGAGTACTTTAACTCTAAGATGATAACATGCCAAGAACAAATTTAAAATGTAAATTATTTTTAATTTTCATTGACATTGTGATTTTATTTTTTGTTTAAACTTTTAAATGACAATGTACTTAATTATGTAATCATATTTTACTATTTTATCCGACCCAACCCGGTCTCATGACCCGTAAACAATCTAAATATTGTAACATTAAGTTATTAAAAATAAAAGACCAGAAAAAAAAGCCCATAAGAAAAAAATCTTGGATCCACCACTACAAAAAAATATATATTGATAAAACAAGTTTATAATAAAATAAGAAAATATTTTCTTAACTTTAAACATAAATAATTACAATGTCACACCCCGCCATCAGCGAAAACACGAGAGATGCAACGAAACTTAATATCGAGAACTCATTGATATGAGATAATGTTAATCCTTCTGCTTAAGTGTAAAATCCATATCAAGTCTTAAGTTTGTACCTGAAATACATGCAAATAACAAGTGTCAACTAAAAAGTTGGTGAGCTCATAGGTTTTATGTTCAAAACAAATAGTTGAAGTAATAGTGTTCGCCATTTAAGGCACGAGTAAAATGGTTCAATCAAAACTCCGTAGGATTGTCATACCTGAGTGCTATGCTATCATATAATATATTAAACATAAATACGAATGGATGCATTTTACATGAGTTCATAACCAAACCTCCGACTGACTGCCCCTGATTATCCATAGTCTCGTAAACTCTCCCTAAGTTCATAATGTAAATGTTGGAGATATTAATTCATCGTGATTATTGAATTGGATGTCAACCCAAATAGTACTATTCAATAGATGTCCACTGGCTCGAACCCTTGAGTTAATGGTTGTGTCTAAGAAATAAAAAGTAACTTACAATATAAATGTAAATGTCTCATGCAATATACAATCTGATAGCTTATGTTTTATTATTAGCTGTAGGACCTAATAAACCCTCGGAAACAACTCGGTTCCTTGAGAGATCTGCTCGAAAGGCCCTTGAATAGTGCGGAATCCTATTCAAGGGTTTACCAATCAAAACCACTAAGCCCCGTGGCAATCCGACGATTTAGACTCAACTTTTGATCGAAATCGAACACCACGGGTGAGAATCGAAGTTGGAGAACAAGGAGTGGCTCAAAACCCTAGAAATATGACAAAGGAGTGCTCAGGGGAGAGAGGAGGCTCGAAAAGTTATGAAGCATTCTGTTTGCAGCCCTATATATAAGCTGTACTCATTCGGCTGAATGAGTAGTGCGAAACACTCATTCGGCGAATGGCTCAGCCGAATGAGCTTAAACAACCGAATGAGTCATGCGGATGACTCATTCATTCGCCTCAACCATTCGCTAGGCGTTCATTCATCCGAAAGAACTCATTCTTAGGTATCATTCGCATGAATGGGTCTGTATGATAAGAATAGTCAAAGTCGAACATAGATAAACCTATTAAACTCAATTAAACATATATGAATAATACAACAAATCTATTTCATTAATAATATGAACTTTACATAATCAAAGACATACAAAATACGGAACTAGGGACATTACATGCATCAACAAACTCCCCCTTGGACCTAGTTCTTATTTATCAGCACCTTTCTTGAAATATTTATCTGAAATAGCCTTCCAGTCAGAGCCTGCATGAATTCCAAACACTATGCAAATCCGTATAACTCTCATGAACTGTAAAGCCTGCTCCATATCTTCAACTTCAAAGAAAATCTGACATCTACACAGGGCCTTCACATCTTTATGTGACAGATTGGTCAGCCACATGGGATCAAAAATACGTACAATATCCCATGTGTTTTCCTTGCATAGAACAATCACTGCCTCAGTAGTTCTCCCGTCATAGTACCACCATCTGAAACTGTCCAAAAAGTCTAGAGGCATCTTCCGTAATGGAATCTTCTTCATGACTTTGGGAGGCAGCCACCTCAGGATTACTTTATGTTTTTGGGTATCTGCATCAATTTCCGGTAGATAGTATCTCTCCGGTTGTTGTGGCTTGAAATTGATCCATCTTTTCCTATACTCGAATTGGATTTGTCTTGCAAACCAGGACGACATCCCTGAATCCTTATAGTATAACATCTTCAGACGGGCAAGTTGATTGACTTCGAATCCCGGCAATGTTTTGAAATCTTGGGGAAATCTAAAATACTGGATCCCTCGCTCTCTCTTCACTGCATAGCAGTGCAAGTCATGAAAGTATACCCAACTCAGAATTTGACCTACAGATTTATATCCTTTGGTCATGTAAACTTTTGTGTGTGGAGTTGGAATAGGAGGAACACTTTCTTTCTTCAACACTTGCCAATAGGCTTCCCATTCCTCTTTTCTCTTCTGAATGTCTTCTGCTGAAGACTCACTAACACTGATCTTTTCGTCTATCTTTCGGTTCAGCTCCTCATAAGAATGTAGACCGAATAAGTCAGTAAAAGTAGGTAGTTCCTCTTCAGCTGAAGTGTACTTTATGCCCCCTTCCTCTTTAACGTCTTCCAGAATCACCTCATCAATGTCATCGAATGCTTCTGGAGTAGGAAGATCAGAAGCAAGAATGGGAGCATCATCCAATATCACCTCATCAGGATTTAACCTGAATGGTTCTGCGATTTGCTCCTTTGTGAGGCAATGAATGATTTCGCCTTCTTCTTTATCATAGCTGATAGAGTGTTGAATGATACCCTGAGCGTCCGGTATCATTGTCAACTTTTCGTTCAGGACCCGTCTAACAGGCATCACTTCAACCTCTTCAGTGACCTTCGTCTCATCAGCTTTACTCTTAGGTTGTTGAGGATCTTTGGCATGTTTGGTCTTGGTTTTGACTTCGGTGGGTGGGGCTGGCTCTTCTGCACTGGAGGAACTCGCAGAGCCACTCCCGTCACCATCATCATCATCACCAGAGTCATCATCATCTGATGAGGAGAAGGTAGATTTTGATAGTTCAACTTGCTCAGCTAGACGCAAGTTTTCAGCCTCAAGAGCCGAAATCCTGTCATTGAAGCCCACAGCAGTCAGGGCTAGCTGATTGTGCTCGTCCATAGACTTGAGCAATCTCTCCTCTAAATCAGCAGATCTGGCCCTCAAATCGGCTCTCTGATCAGCAGCCTGAATCAACTGAGCATCCTGCTCATGTACTCTCTGTGTAAGCAGGGAAATAACCTGATCCTGCTCATGGTTCCTCTCCATCAACAGAAGGACCAAACTGTTCAGTGTGCTGAGCTGTTTAGCAACTGAAACAGTTGGAATATAGTGATCTGCACGAGTAATGGAGGGACCAGAGGAAGCTGCAGTGAAGACAACTGTAGTAGCAATATATGAGTTCAGAGGGATAGTAACACGTGCAGGAGTTGCCCTTGACCTGGTCAGTGAAGAAGCTGGAACTGTTGCAACGGATGAGGTTGCTGCAAAAGAAGTCAACTCTGACCATCTCTGAAGAACGAATCGTGTCCTTCTTCTCTTGGCAGGAGGAGAGGAAGTAGTCTGAGCAGTAGCAGTAGTGGTAGCAATAATAGATGTAGTAATAGAAGTACATGGAGGAGGAGAAAAATCAAACTCTGGAATAAAAGATGGATCCCTGATATCCTCCATATCAACGTAGGCCTGCTCTATATTCCCTGTCTCAAGAAAGACTACTTGAGATCTAAAGCATGTAGTCATAACTTGTGGCCCAGTGTCTTCTGAATCAGAATCATCTGAGGCATCCTCGTCATCAACATCCTCCATCTGCTCATCCTCCCCCTCATCTTCACATATAGTACCACCCATCTCTAATGTAGTAGAAACAGTGGCTGCAAAAGTAGTCATGGAATCCAGATCAAGAAGAGCATCAATATTCACATCATCACCAGCAAGATCAGATCCACCAACACCAACACTAGCACCACTAACATCAGTAACAGCACCAGCACCACCACTGACACCTGCACCACTAGCATCACCAGCACCAGCACCAACATCATCATCATCTCCATCATATCCATCATCACCTTCTGGAACAATGATATCCTCCTGATGTGAATCAGAATCCTCGTGTCTCCATCTTCTCCTAATGGGTGCAACATAATCAGAATTGAGGAGATGGCTGAACATACCACGAGTGGGAGGCTTCCTCTCCTTTCCCCTATAAGAGAGAACTCTGTTAAGAGTGATGTCACTCATATGCTCTAACCTGAGGATGTCTGAGTTGGCTTTGGGAAGATTTGGCACTTGAGCATCGAAAATCATCTGGAGAAACCTTGGGTACATCAAAAAGTTCTTGCCTCCCTTGAGGTACACATTCTCCTTCATATGCGTAAAAACCATCTTAGAGAAGTTGAATGGGATGTTCAACACTAAGGCTCTCTAAAGAGTCTCTCTGGGGTCATCAAATCCACCACGCCTTGAGCCTAGGCAGTGAATAAGAACATGGCATAAATACTTGAACTGCGGGCAGAGAAAATCCTTGTTCAGCACCCCGGCCTCCAGGTCTCCATCCTACTTGCACCTCATGAAACAGCCACGAGCCAAGTATCTGTCAAGAATGAAAGGTTGATCAGGAGAGTCCTGAAATCCACAAACCCGTCTGAGATGCTCAGCAGATACTACCACATCTTGTCCTCTAACCTTCCATCTGATAACATAGGGTTCTTCCTCACAATCGATATCAGCTGAGCTCAAGAAATATATCTGATGGGATATGTAGGGCACATGAACCGTAGAGATAGCTGGAAATATCCTGGATCGTCTCAAGAATGTGATAATCTCTATAAAATGTCTGGCATTCGCCGTGGTAACATCAAGATGTGCACAAATGTTGTTCTTCAGGAAAGCTTTGTAGCCTGCCATACTGAAACACAGAAGAATAACAACATATCAGTTCAGTTCAGTAAGCAATTCAATCAAAGTCAAAATTTTAACCCAAGTATTCAAGAAATGCGAATGTGGGACTCAGGCGAATGAGAATAATGGCCGAATGAATGGTGTCATCCGAATGACACACGAATGTAGTCATTCGATTGAACCCACTCAATCGCATGACTAGATAGCCCGAATGACCTCATTCGGTCGATCCCACTCATTCGGTTGAACTTGTGGTTCGAATGAGTCTCATTCGGGCGATCGATAGACTTCGAACACCCAATCTCCCAAAATCTCAAATCAGACCCTAAAAATGGTAACATTCAACACAAAGGGATCCGATTAGTGTTTTTGAACTGGTTTCAAGTTGATAAGAGTTTATATTGACCAGTTGTTGGACATGAACAGTTTCGAACCCTAAAACCCTAAAAATTCGAAAGGTTAGGGTTTATTCTACTGTCGAAATTTGATAATATCGATTCCAGCAATACCTGTGACAATCACAAGAACAAAGATGATCAGAAATTTGATGATTTGTG
Source organism: Mikania micrantha (assembly GCA_009363875.1). Lineage (NCBI taxonomy): Eukaryota > Viridiplantae > Streptophyta > Magnoliopsida > Asterales > Asteraceae > Mikania > Mikania micrantha. The sequence goes on from CM018687.1 coordinate 25,952,325, forward strand.
GTAAAAAATTAGAAGATGATCAAGTATGTGTTTCGGGCGAAAAGGGTTTCACACAGTGAGGCCGAATGAGAAATATGATGTGAATGAGTCAAACGAATGACTCATTCGCATGAATGAGTTCATTCGCTCGGTTGAGCCATACTCACATCTATTCGGGCGAAAGAAGATCAGCACTCCAAAACAAACTCATTTTCAAATGTTGACATTTTGACCATAAAAAGAGAAATTTTATGAAGTTCAGTCTGGTTTGGTGATAGGGAAAGATGAAATTGAATATCTGAATAAGCAAATGATAATTTAGAAACAAAATCAAATGAAAATCTTTTTGTGTTTTTCTGATAATCAAACAACTGTACAAATTGAAACAGAAACAGATAAAACACATATTTGTGTGAGTAGCCTTTCAAGAAAATGATACATACACCAGTTCATGTTAAATCAGCATTCAAGAAAGTTTATACTTCTGACACATTTGAATTATGAAGCGATTACTGATATACTTGTCCACTTTAAACCTGACATTACTTTGTTTCTAAGCCAATCAATGATCACCCATGTTTTCTGACTGAGTTACCCACTATAGTCAACCAATCTAGGTCAAAACCAGTTTATAACTCATCTCTGCATAACTTAGTACCTAACATCATAAGTTCTATAAGGTTCCAATATATTTTCTTTTTGTATTTTTCTTTTTGATTTGTTTCTCAAAATCAACACATTCTCATGGACGGCTTCTGCTAGGTCTTTACAAAGCAATATGGCACGTATACAGAACTGTGTTGACAAGATCAACTTGTTCTATCCAAATGGATGGCTTCAACTAGGCTGCCACCGAGTAATATGGCACATGTATGGAATCGAACTTATTTTATTTTTGTGTTTTTCTTAGCTTATCCTATCTGAATGGAAGGCTTCAGCTAGGCTGCAACCCAGCAATATGGCAAGTGTGAAGAATCGGATTCACTTTTATTTTCTTCCGATTCAATCATTATCATCTGAATGGATGGTTTCAGCTTGGTCTTTACAAAGCAATATGGCATGTGTACAGACTTGAATTCATGAATCATTGGAAACCTCATAAGATCCTATGATAACAGGTGTATGACTGATTTGAGTTAAAAACTGTTTATCCCTTAACTAGTTTTCTAAACTAGATCCCGCAAATCAGACATTCAAAGCAATCACCAAAAGTCTATAAACTTTGTAAAGTCGGCCTATTAGTACAACTAATCATAAAACCCATGTGCATTCAGTTTATGCATTCAATCTTGCATTTAAGACATGACATGTTAATACATCACTTTCTCTAATTAAACTTTCTCATTTTTACAATTTTTCAAATGCTTTTGGTTTTTCAATTTAAGCTACTTTTTCTCCCCCTAAAAACCTAAAACTGAAAATCTTTTTGAGTTTTTGAATACATAAAGAGAAAAAAAAAATGACTAAACAGTAAAAATAAAACAAAAGAAACTAACTAACAAATACAATGATCATTTGTTTGATTCAGATGAAGGAATGACTTCATCTTTTTGAAAAACACCATTAGATGATAACATATATAAAAATCTGGGTTTGTCAAATGCTTTAGTGTAAGGATCAGCTTTCTGGTTATCGGTGTGAATGTTAAAAACATGGATTAATTTCTTTTCCAACCAATCACATACGAAGTGACATTTAATGTCGATGTGTTTTGGTTTAGAGTGCTGAACAAGATTTAGTGACAGCTATGGCAGCAGTGTTATCAACAAATATAGGAGTGTTAGAAAACTATAACCCATAGTCCCTGAGTTGTTGCTGAATCCAAATGATTTGAGAGCAATAACCAGCAGCTGCAATGTATTATGCTTCACATGTTGAAGTAGACACCGACGTCTGCTTCTTGCACTACCAGGTAACTAGGCGTTTCCCAAAGAACTGACACCTCGCAAATGTTGACTTGAAATATCTTTTGCATCCACCATAATCTTAATCACTGTAAGCAGTTAGGTCAAAGTAATCATCATTAGGATACCATAAGCCCAGATCTGGAGTACCCTTCAGATAACGAAAAATCCTCTTCACATCAATAAGATGAGTAACTTTTGGCTTTGACTGATAACGAGCACACAAACAAGTAGCAAACATGATGTCTGGACGAGAAGCTGTGAGATACATAAGAGATCCGATCATTCCTCGATACAGAGTGGCATCGATTAACTCCCCCTTTTCATCTGGAGTAATCCTGTGATTAACAGCCAGTGGAGTACCAGCAGGTTTTGCATCTAACATACTTAACCGGCTCAGAATGTCACCAACATATTTGGCCCGATGAATAAAGATCCCTGCCTCAGACTGATCCACCTGCAATCTCAAGAAAAATTTCATCTCTCCCATGGAACTTATCTCAAACTTGTCTTTCATAACCTTTTCAAAATCTTTGTATAGAACATCATTTGTGGAACCAAAGTTGATATCATCCACATAAACTTGTACCAAGGGTAATTCTCCATCCATCTCTCTAATGAATAAAGTGCAGTCAATGACACCTCTTCTGAACCCGTTGTTCAGAAGGTGAGTAGACAGTGTCTCGTACCACGCTCACAGAGCTTGGTGCAATCCATACAAGGCCTTATCTAGCTTGTAGACTTGGTCACAATGCAATGGATCTTCAAACCTGGGAGATTGATTGACATACACCACTTCATTAATCAGACCATGAAGAAATGCACTCTTAACATCCATTTGATAAACTTTGAAGTTTTTGTAGGATGCATAAGCCAGAAAAATTCGGATTGCTTCATGACGAGCAGCCGGTGCAAATACTTAATTGTAGTCAATCCCTTCAATCTGTCTAAAACCATGCACCACTAGACGTGCTTTATTGCGAACCACAACGCCATGATCATCTCGTTTGTAACGTAAAACCCATCTAGTGCCAATAACTTTTGTACTCTTGGGTCTATCAACTAGCTGCCAAACACCAAGTTTCTTGAGCTGCGGCAACTCCTCTTGCATGGCATCTACACAAGATTCTTCTTTCAAAGCTTCAGTGATGGTTCTTGGTTCAACTTGGGAGATATAACAAGAATGAGCACAAAAGTTTACATATGAAAGATCAAATAATGTCAGCAAGACCACCTAAAGATAACTGATTTCTGGTCTTCACTCCATCGGTTGGATTTACAATAATATTGTCTTGAGGATGAATTATGTTAATTCTGCCAACAGGATGAGAAGGAACCTCAACCTGTGGATCAAGATTGTTGTAGGACCTAAGAAACCCTTGGAAACAACTCGGTTCCTTGGGAGATCTGCTCGATAAGCACTAGAATAGTGCGGAATCATATTCCAGGGTTTTCCAATAGAAACCACCCGTCCCTGTGGCAATCCGACGATGAGGAGTCAACATTTCAATCGAAATCGAACACCACGGGGTGCGATTCGAAGTTGGATAGCAAGAATCGGCTCAAAACCCTAAGGGTTTGATAGAGGAGTGCACAGGGTTGAAGGGAAGCTCGGAGAATTGTAAAAGATTCTGTTTGTAACTATATATATAAGCTATACTCATTCGGCCGAATAAGTAGTGCGAAACACTCATTCGGCGAATGACTCAGCCGAATGCGCATAGTCGACCGAATGAGTCAAGCGGATGACTCATTCGCTCGCCTCAGTCATTCGCTAGGCATTCATTCGCCCGAATGAAGTCATTTTTAGGTATCATTCGCACGAATGGGTCTGTAACATAGTCAAAGTCAAAGTCAAACATATATAAACATAATAAACGCAATTAAACACATAGAAGAATATAGAATAACGATTTCATTAATAATATCAACTTTATACACCAAATCATACACAATACTGAACTAGGGACATTCTATGCACTAACATACTCCCCCTTGGGCCTAGTTCTTCACTTATCAACATCTTTCTTGAAATATTTGTCTGAGATAGCCTTCCAGTCAGTGCCGGCATGAATTCCAAACACTAAGCATATCCGGATAACTCTCATGAACTGTAGAGCCTGCTCTATGTTTGCAACTTCAAAGAAAATCTGACATCTGCACACGGCCTTCACATCTTTAAGTGACAGATTGGTCAGTCACATGGGATCGAATATACGTACAGTATCCCATTTGTTGTCTTTGCACAAAACAATCACTTCCTCAGCAGTTCTCCCATCATAATACCACCGTTGGAAACTGTCCAAAAAGCCTGAGGCATCTTCCGTAATGGAATCTTCTTCCTGACTTTCAGAGGCAGCCACTTCAGGATAACTTTATGTCTGCGGGTATCTGCATTAATCTCTGGTTGATAGTATCTCTATGGTTGTTGTGGCTTGAAATTGATCCATCTCTTCCGGTACTCATACTGAATCTCTCTTGAGAACCAAGATGACATCCCTGAGTCTTCACTGTAAAGCATCTTCAGACGTGCAAGTTGATTTACCTCGAATCCGGGCAACGTCTTGAAGTCATCGGGATGTTTGAAGTACTGGATCCCTTGTTCCCTTTTGACTGCATAGCATTGCAAGTCGTGAAAGTATGCCCAACTCAGAATTTGACCTCCGGCCTTGTATCCTTTGGTCTTGTATACTTTGGTGTGTGTAGTTGGCATCTGCGCAACACTGTCCTTCTTCAAATCTTCCCAATACGCTTTCCATTCCTCTTTTCTTTTCTGAATGTATTCTGCTGAAGACTCGCTGCTGCTGATCTTTTTGTCTATCTTACGTTTCAGCTCCTCCTCAGAATGTAGACCAAATAAGTCAGAAAAAGTAGGCAGCTCCTCTCCAGCTGAAGTGTAATTTAAGCCCTCTTCCTTTGTAATGTCTTCCAGAATCACCTCATCAATGTCATCAAATGATTCTGGAGTAGGAAGATCAGAAACAGAAATGAAGCATCATCCAAAACCACCTCATCAGGATTTAACCTGAAAAGCTCTGCAATTGGCTCCTTGGTGAGGCAATGTATGATTTCACCTTCCTCCTTCTCATAACTGACCGAGTGTTGAATGATGCCCTGAGCATCCAAAATCATAGTCAACTTTTCATCTACGATCTGTCTCACATGCATTGCTTCAACCTCTTAAGTGGCTTTAGGCTCTTCGGTTTGAGGCGGAGGAAGCTTGGTAGCTTTATCATGCTTAGTCTTGGTTCTGACTTCAGTGAGTGTAGTTGGCTCTTCTACACTAGAAGAACTTGCAGAGCCACTACCAGCACTATCAACATCATCACTAGAGTCATCATCCTTGACATAATCATCATAATCGACCTTCTCCTCATCAGACTCATGTTCTTCTTCTTCGTCTTCTTCATCTTCCCTGTCTGAATCATCAGAGGCAGGCTTAGAGGCCTCAATCCTAGGAGTAGCATCTTTAAGGCTTTCAACTTGCTTAGAGAGGCGTAAGTTTTCAGCCTCAATAGCTAAGATCTGGTCATTGAATCCCTAGGCAATCAAGGCCAACTGATTATGCGCATCAACATACTTCAGCAATCATTCCTCCATCCCAGCAGATCGGGCTCTCAAGTCTGCCCTTTGGTCAGCAACTTGTATTAATAGTGCATCCTGCTCACTGACCCTCAGAGTAAGTTGAGAAATAACCTGATCCTGCTTGTGGTTCCTTTGCATCAATTGAAGGACCAAACTGTTTAGTGTGCTGAGTTGTTCTGCAACTGAAACAGTCGGTATATAAGTATCAGCACGTGTAATGGAGGGACCAGAAGAAGCTGCAGTAAAGACAGTTGTGGAAACAACAGAGGAGATCAGAGGGGCAATAGTAACACGTGTAGGAGTTGCCCTTGACCTGGTCAGTGAAAAAGCTGCAACTATTGCAGCGGATGTAACAGTGGTTGATGCAACAGAAGCCAGCTCTGACCGTCTCTGTAGGACAAATCTTGTCCTTCTTCGTTTGGCAGGAGGAGAGACAGATTGAGCAACAACAGCAGCAGTAGTAGATGTGATCGTGGAAGTACGTGGAGGAGGAGAAAAATCAAACTTAGGAATAAAAGAAGGATCCCTGATCTCCTCCCTGTCAAGCTCTATCTCACTAGGCCTCTTCCTCTTCTTCACGAGCCTAGTCCCAAGCATAATGTTCTCAAACTCATCATCAAGCTTATTAGAGTCTGAGCTGTCAAAACCCTCTTCGTCGTCATCTTCACCACCAGCCTCATCTGATTCATCAGAATCATCTCTCCTCAACTGATGTAGTACCACCCATCTCTAATGGAGTAGAGACAGTGGCTGTAGAAGTAGTCATAAAATCTAAATCAAGAAGAGCTCCAACATCTACATCATCATCAGCAGCACCAGAATCTCCAACATGAGCACCACTACCAACATCGGTGACAACACCAGCGCCTCCACTCACACCTGCATCAGTACCAACATTCACACCTGCACCACCACGTACATCATCATCATCATCTCCATCAACTCCATCATCACCTCCATGCACAATGATATCTTACTGATCTGAGTCCGAATCCTCATGTCTCCATCTCCTCCCAACAGGTGCAACGTAATCAGGGTTGAGGAGATGGCTGAACATACCATGAGTGGGAGGCTTCTCTCCTTTCCTCTATATGCAAGAACTCTGTTAAGAGTAGTTTCGTTCATGTGCTCCAATCTGAGAACATCTGCATTGGCTTTGGGTAGATCTGGCACATGAGCATCAAAGATCATCTGGAGAAACCTTGGATACATCAGAAACTTCTTGTCTCTATTGAGGTAGACATTCTCCTTCATATGAGTGAAGACCATACCTGAGAAGTTGAACGGGATGTTCAACACTAACGCTACAAACGCTCCTTAGAGTGTCTCTCGAAGGTCATCCAAACCACCACGCCTTGAGCCCAAGCAATGAATGAGGACATGGCACAAATACTTGAACTGCGGGCACAAAAAGGCCTTGTTCAGCACTCCAGCCTCTAAGTCTCCATCATATTTGCATCGCATGAAGCAACCTCGAACAAGATATCTATCAAGAAGAAAAGGCTGATTGGGAGCGTCCTGGAATCGAAAAACCTGTCTAAGATGCTCAGCAAAAACTATCACTTCATGTCCTCAAACATTCCCTCTGATGACAGGAGGCTCCACCTCACAGTCAATATCAGCAAAGCTCCAGAAATCTCTCTGATGTGATAAATATGGAACATGGAGAGTAGATATGGCTGGAAATATCCTGGAATGCCTCAAGAAAGTGATAATCTCTGTAAAGTGTCTGGCATTCGCCGTGGTATGGTCAAGATGAGCACAGATGTTGTTCTTGGGAACAGCTTTATATCGTGCCATACTGAAACACAGAAAAATAACAACAAGTCAGTTCAGTTCAGTAGACAAAAGAATCAAACTAAAAAATTCTAATCAAGTGTTCAAATAGTGCGAATGAATCATTGTCACACGAATGAGACCCAGCGAATAAGAACAGTGGCCGAATGAATGGTGTCATTCGAATGACACACGAATGAAGTCATTTGGTTGAACCAACTCATTCGCATGACCACATGCTCCAAATGACCTCATTCGGTCGAATCAACTCATTCGGTTGAACCTGTGGTGCGAATGTCTCATTCGGGCGACCGATGGACTTCGAACACCCAATCTTCCAAAAACACAAATCAGACCCTAAAGATGATGATATTCAACACAGAGAGGTCTGATTAAGGTTATACAATTGATTTTAAGTGTTTTAAGGTTCATTTAGATCGATTATTGGACTTGTCTATTGTTCGAACCCTAAAACCCTAAAATTTGAACGGTTTTGGTTCATTCCACGATAAAAAATGAACCATCTTGTTCCCATTAGTACCTGTAATGATCAAGGTATGAAAAACCATCGGATAATTGCAGATTTGAGATGAAAATCGAAATGGATGAGCAGATGCTTGTTTCGGGCGAAAAAGGAACACACAGTGAGTCCGAATGACTAAATGAGGAGAATGAGCTCATTCAGTCGAAGGATGTTCCTTAAATAGAAGAACTCATTCGGTCTCAAGAACCGAATGACCCCATTCACATGAAGGAATCAAATGCATGACTCATCCGCATGAATGAGTTCATTCATTCGTATGAGCCATACTCACACTCATTTGGGCGAAAGAAATCAGCACCCCAAAACAAACTCATTTTCAAATTTTTATGTTTTGACCATAAAAAGAAACTTGTTATGAAGTTCAGTCTGGTTTGGTGATAGGCAAAGACAAGATTGAATATCTGAACCAACAAATGATCATTTAAAAAAATTCAAATGAAAATCTTTTTGTATTTTCTGATAATCAAACAACTATACAAACTGAAACTGAAATAAACAAACTGCACATATTTTTGTGAGTAGCCTTTCAAGACAATGATACATATACCAGATCATGTCAAATCAGCATTCAAGAACGTTTATACTTCTGACACATTTGATTTATGAAATAATTACTGATATATTTGTCCATTTTAAACCAGACAGTACTTTGCTTCTAAACTAATCAATGATCACTCATGTTTTCTGACTGAGTTACCCATTATAGTCAACTAATCTAGATCAAAACCAGTTTATAACTCATCTCTGCATAACTTTGTACCTAACATCATAAGTTCTATATGGTTCCAATTTATTTTATTTTTTGTATTTTTCTTTTTGATTTGTTTCTCAAGTTCAACACATTCTTATGGACGGCTTCAGCTAGGTCTTTACAAAGCAATATGGCACGTATACAGAACTGTGTTGACCAGATCAACTTGTTCTATCCAAATGGATGGCTTCAACTAGGCTACAACTGTCACACCCCTGCGCCGCGTGCGGAATCCACGGCGCGGTGACGTATGATCAGTTGAATCATGCACAAGTATTGAATAAGAACAACCACAATGGATTACTATGTTGCATAATGTTTAGACAATTGTTTAGTTACAGACAATCTATCTACCAAAAGAAAGACAACTACAGACCCAAAATATAGTTACAAAATAAGACTCCAAACAAGACAATTAAACATTTAGGATTTAGTGTGTTTCTATTCCATCCTAGTATGTTTCTTCATCTTGTTCTATCTTAGAATGGTCTCCTTAGTTGTCTCTGAAAATGTCTTAAACCTGATTACCTGAAACACGTGAAAAGTAACTGTCAACTACAGACGTAGTTGGTGAGAACAATAGGTTTAAACATTTGTAAACATGAGTTATATGATATAAGACATAGGTAAGTTAAAGCATCATAAGATTCACACGGATGAGCTGCAACCCAAACTAACATCAAGTAAGAAAATGAGTGTAAACAGTCCAATCACTGTTCGCACGACAGCCAATAATATCAAGTCCCAAACCACGTTTGGAGTTAGATAATACGTCAGCAGTTTTGATAACCATATGACACCAGACCTGCAGTTGGCTTTTAAAAGCAAATTTAAAAGCCAACTCCATCCTGGATAAGAAAACAATGACACCAGACCTACAGTTAGCTTTTAAAACAAATTTAAAAGCTAACTCCATCCTGGATAAGAAACAATGTGTCCGCTTTCCCTTGTTGTGATCACCCAGTACTAACGCTAATGAATATGATACTTGATGGGTTTATAAGTTTGTTTACAACAATGGACACCATGTTTATGAATCTTACTTTAACCGGATGTGTTAATGTCTTATTGAAAACCTGGATTTAACTCCACGAGTTGAATCCTTTGTTTATGTAACATGAAAATGAATCCCTTGATTGGATTACCATGATGTGAACCATATGATTTGAATACCATGAAATGAACCATTTGATTTGAATACCATGTTTTGAACTACTTGATTTGAATACCATGTTTTGAACCACTTGATTTGAATACCATGTTTTGAACCACTTGAATTGAATACCACAAAATGAACCACTTGCTTTGAATACCATGATATAGTGACCTTGTGTAACAACAAGGTTTTTAACAAAAGAAAGAGTTTATGAAATCATTTATTTAAAAATGTTTATCCTTTAAAAGAACATTTGTGTAAAACTGTTATAAAACATTTCAAGAAAACATTATAAAATCCTTTTTAGTAATAAGGGTTTAATAGTGAATAATTCCTTTAAAACAGTTGACAATTTCCTTAAACAGTTGAAGAATCACTTGGATTCATAAGATAAACCTGTAATGTTTATGAATACACATAACTGTGCAATGAAACAAGATTGAAATAACGGTTTTGATCACGTGTTCCACCCCAAAACAGTTATAAAACAGTAAAAGAGGGGCTAAAGTTCTCACCTGTCTGCAGTAGACTCTGAACTAAACAGTTAGCAAGTAGCAAACAGGACTTCTAATTGTTTCCTATAACATTGTAATCATACATAAGATATAGGATTTATAATTGTATAACTTTGATTCATTGATTGACTTGTGTTCTCATGATTAAGATTGTTGTGAAATCTTGAATGTTATGATTTGAATCTCTTGATTGATCATGGGTCTAAGAAACAAATGTGAAATGATCCTTGCGCATAAATCTTATGCATAAAATGATTATTGTTTGAGAATTTGATAGCCATTGATTACCATGATTTGTGAAAAGATGTTCCAGTGTTTTAAGTCCTAGAGATTGTGACTTGATTCCATTATTAGTTTAAGTTGTAACTTAAACTAATTAAGATCAAATTACAATCACTTTGAGTTGTGGCCTACAATGGACCTTAAGTCCATAATTATGATCATAGGCTTAAATGATGGTCCATGGGCCACTTAGGTTACCAATGGGCCAATTGAATATGATATTGGCCCAATAACATGTATATTAGCCTTGTAACACGCCAAAGCTAATATCGAGCTAATTGGATCATAATGAGTCGTACAGGCTTGAATTTGGGCCTAATAGATCTAGTTGGGCCAAACAAGGTATAGGTAGACCATGTAAAGTTCCGAAGTGACATTGGGCCAATTCAAGTTCCTAATGGCCAACTACCTCAATTGTGCTCGATTTAAGTCTATGGGCCGAATTGTGAATGGGGTTGGGCCTTGTATCATTGGGTTGGGCCGGATGCCTATGGGCTGCCATACTAGGCAGCGAACCTTTTCAAGTTCTGCCCAAGGTTCGGCCAGGTAATAGAAGGGTTCGGCCATTTGGTGCACTTACAAGGTTCGTCCATATAGTTCACGAACCCTGCAGGGTTTAGTTGCATGGGAAGTTAAGGTTCGTCCAAGTAGATTTGTAACACTAGGAAGGTTCGCCTGTAATACAATAGTTCGCCATAATGCTAGGGTTCGGCTGTCAAGCCACGAACCATGCAAGATTCGTGAACATGGTTCGTCGGAGGCACATCAAAAAGGTTCGTGAACATGAAGACCACCTGCAGGTTAGCCAAGGTTCGGTGAAGGCTCGTCTATGGTTCGCATCATACAAGCAAAGGTTCGGCCACCATGTGTTCCCACGAACCTGTAACCTGCATAATCAACTTCGTCGAAACACTAGTTCCCATACTCCGATCTAAGTGAATATAACCTCAGGGAGGGTTGCTAGAGGTGCGAAATCAGTAATGGTGATGAAATATCCGACCGGTTATCGGTTTTTAAGCAAAACACATCAAATTTTCATGAAAACCCTAATCTCCGAAATCTTCCAAGGATCATACCTCGTTTTTAGCTGACCGAATCCGCTGTTTTCTTGTACTTTCTTGTAGAGAATGTCGAGGGCTACGCGTGGGTTCAAGAATCACCGAAATCCGTTGAGAAACGAGCAAGATACGAGCGATTGAAGCTTTGAATTTCTAGAGAGATGAAAGGTTCGCGAGTTTTAGAGAGAGGTGAGGTTGTTGGCTGCATTTATGAGGAAAAATAGCCTTGTTCAAGGCTTTTATAGCCCGTGTTGTATTCGGGTCCGTTTCGGTCGCTCGGTTCGCGTTTCCGGAACGTAACGCGTATTTTACGCGGATTTGAAATAAAAGAGTTGTTAAACTCATTAAAATGATGAGTTTCAAAATTGTAAAAATATAAAATAATTAATATAATTATTTTTACTTTTCGTGTGTTGTCGGATCGTTAAACATTCACAATTACGTGTATACCCGCAATCGCGTACGTTTTCTGATCGTATTAAAAATTTAAAGATGTTTAATCATAATTATAAGTTCAACATTCGTATCATTATGGATCGTCACCCATAACTATACTCAGTCTCGCTTACGTATTACGATTCTTGTTGAATTAATTGTCATAATATTCGTCTTGACACTACGCACCAACACTATCCTGTTACACCGAACGCAGTATATATATAGGGCTCACTCTCGCTGCCCACCACTGTTTCGATATAACACAATACTGTTCTTGCCTAGTGAACTCGACTGTAAATAAATTATACATACTTGTTAAATGATAAAGATTCTAACACACAAGCACATAATGACACATGATTCACATTGACTGACTGAACTTGGATACACACTGTTCTAACACTAATCACTACTACATGACTAAATGTACAAATGTTACAGTCTCCCCTAGTTAAGGGAATTTCGTCCCGAAATTAACTAGCCGAAGATACTGTAAAAAGATGAGGGTACTTAAGCTTCATCTGGTCTTCGCGTTCCCAGGTGAACTCAGCACCGCGTTTGCCCTCCCATCGCACTTTCACGATCGGGATACGGCTGCGTTTAAGTTTCTTGACCCCATGATCCATGATCTCAACTGGACGTTCAATGAATTGCATGTTGTTCTGAATCTGTATGTCTTCAAGTGGAATCTGAACATCATGATCCGCTAAGCATTTCTTGAGATTTGATACATGAAAAGTATCATGAACATTGCTTAGCTCCACTGGAAGTTTGAGTTTGTAGGCTACGGGACCAATCCGTTCCAGGATCTCAAAAGGTCCAACGTACCTTGGTGCAAGTTTCCCTTTCTTCCCGAATCGGACAACGCCTTTCCAGGGAGAAACTTTGAGTAAGACTCGGTCACCGACTTGAAACTCAAGCGGTTTCCTACGTCGATCAGCATAACTCTTCTGCCGATCTCGTGCGGCCTTTAGCCGTGACTGAATGATTGTGATCTTGTCTGATGTTTCCTGAATGAGTTCTGGTCCTACGACCTGTGAGTCACCAATCTTGGTCCAACAGACCGGTGATCGGCACTTTCTACCATATAGAGCTTCGAATGGTGCACATTGAATGCTCGTATGATAGCTATTGTTATATGAAAACTCAATGAGTGGTAGATGAGTGTCCCAACTTCCACCGAAGTCAATGACACAAGAACGAAGCATGTCTTCAAGTGTTTGGATAGTCCTTTCGCTTTGGCCGTCGGTTTGGGGATGATACGCCGTGCTAAGATTAACACGCGTTCCCAAAGCCTTTTGCAATGATTGCCAAAAGCGAGAAGTGAAACGACTATCACGATCAGATATGATTGATGTTGGAGTACCATGACGTGCAATGATTTCGTTGATGTACAGTGTGGATAACTTCTCCATCTTGTAATCCTCTCGGATCGGGAGAAAATGAGCAGATTTGGTGAGTCGATCAACGATCACCCAAATCGAATCGAAACCTCGCGGAGTTCTCGGCAACTTAGTTATGAAATCCATGGAAATTTGCTCCCATTTCCATTGAGGAATTTCAGGTTGCTGTAGAAGTCCCGAAGGCTTTTGATGTTCTGCTTTGACTTTTGAACAGGTAAGACATTTTCCCACATACAGTGCTATGTCTTTCTTCATTCCCGGCCACCAGTAAGATGTCCTCAAGTCCTGATACATCTTGTCGGCTCCAGGATGAACTGAGTATCGCGACTTATGAGCCTCATCACAGATGAGTGTGCGCAATTCTTCAGACTTTGGAATCCAAATGCGGCCGTTGAGATATAACAACCCATCAGCTCGAGGTTCTAGTTTCTTCTCAATACCACAATCCAAGTCTGTCTTGAGTTGATTATCTGTTCCTACTTGTTGTTGTGCAATACGAATCAAGTCTTTCAAGTTTGGCTGTGTGTTGATCTCCATGGCTCTTACACGAATCGGTTTGACTGGTTCCTTGCGACTAAGAGCATCCGCCACCACATTGGCTTTACCCGGATGGTAACGAATCTCACAGTCGTAATCAGTTAGAAGCTCAACCCAACGTCGTTGCCTCATGTTGAGTTCTTTCTGATTGAGAATGTGTTGAAGGCTCTTGTGGTCTGTATAGATAACACATTTAGTACCATACAGGTAGTGTCTCCAAATCTTCAATGCAAAGACCACAGCCCCTAACTCAAGGTCATGAGTAGTGTAATTCTTCTCGTGAACCTTAAGTTGTCTTGAAGCATAAGCAATGACCTTGTCCCGTTGCATAAGTACACAACCGAGACCAAGGTTTGAATCATCACAGTAGACAATGAAATCATCACTGCCTTCTGGAAGACTAAGGATAGGGGAATTGCATAACTTCTGTTTAAGAAGTTGAAATGCATCTTCCTGTTTCTGTCCCCATATAAACGCTTGACTTTTCTGAGTTAATGTGGTAAGTGGCAAGGCTATCTTAGAGAAGTTTGCAATGAATCTTCTGTAATAACCTGCCAAACCCTGAAATGAACGAATCTCTGTTGGAGTAGATGGAGTAGTCCAGTTCTTAATCGCCTCAATCTTCGCCGGATCTACATGTATCCCATCTTTGTTTATGACATGTCCTAAGAAGTGAACCTCCTTTAGCCAAAATTCACACTTTGAGAATTTAGCATAAAGTTGTTCCTCTCTTAGTAGTTCCAAGACTTTCTTCAAATGATCCTCATGTTCTCGTTCTGACTTGGAATAAATCAGTATATCGTCAATAAAGACGATAACAAACTGATCCAAGTAAGGCCTGCAGACTCGATTCATCAAGTCCATGAACACTGCGGGTGCATTGGTCAGCCCAAATGGCATAACCACAAACTCATAGTGTCCATATCGAGTCCTAAATGCAGTCTTTGGTATATCCTCATCATTTACTCTCAACTGATGATACCCAGATCGCAAATCAATCTTAGAGAAGCAGGTTGCTCCCTGTAATTGATCAAATAGATCATCGATCCTCGGCAGAGGATATCTATTCTTGATTGTCAACTTGTTCAACTCACGATAGTCTATGCACATACGAAATGAACCATCCTTCTTTTTGACAAAGAGAACCGGAGCTCCCCATGGAGAGAAACTCGGTCTTATGAAACCTTTGTCTAAAAGTTCTTGAAGCTGACTAGACAGTTCTTGCATCTCAGACGGTGCTAATCGATACGGTGATTTCGCCACTGGGTTTGCTCCAGGGACGAGATCAATTCTAAACTCCACTTGTCGGACTGGTGGTAGTCCAGGCAAGTCTTCTGGAAATACGTCTGGATAGTCTTTGATAACCGGTACGTCTCCAACTGCTTTCTTGTCAGGTTTCTTTTCCACCACGTGAGCTAAGAATGCATAATATTTCTTCTTCAGATACTTCCTCGCCTTGATGCACGATACAATCTTCAATTCGCGGCAGGGTTTCTCGCCGTAGACTATCATCGTTTCGCCGGACGGTAGGGGAATTCGAATAAGTTTCTCCGAGCATACGATTTCAGCATTATTCTTAGATAGCCAATCCATTCCTACTACAACTTCGAAGCTTCCGAGAGTCATAGGAATGAGATCGATAGAGAAAAGATGGTCATTTAATCTTAGCTCACAAGCATTAATGATGGAATCTACAACTATAGTCTTACCATTCGCTACTTCTACAGTATAGGGAGCAGTAAGTGTGGATAGTCGCATATTAAGCAAAGAAGCAGTATGAGCAGAGATAAAACTTTTATCGGCACCAGTATCAAATATGATAGGAACATAATGATCATTGATAAGAAATGTACCCGTGATGACTGCCGGCTCTTCACGTGCTTCAGCAGTTCCAATAACGAAAGCACGAGCAACAGCAGGATTGTTGTTGAGTTTTGGACACTGGTTTCTGAAGTGTCCCTCTGCTCCACAATTGTAACAGGCTCTTCCACCTGTAGTAGCAGTGGTGGTGGTAGCAGTTGTGGCAGCAGCAAGATGTGCAGATCGGCATGTAGCTGCCAAGTGTCCCATACGCCCACACTTGAGACACTTTCTGCATGCAATTGTGGGTAGATGATGGTATTGGCATTTGGTGCAGAGTGGCAATGGACCAGTATAAGGCTTTCTGACTGTGGAAGATTGTGGCATAGCAGTAATGGGTGTGGCATGAGTGGGAGTAACTGCAGTCAGGGCTGCAAAGTTCTTGATTGTCTTTTGCTTCTTCTTCTTTTGATGATGCTGTTCAGGCTTTTTGCCTTCATCAGTCTGTGCTCTTTTGAATCCCTTTCGGGTGAGCACCCCAGATTTCACATATTCTTCAGTGAGTGAAGCACCAAGTTGAATTGCTGCTTCCAAAGTAGTGGGGTTGTTCCCCATGACAGTTCCTCTGACAACCAAAGGCAAACCTTCAATGTATTTCTCTATCCTGCGGGATAGAGGAGTAACCAAATGTGGTACCAAAATGCACAACTCATGAAAACGAGTTGTATACTTGGCACTTTCGCCACTATCCTGCACCAGATTCCACATCTCCACTTCCAGTTTCTTTAGCTCGTGACGTGGACAAAACTTTTCCACCAGTAAGTTCTTGAATCCATCCCATGGTAAGGCTAGAGCGACTTCACGTCCCCTGGTGTTCTTCTCAGAGTTCCACCAGGTAAGTGCGCCCTTATGAAATGCACTCGAGGCCATCTTGACCTTTAGATTTTCAGGGCATCCAGTGAAGTCTAGAATGTCTTCGATACTTTCCAGCCATTGCAGTAGGCCGGTAGCTCCTTCGGTACCAGAGTACTTAGGAGGCTTAGCATCGTTGAACTGCTTGAAAGTAAAGTTAGCAGTTCCAGCGTTTGTGGCATTTGAGTTGTGTGCAGAATCACCGGTACTTCCCCGAAGATTCTGGGTAATATCAGTGACCATACCCGGGATCACATCCCTCATGTGAACAGCGATAGCTCGAGCAATCTTGTTAATTTCATCATCATTACCGCTTGTCGAACCCCCAGCATTTGGGTCTCGTCGAGGAGGCATTCTACGAATAGAAGCCACAAGCGGGTCAGTAATGAGAATGGATACAATTGAATTTTCATGATAAGGTCAGTAATATATCCATACTACTAGTATTATCATTCAATTGTAATATGATCCAGTACACGTATAAGTTATCAACTTATTTGTATACTTATCATGTGAATATGTACGATGTCTCATGATCTCTCCACCAAACCTACACACTGACACTTTCCCGATATACCGAAAATAGCTTATATATAGGGCTCACTCTCGCTGCCCACCACCGTTTCGGTATACCACGATCATGCCCTTGCTAGCATTTGGCAACACGTTTGTACTGATTTCCATGTGTTTTCCATTGATTAAGAATCCCATGATCTTTGATCAACTTGAACTATGATTGATTCCATGATTGAACTATGATTATGTTATGCGTGCACCTACTAACAGTTGTTAACATGTAGAACTAAATCATACGTGTGCTCTACACTTTCCTGTTAACTTATGCCAGTAAGTACTAATGATGTAATCACTTAAGAATTTCACTTAAGGTTTACATTTATGATATGTTCCAACTTGGTTGATTCACCATAATGTCTGGTTCATCCAAGTTTGAATTTCATTATGATTTGATTCACCAATGGTTGTTTCCCAAATGATTGTATCCCATGTGTTTTGACTGATGTTCCATGTATCCAGTTGATCCCGAATCCTTACTCCAAATACAAACGCCGGATTCCCCCTAACATACTGAAATAAGCTTATATATAGGGTAAGCTCTCACCGACCCACCACTTACCTCAACACGTCAGCGTTAATCCGTCGTCTATATTTGGGGCTAAGATTCCAACTGTTGATTGATTATGATTGTCTCATGATTTCTCTTGTTCCTTGATTCTGTTTATGATTGTGTAAACCATGGTCCTTAATTTACTAGAAACTAAGACCTTAGGTTTATGTATGTGTGTCCTAGGTTAATCAACCTAGTTTCCCAATACTTACAGTACTGAGCATAATGATTTCCTGTGAGAACTTCAACTAAAGAATACTGTTACACAGATTCTAAGTCATAAAGTTCCTATGATAATGAATCCATGATAATGATAACAATGACAAGGATTTCAAATCTAAGTTCTAAATTAATAGACCTCAACCTTTGAATTCCTATAGTGATATGACAAGGATCTCAAATCCAAGTTCTAAGTTAATTGATCTTGATCTTTGAATCCTATAATGAATATGACAAGGATCTCAAATCCAAGTTCTAAATTAACAGATCTTGATCTTTGAATCCTATAATGAATATGACAAGGATTTTAGATCAAAGATAACAATCTTTGCCTCTAAATCCCATAATGAATATGACAAGGACTTTAGATCAAAGATAACAATCTTTGCCTCTAAATCCCATAATGAATATGACAAGAAATTCATATCAAAGATACTGAAACTACAGATCTTTGCCTCTGAATTTCTATAATGATCTCTGTGTGAGAATTTCAGATCAAGGATACTAAGAATACAGATCCTTGCCTCTGAAATCCTTAATGCATATGTGTGAGAATTTAATTCGGTTTCTAAAATTATAGAAGTCCGATTCAAATTCTTTGACTCGATGTCTAATCTTAGTAAAATGTCCCTAAGATCTTTCAAGCTTAATGTAGACTTAATGCTCACTTAAGTTACTTAGATCCTAAGTATCCTCAAGTCTATAGCACTTAGTCCTATTGGGTAGCTTAGGTTATAGTCTAGGTCATTAAACATTGGGTTTTTCCTAGTTCTCTACAACCTTGGCTCTGATACCAACCTGTCACACCCCTGCGCCGCGTGCGGAATCCACGGCGCGGTGACGTATGATCAGTTGAATCATGCACAAGTATTGAATAAGAACAACCACAATGGATTACTATGTTGCATAATGTTTAGACAATTGTTTAGTTACAGACAATCTATCTACCAAAAGAAAGACAACTACAGACCCAAAATATAGTTACAAAATAAGACTCCAAACAAGACAATTAAACATTTAGGATTTAGTGTGTTTCTATTCCATCCTAGTATGTTTCTTCATCTTGTTCTATCTTAGAATGGTCTCCTTAGTTGTCTCTGAAAATGTCTTAAACCTGATTACCTGAAACACGTGAAAAGTAACTGTCAACTACAGACGTAGTTGGTGAGAACAATAGGTTTAAACATTTGTAAACATGAGTTATATGATATAAGACATAGGTAAGTTAAAGCATCATAAGATTCACACGGATGAGCTGCAACCCAAACTAACATCAAGTAAGAAAATGAGTGTAAACAGTCCAATCACTGTTCGCACGACAGCCAATAATATCAAGTCCCAAACCACGTTTGGAGTTAGATAATACGTCAGCAGTTTTGATAACCATATGACACCAGACCTGCAGTTGGCTTTTAAAAGCAAATTTAAAAGCCAACTCCATCCTGGATAAGAAAACAATGACACCAGACCTACAGTTAGCTTTTAAAACAAATTTAAAAGCTAACTCCATCCTGGATAAGAAACAATGTGTCCGCTTTCCCTTGTTGTGATCACCCAGTACTAACGCTAATGAATATGATACTTGATGGGTTTATAAGTTTGTTTACAACAATGGACACCATGTTTATGAATCTTACTTTAACCGGATGTGTTAATGTCTTATTGAAAACCTGGATTTAACTCCACGAGTTGAATCCTTTGTTTATGTAACATGAAAATGAATCCCTTGATTGGATTACCATGATGTGAACCATATGATTTGAATACCATGAAATGAACCATTTGATTTGAATACCATGTTTTGAACTACTTGATTTGAATACCATGTTTTGAACCACTTGATTTGAATACCATGTTTTGAACCACTTGAATTGAATACCACAAAATGAACCACTTGCTTTGAATACCATGATATAGTGACCTTGTGTAACAACAAGGTTTTTAACAAAAGAAAGAGTTTATGAAATCATTTATTTAAAAATGTTTATCCTTTAAAAGAACATTTGTGTAAAACTGTTATAAAACATTTCAAGAAAACATTATAAAATCCTTTTTAGTAATAAGGGTTTAATAGTGAATAATTCCTTTAAAACAGTTGACAATTTCCTTAAACAGTTGAAGAATCACTTGGATTCATAAGATAAACCTGTAATGTTTATGAATACACATAACTGTGCAATGAAACAAGATTGAAATAACGGTTTTGATCACGTGTTCCACCCCAAAACAGTTATAAAACAATAAAAGAGGGGCTAAAGTTCTCACCTGTCTGCAGTAGACTCTGAACTAAACAGTTAGCAAGTAGCAAACAGGACTTCTAATTGTTTCCTATAACATTGTAATCATACATAAGATATAGGATTTATAATTGTATAACTTTGATTCATTGATTGACTTGTGTTCTCATGATTAAGATTGTTGTGAAATCTTGAATGTTATGATTTGAATCTCTTGATTGATCATGGGTCTAAGAAACAAATGTGAAATGATCCTTGCGCATAAATCTTATGCATAAAATGATTATTGTTTGAGAATTTGATAGCCATTGATTACCATGATTTGTGAAAAGATGTTCCAGTGTTTTAAGTCCTAGAGATTGTGACTTGATTCCATTATTAGTTTAAGTTGTAACTTAAACTAATTAAGATCAAATTACAATCACTTTGAGTTGTGGCCTACAATGGACCTTAAGTCCATAATTATGATCATAGGCTTAAATGATGGTCCATGGGCCACTTAGGTTACCAATGGGCCAATTGAATATGATATTGGCCCAATAACATGTATATTAGCCTTGTAACACGCCAAAGCTAATATCGAGCTAATTGGATCATAATGAGTCGTACAGGCTTGAATTTGGGCCTAATAGATCTAGTTGGGCCAAACAAGGTATAGGTAGACCATGTAAAGTTCCGAAGTGACATTGGGCCAATTCAAGTTCCTAATGGCCAACTACCTCAATTGTGCTCGATTTAAGTCTATGGGCCGAATTGTGAATGGGGTTGGGCCTTGTATCATTGGGTTGGGCCGGATGCCTATGGGCTGCCATACTAGGCAGCGAACCTTTTCAAGTTCTGCCCAAGGTTCGGCCAGGTAATAGAAGGGTTCGGCCATTTGGTGCACTTACAAGGTTCGTCCATATAGTTCACGAACCCTGCAGGGTTTAGTTGCATGGGAAGTTAAGGTTCGTCCAAGTAGATTTGTAACACTAGGAAGGTTCGCCTGTAATACAATAGTTCGCCATAATGCTAGGGTTCGGCTGTCAAGCCACGAACCATGCAAGATTCGTGAACATGGTTCGTCGGAGGCTCATCAAAAAGGTTCGTGAACATGAAGACCACCTGCAGGTTAGCCAAGGTTCGGTGAAGGCTCGTCTATGGTTCGCATCATACAAGCAAAGGTTCGGCCACCATGTGTTCCCACGAACCTGTAACCTGCATAATCAACTTCGTCGAAACACTAGTTCCCATACTCCGATCTAAGTGAATATAACCTCAGGGAGGGTTGCTAGAGGTGCGAAATCAGTAATGGTGATGAAATATCCGACCGGTTATCGGTTTTTAAGCAAAACACATCAAATTTTCATGAAAACCCTAATCTCCGAAATCTTCCAAGGATCATACCTCGTTTTTAGCTGACCGAATCCGCTGTTTTCTTGTACTTTCTTGTAGAGAATGTCGAGGGCTACGCGTGGGTTCAAGAATCACCGAAATCCGTTGAGAAACGAGCAAGATACGAGCGATTGAAGCTTTGAATTTCTAGAGAGATGAAAGGTTCGCGAGTTTTAGAGAGAGGTGAGGTTGTTGGCTGCATTTATGAGGAAAAATAGCCTTGTTCAAGGCTTTTATAGCCCGTGTTGTATTCGGGTCCGTTTCGGTCGCTCGGTTCGCGTTTCCGGAACGTAACGCGTATTTTACGCGGATTTGAAATAAAAGAGTTGTTAAACTCATTAAAATGATGAGTTTCAAAATTGTAAAAATATAAAATAATTAATATAATTATTTTTACTTTTCGTGTGTTGTCGGATCGTTAAACATTCACAATTACGTGTATACCCGCAATCGCGTACGTTTTCTGATCGTATTAAAAATTTAAAGATGTTTAATCATAATTATAAGTTCAACATTCGTATCATTATGGATCGTCACCCATAACTATACTCAGTCTCGCTTACGTATTACGATTCTTGTTGAATTAATTGTCATAATATTCGTCTTGACACTACGCACCAACACTATCCTGTTACACCGAACGCAGTATATATATAGGGCTCACTCTCGCTGCCCACCACTGTTTCGATATAACACAATACTGTTCTTGCCTAGTGAACTCGACTGTAAATAAATTATACATACTTGTTAAATGATAAAGATTCTAACACACAAGCACATAATGACACATGATTCACATTGACTGACTGAACTTGGATACACACTGTTCTAACACTGTTCACTACTACATGACTAAATGTACAAATGTTACAACAACCCAGTAATATGGCACATGTATGGAATCAAACTTATTTTATTTTTGTATTTTTTAGCTTATCCTATCTGAATGGACGGCTTCAGCTAGGTTGCAACCCAGCAATATGGCACGTGTAAAGAATCAGAGTCACTTTTATTTTCTTGTGATTCAAGCATTCTCATCTGAATGGACGACTTCAGCTAGGTCTTTACAAAGCAATATGGCACGTGTACAGACTTGAATTAATGAATAATTGGAAACCTCATATGATCCTATGATAATAGGTGTATGCCTGATTTGAGTCAAAAATTGTTTATCCATTAACTAGTTTTCTAAACTGGAACCCATAAATCAGACTTTCTAAGCAATCACTAACAGTCTATTAACTTTGTAAAGCCGGCCTATCTGTACATCAGATCATAATTCTCATGTGCTCTCAGTTTATGCATTCAATCTTGCATTTAAGACATAATAGGTGTACACATCACTTTCTCTAATATGACTTTCTCATTTTTACAATTTTTCAAATGTTTTTGGTTTTTCAATTTAAACTACTTTTTCTCCCCCTAAAAACCTAAAACTGAAAATCTCTTTGATATTTTGAATAAGTGAAAGAAAAATAACTGAAGTACTAAACTAAAAGTCAAACAAAAGAAACTAACTAACAAAATAATGATCATTTTTTTTGATTCAGATGAAGGAATGACTTCATCTTTTTGAAAAACACCATTAGCTGATAACAGATATAAAAATCAGGGTTTGTCAAACGCTTTAGTGTAAAGACCATCTTTCTGGTTATCGGTGTGAATCTTAACAACATCGATTAATTTCTTTTCAAAACAATCATGTATGAAGTGATATTTAATGTCGATGTGTTTTGTTTTAGGGTGCTGGACATGATTTTTAGTGATAGCTATGGCAACAGTGTTATCAACAAAAATAGGAGTGCTAGAAAACTGTAACCCATAGTCCTTGAGTTATTGCTGAATCCAGATGATTTGAGAGCAACAACTAGTATCTGCAATGTATTCTGCTTCTCATGTTGAAGTAGACATCAACGTCTGCTTCTTGCACTGCCAGGTAACTAGGCGTTTCCCAAAGAACTGACACCCTGCAGATGTTGACTTGAAGTCTCTTTTGCATCCACCATAATTTGAATCATTGTACGCAGTTAGGTCAAAGTTATCATCATTAGGGTGCCATAAGCCCAGATCTGGAGTACCCTTCAGATAATGTAAAATGCTCTTCACAGCAATAAGATGGGAAACTCTTGGCTTTGACTGATAGCGAGCACACTGACAAGTAGCAAACATGATGTCTGAACGAGAAGCTGTGAGATACATGAGGGATCCAATCATTCCTCTGTACAGAGTGGCATCGATTAACTTACCCCTTTTCACTTGGAGTAATCTCGTGATTAACAACTAGTGGGGTACCAACAGGTTTTGCATCCAATATACTGAACCGGCTCAGAATGTCACCAACATATTTGGTCTGATGAATAAAAATCCCTGCCTCAGACTGACCCACTTGTAATCCCAGAAAAAATTGCATCTCCCCTATAGAACTAATTTCAAATTTTACTTTCATAACCTTCTCAAAGTCCTTGCACAGAACATCATTTGTGGATCCAAAGATGATATCATCCACATAAACTTGTACCACAATTAATTCCCCATCCATCTCTCTAATGAATAGAGTGCAGTCAATGACACCTCTTCTGAACCTGTTGTTCAGAAGGTTAGTAAACAGTGTCTCGTACCATGCTCGCGGAGCCTGGTGCAATCCAAACAGGGCCTTGTCTAGTTTGTAAACTTGGTCACGATGTAGTGGATTTTCAAACCCCGGAGGTTGATTGACATACACGACTTCATGAATCACACCATGAAGAAATGCACTTTTTACATCCATCTGATAAACCTTGAACTTTTTGAAGGATGCATTAGCAAGAAAGATTCAGATTGCTTCAGGACGAGCAACCGGTGCAAATACTTCATTGTAGTCAATCCCTTCAATTTACCTAAAACCTTGCACCACCAGACGTGCTTTGTTGCGAACCACAATGCCATGATCATCTCTTTCGCATCGCAGAACCCATCTTGTGCCAATAACTTTTGCACCCTTGGGTCTATAAACTAGATGCCAAACACCTAGTTTCTTGAACTGCAGCAACTCCTCATGCATGGCATCTACCCAAGATTCTTCTTTCAAAGCTTCAGTGATGGTTCTTGGTTCTACTTGGGAGATAAAACATGAATGGGCACAAAAGCTTACATCGGCAAGATCAAGAATGTCAACAAGACCACCTGAAGATAACTGATTTCTGGTCTTCACTCCATTAGTTGGATTCCCAATAACATTGTCTTGAGGACGAATTCTGTTAATTCTGCCAACAGGATGAGCAGGAACCTCAACCTGCGGATCAAGATTGTTTATATTAAGATCCTCATGAGCAGGTACAATATTATTAACATCTGCTTCTGGAACATCTGGATGAGAGTGATTGTCATCGAAATCTGAGCTGTCATCATTTGCAAGTACTGGAGCTTGAACTGAATAAGGTTGCACAGGTTGATCAGGTGCATTTTGTGCATCATGTATCATCTTAACAGCAACATCTTCATCAGTATACGTGGGAGGCATGTTGAAGGAGTCAAACAGATCAGAATAGTTGAACATCCAGTTAGGACCCTTCCTAGATGGTGGCATAGAATATTTCTGAACATCTACATGGTACCACTCCTCCACATTTTAAGTTGATCTGTTGTAGACCCGCTTATTTGGAGTACTGTACCCGAGAAAGTAGCCTTCTTCCACCATTTCATTGAACCTGCCTTGCTCATGTTTCTTAAGCATCGTGCATGGAGCACCAAATTGTTCAAGATACTTAAGATTTGGTTTTCTGTTATGGAGCAATTCAAAGCAAGTCTTCCCATGTCTCTTCACAATCAACACCCGGTTCCGAGTATAACAAGCATTAGGAACATCTTCATTCCAAAATTGAACCGGTATGGAAGAATTAGCAAGCATCGTTCGAGCAGCCTCAATTAATGTTTTGTTCTTTCGCTCAGCAACACCATTCATCTAAGGGACATATGGAGCACTGAACTGCTGAATAATACAACGTTCATTGCAGAAAGTCTCCATATTGTTATTCTTGAATTCAGTCCCATTATCTGTTCTGAGCATGTGGACCTTGAGCTTATACAGTGATTCAAGCTTAGTGACAATAACTTGAACACACTCAAACGTTTCAGATTTCTCCTTCATAAAGAACACCCAAGAGTATCTAGAGTACTCATCAGTAATAACTAAACAATATTGAACTCTAGCAATGCTCTTGTAATTGAGAGGACCAAACATATCCACGTGGAGAAGCTCAAGTGGAACAGTAATTGAATGGTATTTCTTAGGTTTGTGAAACTGCTTCGTTTGCTTTCCCTTCTTGCATGAAACACAGACATCAGACAGCTTGAAGTTCTTCAAACTCACTCCCTCAACTAGATTGTTGTGAGCCAGATGATTCATCTTCCTGAAACTCAAATGACTCATCTTCTTATGCCAAAGGTTAGATTTTTTCTTTGTAACCTTGGACATAAAACATGAAGCTGTAGAAGATGTAGTTGAAGCTGTGGCCATGTTGAGAACATACAAATCTAGCTTTCTTGGAGCAGACATAAGAATCCAGTCTTCAGGAATTGTAATACCTTGCTTGAGAATGTAACACCTGCAATCATGAAATAGAACTTTGTACTACATGTCACAAATCTGTGAGACTGAAATAAGATTGTTCTCTAGCTGTTTCACATATCTGACCTTGTCAAATGAAACTTTGCCATTTGAGAGAATTCCCTCTCCTGTAATAAATCCACCTTTGTCACCAGCAAAAGCCACATATCCTCCTTTAATAGAACGAACATCGGAAAGAAGTGATATGTCTCCAGTTATGTGCCTTGATGCCCCACTATCAACGATCCAAGTGCTGTTAAGAGCAGTGTTTTGGGCAACCTGCACAAACACAAATTATTAGTTGAATTTGGGAACCCATGCCTTTACAGTCTTGGGTTGACCCAAAGAGTCCAGGATTTTCATTTCAATCAATTTTCCATCTAAGTTTGATTTATCAGGATGTTTTGAAACAGGAGTTTCAGAGGACTTAGCCATCAAACAGTGTTTTTGCTGAAAGATTTCTTTAAATACACTGATGATGTTTTGGATTGTTTCTCAAAAGCAATTTTGGGCGTATCAAGATCAATCACAACCCGTTTATACCCTTATCTTGAGGTTTGATGGGTAAAAGATGTTTGCGTTTAACTTGAGATGAGGGACTATCAGATTTTACCTTTTTAACAAAGTTATGATTTTGTTTTTGATGTGGTGCAGCATGTGGTCTAATCAAATGAGAACATAATCTAACAAAGTGTCCATGTGCACCACACTCAAAACAAGCTCTATTATCTTGATGATAAAACTGTTTGGGTTTAATAAAAGACTTTTTGTTTTGATGAAAAGCATTTGCTTTTGGCTTGTCATGCTTAAAACCCAAACCCTTTGTCCCATTGAAAACAAGATTATCAGTCTTGTTGGACTCACTCATTTCACCATCATGTGAAGACTTCACAAAGCATATAGCTTTGGATAACTTTGAAGAGACATTTGTCTTAAATGAGATTCGGTCAGCCTTTTTGACACAAGATGTCTGATTCATAACACAAGACACTTGAGCAGAACCAGCAGACTCATCCCCAGAATCAGAGACCCAATCTTCAACCACTCCCTCCACAAAAGACTCCTCAGACAATGAGGAACCCTCATTAGAAATAATCCCAATAGGATCAATAACTAATGGAGTTTTCACTTGAAAGTCTTTAATTTCTTTGTCATTTGGAGAATTGACAAAGAAATTCAAGACTGGTGGGGGGCAATGATTGTACTTTGTTTCTTTTCCCTTACCCTTATGATCAGTCCCTTTACTGATCAGATGCTCAATGATGTATGAGGAGCTTTCATAGCTCTTGAGCTTCTGACTTAAGGTTTCATAGTCACACTCGACTATGGCTATTTTCTTCGATATCTCATTGATGGTATTGAGATAAGAAGTAATAACATCTTGCTTATTTAGCACAGCAATCTCAGCCTCATGCAATTGCCTGTTTAATAACTCAATTTTAGCTTGATAATCTTTTTCATTTGATTTTAAAATTTTGTTTGTTTCAATGCACTTGTTGAGATCGCTAATCAAGTCAGCATTGTGTTGCTGATAAGCCAACACCTTACTTTCAAGGTCAACACATTTAAAGTAATTAGAATGAGATGAAGAACGATCATCATATACCTGATCTGACTGAGATGAAGCAGAAGTATTCACCATCAAAGCAAACTGAGTAGCAGATTGTTCTTCAAATTCAGCATCTGATTCCCCTTGAGTTTCTGAATTTTAAGTGCTTTCTGATTCTGATCCCGAAGATTCATCCAGACTTGTCTTTGTTTCTTCTGAATTATCTTCATCCCTGGATCCAGCAGTTTCTTTGATCTCCGCAATACCAGCTTTATCTGCTCCACCCTTTTTAGAATTGAATCTGAAGTCCCAGTGTTCTCTCTCATCATTCTGAACCATGAGTGCCTTGTTTGCATTTGATGAACTGGCTTGAGCAGGAGTGTCAATTGGCACTAATATCCTCTTTGGATTGGCAGCTGATGATCTCTGGTTCTGAAAAGAATTGTGGTTACCCATCTTCTTAGGCTTGTTGCACTGTCTTGCAAAATGACCTTTGTCCCCACAGTTGTAGCAAGTAACAGAAGACATGTCAAATCCAAACTTGGAGTCTTTATTTAGATTGTCGTCTTTCCCAGTTCTCTTAACAAAATCTTTTGCTCTTCTAACTGCACTTACAAGAGCCCACATAATCTCAATCCTTTCCATATCATCAGGGTCAATATGAGAGTAATCTTCATTTGTCTGATGTGGGTTACCAATCTGCCCAACTAGCAGCCCATCATAAGAACTCACAAGTGTGGACAAAAAACCCATATGCTCCTTTGCAACCTCCACAGTCACTTTGAAAAGTTCTCTGTCTTCAAACTTTTTGCAGAATGACTTTCTTCTTTCTGAGAGGAGGAAGTTGTACCTGACTGACTGAAGTGTGTCTGGCTTGAAACAGGAGCTTTTTTAGTATGTGAGACAAATGTTGTCTTCAATGGAGCATGAGAAGAAGTTCTTTCTACAGTGGATGTAGAGTAGTATAATGAAGGAACTTGAACTTGAGCAACTCTCTTTGCCTTCCACTTGTTCTCAATCTCTTGTTCTTTCAGCTTCTGAATGAAATCATTGATGTCCATATTAGCAATCATCTCACTCTGTTTCAAAACCATCAGAAATGATTCCCACTTGGGAGGTAAAGCATCAGCCCAACACTGGATCTTTTCTTGTGTAGTGGTCTTGACTTGATGATTGTAGAGCTCACTCAAGAGATGATTAAATCTAGCAATCAAGTCATCTAAAGATTTATTCCCCACACACATGAAGCTATTGAACTCTTTCTTTAATGCTTTAGACTTGATGCTCATCAAGGCATCATTCCCCTCATACCTTTGTTGTAAAGCATCCCACAAAAGAAGTAAACTGTCTGAATTGATGAAAAATGTCTGTGGCAATAGACTGGGACAATATAGCACAAGCTTTCTTCTCAAAATAAATAACTTCCTCTAAGGCTCAGTCATCCGTGTGACAAGCAAAGGTGAACCATCTTCACTAACTGGTCTCAAGTACCCACTCTCAATCATCATCCAAAGATTGGTGTCAACTTCATTGATATGAATCTCGAATCGATACTTCCAATGCGGATAATCATCTAAAGAAAGTAACTTTGGAGCTTTGTTCGAATTCCCTGTCTCTGTCTCAGTAAGAAGCATGTTCTGAATCCTGTTGTTCTGATTAGCCATCAAAGCTAGTTCTTCCATCTTGTCAAGAGAAAACTAATCCAACACTTCGAAAATTTTCCAAAACTGATTGCCGAATGACTTCCCTCTGGCCGAATGTTGGGGTACGAATTTGGCCGAATGAAGTGATTAGGCCGAATTACAATTCTGATGAGAATGAGAAGTCAGCCGAATGACTTGTTGACCGAATGACTTCTTCTGATGCGAATGGGTATACAACCAAATGACTACTCAGCCGAATGAAGAGTTCTTCGCACTAACACTTGGACTGAATGAGACTTATTCGGCCGAATGATTGATTCGTATGATGGTTATTCGCATGATCGGCTCATTCGCATAAACTAGGGTTTTCAGCAAAAAAAATTCGAAATCTCACGATTTTGATCGAATCTGACCATCAAATTTGGTATGGAACCTCAGGACACCATTACTAAGCTATAGGAATGATCGATTTACCAAAAAAAACCATAAAAACCCACGGGTTTCTAATGAAACAGTAACTTGAAGCCAAAGAAACTTAGGGTTTAAAAAATCTCGAACAAATAATCTGAGATATGATGATTTAGATTGAAAATCGAGCAGAATCAAGAGCCAAAGCTCCGATACCACTTTGTTAGACCTAAGAAACCCTTGGAAACAACTCGGTTCCTTGGGAGATATGCTCACAGCCACTAGAATAGTGAGGAATCCTATTCCAGGGTTTTCCATTCGAAACCACCAGTCCCCGTGGCAATCCGACGATGAGGAGTCAACGTTTTGATCGAAACCGAACACCACGGGGTGAGAATCGAAGTTGGACAGAAAGGGGCGGCTCAAAACCCTAAGGGTATGACAGAGGAGTGCACAGGGGTGAAAGGAGTTTCGGAGAGTTGTAAAACATTCTATTTGCAACTATATATATAAGTTGTACTCATTCGGCCGAATGAGTAGTGCGAAACACTCATTCGGTGAATGACTCAGCCGAATGAGCTTAGTCGACTGAATGAGTCATGCGGATGACTCATTCGTTTGCCTCAGTCATTCGCTAGGCGTTCATTCGCCCGAATGAACTCATTCTTAGGTATCATTCGCACGAATGGGCCTGTAACATAGTCAAAGTCAAACATATATAAACATAATAAACTCAAATAAACACATAGAACAATATAGAATAACTGATTTCATTAATAATATCAACTTTATACATCAAATCATACACAAGACTGGACTAAGGACATTCTATGCACTAACAATTCTTTATATTCAGATCCTCAAGAGCAGGTACAATATTATCAACATGTGGTTCTGGAACATCTTGATGAGAGTGATTATCATCTGAGTCTGAATTGTCATCATGTTCATGTACTGGAGCTTGGACTGAAGAAGGTTGCACTGGTTCATCAGGTGCATTTTGTGCGTCATACATCATCTCAACATCAACATCTTTATTAGAGTACATGGGAGGCATGTTGAAAGAGCCAAAAAGATCAAAATAATTAAACATCCAGCCAGGACCCTTTCCAGGTGGAGGCATAGAATATTTCTGAACATCTACATGGTACCACTCCTCCACATTGTGAGTTGATCTGTTGTAAACTCGCTTATTTGGAGTGTTGTACCCAAGAAAGTAGCCTTCTTCCCCCCTTTCGTTAAACTTGCCTTGCTCATGTATCTTAAGCATCGTGCATGGAGCACCAAATGGTTAAAAATACTTAATATTTGGCTTTCTGTTATGGAGCAATTCAAAACAAGTCTTCCCATGTCTCCTCACAATCAACACCCGGTTCAAGGTATAACAAGCATTAGCAACAGCTTCGTTCCAGAATTGAACTGGTAGGGAGGAATCAGCAAGCATAGTCCGAGCAGCCTCAATTAATGTTATGTTCTTTCGGTCAGCAACACCATTCATCCGTGGGACATATGGAGCACTGAACTGCTGAATAATACCACGTTCATTGAAGAAAGTCTCCATATTGTGATTCTTGGATTCAGTCCCATTATTTGTTCTGAGCATTCGAACCTTGAGCTTATATAGTGATTCAAGCTTAGTGACCAGAACTTGAACACATTCAAACGTTTCAGATTTATCCTTCATAAAGAACACCCAAGAGTATCTGGAGTACTCATCAGTACTGACTAAGTAGTAGTGATCTCCAGCAATGCTCTTGCGATTGACAGGACCAAAAAAATCCATATGGAGAAGCTCAAGTGGAACAGTAATTGAATGATACTTGTTAGGTTTGTGAGACTGCTTGGTTTGCTTTCCCTTCTTGCATAAAACACAGACATCAGACAGCTTGAAGTTCTTCAAACTCACTTCCTCAACTAGATTGTTGTGAACCAGATGATTCATCTTCCTCAAACTCAAATGACCCATCTTCTTATGCCAAAGGTTATAATCTTTCTCTGTAGCCTTGGACATAAAACATGAAGCTGTAGAAGATGTAGTTGAAGCTGAGGCCATGCTTACAGATCTTGCTTTTTTGGAGCAGACATCAGAATCCAGTCTTCAGGAATTGTAATGCCTATCTTGAGAATGTAACAGCTGGAATCATCAAGCAGAACTTTGTACTTCTTATCACAAATCTGTGAGACTGAAAGTAGATTGTTCTCCAGTTGCTTCACATATCTGACCTTGTCAAATGAAACTTTGCCGTTTGAAAGAATTCCCTCTCCAGTAATAAATTCGCCTTTGTTACTAGCAAAAGCCACATACCCTCCTTTACTTGAATGAACATCGAAAAGAAAAGATATGTCTCCAGTCATGTGCCTTGATGCCCCATTATCAACAATCCAAGTGCTCTTAAAAGCAACATTTGGGGCAACCTGCACATACGCAAATCATTAGTTGAATTTGGGAACCCAAGCCTTTACAGTCTTGGGTTGACCCAATGAGTCCAAGATTTTCATCTCAAGCCATTGTGCATTTGAGTTAAATTTATCAGGAGGTTTAGAAACAGGAGTTTCAGAGGACTTGGCCATCCAAACAGTGTTTTTGCTGAAAGATTTCTTTAAATACACTGATGATGGCTTGGATTGTTTCTCAAAAACAACTTTTGGAGTATCATGATCAACCATAACCCATTTACCCTTATCTTGAGGTTTGATGGGTGAAAGATGTTAGGGTTTAACTTGAGATGATGAACAAACAGATTTCACCTGTTTAACAAAATTCTGATTTCGGTTTTGATGTGGTGCATCTTGTGGTCTAATCAAATGAGGACAAAATCTAGAAAAGTACCCATGTGCACCACACTCAAAGCAAGCTCTTTTATCTCGGTGATAAAACTGTTTAGGTTTCGAATAAGCCTTTTTGTTTTTATGAAAATAATTTGTTTTTGTCTTATCCTGCTTAAAACCCAAACCCTTTGTCCTATTGAAAACAAAATTGTTAGTGTTGTTGGACTCACTTGCTTCACCATCCTGTGAAAACTTCACAAAGCATATGGCTTTGGATAACTTTGAAGACATGTTTGTCTTTGATGAGATTGGCTCAACCTTTTTGACACTAGATGTCTGATTCTTAACACAAGACACTTGAGGAGAGATATCAGAATCATCCTCAGAATCAGAGACCCAATCTTCAACCACTCACTCCACAAAAGATTCCTCATACAATGAGAAACCCTCATCAGAAATGATTCCAATAGGATCAATTACTAATGGAGTTTTCACTTGAAAATTTTTAATTTCTTTGTCATTTGGTGAATTGACAAAGCAATTTAATACTGGTGGCGGGCAATTGTATTTTGTTTCTTTTACATTACCCTTCTAATCAGTCCCTTTACTGATCATATGCTTAATGATGTACGAGGAGCTTTCATAGCTCTTGAGCTTCTGACTTATAGTTTCTTAGTCACACTCGACTATGGCTAATTTCTTCTTTATGTCATTGATGGTATTGAGATAAGAAGTGATAGCATCTTGCTTATTCAGCACAGCGATCTCAACCTCATGCAATTTCTTGTTTAATAGCTTAATTTTAGCTTGAAAATCTTTTTCATTTCATTTAAAATTTTTTTTGCCTCAGTGCACTGGTTAAGATCGCTGATCAAGTCATCATTATGTTGCTGATAAGCCAACACCTTACTTTCAAGGTCAATACAATTAAAGTAAGCAGAATGAGGTGAGGAACAATCATCATATACCTGATCAAACTGAGATGAAGCATAAGTATTCACCATCAAAGCAAACTGTGTAGAAGATTGTTCTTTAGACTCAGCATTTGACTCACCTTGAGTTTCTGAATCTGATGTGCTTTCTAATACCGTTCCTGTTGATTCATCCAGACTTGTCTTTGTGTCTGAATTACCTTCATCACTGGATCCAACAACTTATTTGATCTCTGCAACACAAGCTTTATCTCCTCCACCCGTTTCAGAATTGAATCTGAAATCCCAATTTTCTCCCTCATCATTCTGTAACATGAGTGCCTTGTTTGCATTTGATTAACTTGCTTGAGTAGAAGTGTCAATTGGCACCAATCTTCTATCTGGATTAGCAGCTGATGATCTTTGATTCTGAAAAGGATTGTGGTAACCCATCTTCTTAGGCTTGTTGCACTGTCTTGCAAAATGACCTTTGTCCCCACAGTTGAAGCAAGTAACAGATGACATATCAAATCCAAACTTGGAATCTTTGTTCAGGTTGATGTCTTTCCAAGTTCTTTTGACAAAGTCTTTTGCTCTTCTAACCGCACTTGCAAGAGCCCACATAATGTCAATCCTTTCCATATCATCAGGATCAATCTGAGAGTAGTATTCATTTGCCAAATGTGGATTACCAATCTGCCCAACTAACAGCCCATCATAAGAACTCACAAGTGTAGACAACAGACCCATATGCTCTTTGGCAACCTCCACAGTTACTTTGTCAAAACTGTCTATCTTCAAATTTGTAACTGAATGATTTTCTTCTTTCTAAGACGTGGAAGTTGTAGCTGACTGACTGAAGTGTGTGAGCTTCTTTGGTCTGTGAGACAGAAGCTGTCTTTAATGGAGCTTCTTGAACTTGAGCAACTCTCTTTTCTTTTCACTTGTTCTCTATTTCTTGTTCCTTCAGCTTCTGGATGAAATCATTAATGTCCATATTAGCAATCATCTCGCTCTGTTTCAGAACCATCAGAAAAGATTCCTTCTTGGGAGGTAAAGCATCAGCCAGACACTGGATGTTTTCATTTGTAGTTGTCTTGACTTGATGATTGTAGAGGTCACTCAAGAGATAATAAAATCTAGCAATCAAGTCATCTAAAGATTCATTCCCCCCACACATGAAACTATTGAACTCCTTCTTCAAGGCTTTAGACTTGATGCTCTGCAATGCATCATTCCCCTCATATCTTCGCTGTAAAGCATCCCATAGCGATTTTGAAGAAGTAAACTGTCTGAATTGATGAAAGATGTCTGTAGCAATAGACTGGGATAAAATTGCATAAGCCTTCTTCTCAAAATCATACAACTTCCTCTGAGGCTCAGTCATCCGTGTGAGAAGCATAGGTGAACCATCTTCACTAAGTGGTCTCAAGTACCCACCCTCAATCATCATCCAAAGATTGGTATCCAATCCATTTATGTGAATCTCAAATCGATATTTTCAATGCGGATAATCATCTAAATAAAATAACTTTGGAGCTTTGTTCGAATTCTCGATCTCAGTCTCCGTAAGGAGCAGATTCTGAATTATGTTGTTCTGATTGGCCATCAATGCAAGTTCTTCCATCTTGTCAATAGAAAAATGATCCAAGACTTAGAAAATTTCGCAAAGTTGTCTGCTGAATGAAGCTATATCAGCCGAATAACGGGGCCGAATGAGAATGAAGAGTCAGCCGAAAGACTTCACAGCCGAATGAGTTTGAACGAGCCGAATGAGGAGCTATTCGCACTAAATCTTGACCCGAATGAGACCTATTCGGCCGAATGACTGATTCGCACAATAGCTATTCGCCCAATCGAGTCATTCGCATAAACTAGGGTTTTCAGCTACAAAAATTTCAATATCTCTAGATTTTGATCGAATCTGACCACCAAATTTGGTATGGAACCTCAAGACAACATTACTAAGCTATAGGAATGCTCGATTTACTAAAACAACCAGAAAAACACACTGATTGATAATGAAACAATAACTTGGACTGCAAGAAAATCAGGGTTTTCAAAAATCTCGAAACAACAATCTGAAATAAGATGATTTAGATCAAAAATCGAGCAGAATCAAGAGCCAAAGCTCTTATACCACTTTTTAGGACCTAATAAACCCTCGGAAACAACTCGGTTCCTGAGAGATCTGCTCAACAGGCCTTGAATAGTGCAGAATCCTATTCAAGGGTTTTTCACTCGAAACCACCAAGCCCCATGGCAATCCGACGACGAAGACTCAACGTTTTGATCGAAATCGAACACCACGGGGTGAGAATCAAAGTTGGAGAACAAGGAGCGGCTCAAAACCCTAGAAATATGACAGAGGAGTGCTCAGGGGAGAGAGGAGGCTCGAAAAGTTATGAAACATTATGTTTGCAGCCCTATATATAAGTTGTACTCATTCGGCCGAATGAGTAGTGCGAAACACTCATTCGGAGAATTGCTCAGCCGAATGAGCTTAAACAACCGAATTAGTAATGCGGATGACTCATTCGTTCGCCTCAGTCATTCGCTAGGCGTTCATTCGTCCGAAAGAACTCATTCTTAGGTATCATTCGCACGAATGCGTCTATATGATAAGAATAGTCAAAGTCAAACATAGATAAACCTATTAAACTCAATTAACATATATGAATAATACACAAAAGTCTATTTCATTAATAATATGAACTTTACATAATCAAAGACACACAAAATACAGAACTAGAGACATTACATGCATCAACATTAACACATTTAACATAGTAATGAAAACAGTTTGAATATCATAGTAGAAAAGTAAAAGGGTTGTAGCATGTATTTCCCCAAACTATGTAAAAATGTAAAAAGGGGCTACGAATACTCACAGTGTGTATAGCAACTCTATATGTTTGATATAATATAGCACCACCTTAATGCTAGTCAACTCTATATGTTTGATATAATATAGCATTTTCTTATCAACTTAAATATGATGTCATGTTTGTAAATCAAATGTGTATCAATAACCAATACTCTTGTTGTATTTTTCTGTTTGACACAATGTTATACGTGATCTAACGCGTCCTCACATATGTTAAGTTTGATTAATCGAAGACTTTTGTTTACATGTGTTACTTTCGATAAATATTTTGTATCATTTAATACTTAATTATTTATTTCATATGATGTGTTTATAATTGATATGCTTAAATATGTACATATAACATTAATTATCAAACTTGAAAATTATTGTTAATATATGTATAATTTTGTCGAGTAACTAGTTCGTGATTAAAATAAATTATTAACAATGTCCTAACTTATATATATATATATATATATAAATATATATATATATATATATATATATATATATAAATATATATATATATATAACCCATGGTAACGAAGTCTATTGTATCCCATAATGTATTTATTAGATGCAAGTTGTTTTTCAATATATAATATCATTTGTCACGTTTATAGTAATTTTTGAAATTTGATTATTTCTAGATCTAAATAGATTTAAAACTATTTTGTGGAATTATTTGTTATTGAATCCAAATGTATATTTTAATAATCGATTTGACACCATACACTTATAATATTTTGAAATCTGAAAGTGTTTAACACTTAAGTTTGTATAAAATTATCATTCCGATAATCAAGCATTGCAATATCATTAGTTTGGAAACTCTCTTTTTAAAGAATGAGAAAGTGTGTGTGTGTGTCTATATATATATATATATATATTGTTTATTGATTACGACTTGATCATAACTACATGTATTTAAAATATATAACTCTTTCATATTTGTATTTATGTATATACCCATATTCGAGATATGTTTATGTCTAAATACATATATATTTGTATGTATACATATAAATACACACACACACATATATATCTGTGTGTGTGTGCTTGTTGGTTTCACCCATTACTATTTAATAAAAAATTATTACTTTGTATATCATACTCCGATAATTGAAATAATCCGTTATAATCATCAAACTCTAATCGTTAGTTTATCATCGATAGTTACCTCAATTCTTTTGATGTCGGTATACGCTTGATTTGTTTTAAAAGTCATTACAAATTTCTAGATATCACCACGAATTAATCAAGGTTAATTTTTATAATTATGATTAATCATTTTCGTTTAATATTAGTAATGAAATATATAACGCTTGACTCGAGGTGAATATATTAAAGATTAGTGTGCGGGTATACCTTCTGGGTTTGTCCGGGTATGCGAACTCATTTTGGGAACCGTAACCCTGATTTAAGATCCGAGCGTGCCAATGGACTCGGTTTCACATCCCGATCTTTTACAAACACTAGGTTATTATTTTTGACCAGGTTTGGCTTGTTTGATCAGCTTTGCTTAGATCTAATCATGTTTGACTTATGTTGACCAAGACCCTTGGTTGCTATTTACTATTGAGCACATCCGTGGGCTCGTTTTCACAACACTAGTTCATCTGTGCACACTCATGTGTTCGTTGCGTCGTGAACACAACCGAAAACGTTGCACAGCTGTTGACAAAATCCGATCGGTTTGACTAGCGTTGACCGAACCAAAATCAACTCATGCATGTTGTCAATCATTTAAAGGTCGCATGAGCTAGCTCCATAGAATTTAGGAACTACATCATTCTTCTAATTCTTAACAAGTGTTTGTCTTGAAACAACAAAATCTTCCTCACCAAACTCATGTTAGTTAGGAATATCCATGAGTTCATTTGACTAATCTCCTTGATCAGTTATGTAAGATAAGGACCCTTACAAGTTAAGTACATTATTAATCAATTTTGCTTGACTAGCTTCTAACTAACTAGAGATCCTTTAAGATCATGTTATTCGTTTGTCGCTTAGTTAAGCTACTCTATCAACATCCAATCGAATAATGTTTATTTTTAAATCGAGAGGTATAAGACACCTTGTTCATGATTAGGTTAAGAAAATGCTCGACTTGTTTAATTGCATAGGAAATAAAACATGTTACGTCAATTAAATGGCTAATTGACTAACAGGCCTTCCTCTCTTCATTACTGCAAACATTACTGACAGTTCCATTCTATCAATCAATTGTATTCTTAAAGTCTATCGTTCCATTTCAGACTTAGTCGATGATTGGGGGAGGTCATTCATCAATGCTTATAAGCATATGTAGAATAATCCTTTGATAAGAGTGCAACTATAGGTAGACAACTCCTAATTAGTCCAAAATCCTCAAACTAAAATAGGTTCATTCTTTATTATAGTATAGCCATCGTATAAACTAGAGTTTTGATACTCATGGCACTTTTCAATCTTAAATCAGTTTCTCTTCTTGATTGCTCTCTTGACAGAAGCAGATATAAGTCCTTGTGAATTTCCATCAACAATTTATGAAGTTCTCTAAGGATTATTAAATTCTTTGTGCATGTCATAAGTCTTTGCTATAATGATTCTTGAATTCATCAACACTCACTACATGGTTGTATGAGTGGAATATATATTAGCTTCTTTTTAGTGTTTCTACTAATGAGAGTTTGGCTATGCTCTCTTAGGGATTGAGAGAACTACGCTCCTACCAAAATTTGTTCTTTGAATTGTGATTGTGAACCGCTAATTTTTGATTTATCAGTCAACTCTATAGGTTACAAAAGCCATAAGAAGTTCAAATTGTGTTAATGACCATCGTTGTCACACACCTTTAACTTTGAAAGTATGTTGATAACAGATTGAATGTGGTGAGTACACATTATGAGAGGATTCTATTTTTTTTCATCGTGAAAATAATAAATTTGTCCGTACATAGAACTTGTCTTGTTATTCGTGTCCAAGTTTCAAACAACTGGAAGTAAATGACATGAATATAACATTTGTTAAAGTTGGCTCTAAAAGGTATGTTGATCAGGATGACTTAATTCAAAGGTTGTAGTCATCTAAACATACAGGATCAACGTGTGAGTTAAGTGTTTGTGAGTTGTCATGGTATGATGGATTAACAACATCACCATCATATATATTTCTTTGATGTATAGTTGTCTATGATAACTTTTGCTCCATCAACCAGGAGGGAGCTATAAAGGAGAATGTTAGTAGAATATGAGTAGATGAAGGACTTCTGAATGGATGTGTTGTTCTTGATTTGATTATTTTTTATAGGAACCTCATTTTTGGTTTGAGGTCATGTAAGAAATATGATATGATTTCCTTCCACTATTGAAAAAATATAAGTCGTTAGTGTATCTATCCATCTGAGGCTTAGGATAGTCAAGACACTCATTTGCCTTAAATCGAGTTATAGTAGATCAATTTATGTCACTTGAATTAAGATTACAATACTACTCTTTGTATATGCAAGAGAAAGTGTGTAGTACTCATAGTCACTTTGAATTGAATACTATGTCACAAGTATGGACTCGCGAGATTTGATAATGACTATGTAAAAAGCAAATATTAGTGTTGATGTGATTATATCTTGTTCGCATCATATCGTAATCAGTACCAACTACACCACTCGTATTTTCACTTGGTTCACTGATCGATGTCATGTTCAAGGATTACATTAAACTTTCATTAGCATTCTTGTCAATTGTAGGATAGTCTCGGAGATTTTCCAAGTTTCTTCAATGATTTAAACTTTGTATAATTATTTTCCTGTTATGGCAACCGGTACATGTCTGATAATAAAGGAAATAAGTTTAAGGTGGGGAAATGAAATAAACTAAGGTGTGTTACCATTAGCATTTCCGTAATCCAAAAGCACTTTAATTTTATCATTTCGTTTAAAGTGTGAAATTCTGATCGTCATAACATATGTTTACAGCATTGGTTAATCATTACCATTATCATGGTTTAAGGTGACTAAACCTTAAATGATTGTTTAATCATGACATTGTATTGAAAGTCTGGTATAGTGTTGCAAATGTATAGTGGGCACTAGACCGTAATCTATGTATGACGCCGCACTATTAGGATCTAGCTTGCCCTAAGGGTAAAAAGAATGTTTGGGTAGTTTTAAATTCATTAGTTCCTGCTCATGGAAGGATATCAAGTAATTTGTATTTTCTTCGGTTGTGACATTCTAAATTGGATTGAGTTTTGCGATTTATTAATTGATCGCCAGAAATGTACAAATTAGACATTGTGCCTATTCATACATGGTTTGTGACACTTGTGTCACTAATTTGTCTTTAGTTGAGTTTTGATAATGCAACTATCAAATGAATCAAATGATCGGTAGTAATCTTATTGATTCGATTGATAAAGAGTTTAATACTTGTATTCAAATACGAAGTATACTTATGACTATAGCAGGACACAACTATTGACAATACCTCTATAAGGAAAGAGATAAGGTTATGCAATAGAATTAAATAGTACATGGGTATACCATGTATTTGTTACATGATTGTGTGATATAACGCACAAGAATTTAAGTAACAACTTATTTTTGTATTCGAGGCCTATTAAGGTTACTCAGATGAATGAATACAAGACACGAATAAGCATATTACATGAATAAATCACAAAGATGTGGCCATTCGTCTAACTGAGTTAATTCTTCTGAGATGAAGCATGAATGGTGTCATTTGTGTGAGATATTGCATGCATGAGTCTCATTAGTTCGACCGGTGATCACTAAACCCTGAAGATCCAAAATCGATTATCAAGACACAAAATTAGTGACATTATGCTCAGAAAGTTCCGATTTGATGAATAGAACCGATTTTAGATTGATTTGAGTACATTTTGGGTGTTTATTAGATTTAAATAAGTCCAAACCCATAAACCTTGAAAATTAGAACAGTTTTGGGTTAAAAATGACTCAAAGTTGCTGGAAATCAATCTCAAAAGTACCTAAAACAATCATAAGATGTTTCACGATTAGAATGAATCCAAAGATCAAAGAAATAAGAAGGCGACGATCGAAACTATATTCGGGCGAATGGGTTTCTCATACAGTTCACGAAGATGAAATAAAGAAGAATGAGGATTTCAGACGAATGAGCTGGAGGTAATATAAGTCTCTTTCGTGCCAGAAGTCCATTCGTTAGTGAGAGCCATTCATCTATGATGTTTATTCGCCTGAGAGTATGAGCGAATGACTTAATCTCATGACTTATTCATTCGTGTGAATGAATAAACAGGATGACTCATTCGCATGAATGAGTTGAGGCCCTTGATGTTTTTGGCAATTTGATTAAAAACATATATTCTAAGACAGAAACTATTGAAATTCTCATACTTTCAGAATTTTGATATAAATTATGAAGCTTGTCTGGTTTGGTGAAAATTTGAGATGAAAATTGAACAACTCAATTAACAAATGATCACTTAAAGATAAATGGAAAATCTTTTTGTATTTTTCTGATACAAAGAAGCTGTACAATTAACTATTAACACAAAGAACACATGTGTTTGGGAGAAATCTTTCATGAGGGTGATATATACCAGAACATATCAATTTAGCAACCTTGACTGTTAAACCTATGACACATTGAGTTTATGATGCAACTACTAATAAGATTGTACATTTTAACCCTGACTATACTTCATTTTTAAACAAATCAGTGATCAACCATATCTTCTGATTGAGTTACCCATTCTAGTTAAGTAGTAAAGGTCAGAACTAGTTTATAACTCATTTCAGTATATCTTCATACCTAGGATCATAAACTATATAAGGTTCTAATTTATTATATTTTGTTCATTTTCTTTTCATAATTTCCTCAAATTCAACACATTCATATGGACGTCTTCATCTAGGTCTTTACAAAGCAATATGGCACGTGTAAGAACCGTATTGACTGAGATTTTGTTCTATCCAAATGGATGGCTTCAACTAGGCTACAACCCACTGTATGGCACATGCGTGGAAATGAACTTATTTTATTTTTGTATTTTTCTAGCTTATCCTATCTGAATAGACGACTTCAACTAGGCTGTAACCCAGTGTATGGCATGTATATAGAGTCAAACTTACTTTTATTTTCATGTGATTCAATCATTCTTATCCGAATGGACTACTTCAGCTAGGTTGTGACACGTATATGGACTTGAACTCATGAAACATTGGGAACCTCATAAGATCCCATGATTCCAGGTGTTCACATGATTTGAATTATAACATGTTTATCCCTTAAATCAGTTTTTAAGACTAGTTCACACAAATCAGAGACTTTGAAAAATCACTAATTGTCTAAAAACTTGTAAAGCAGGCCTATCAATACATCATACCATAATACCCATGTGCCTTTAGTTCATGCAATCAATTTTGCTTCAAAGACTATGACTGGTTAACACATCACTTCCCAACTAAGATTTTTCCATTTTCACAATTTTTTAATGTTTTTGGTTTTTCAGTGTGATTCTTTTTTCCCCCTAAAACCTAAAACAAAAATCTTTCTGGATTTTGAAATGTTTAAAAGTAATGCAAACTATATACATCAGAAAACAAAGAACAAAATAAGAGAAATGATCATTTGTGACACTCAGTTTGATGAATGACTTCATTTTTCAGAACCACTCCATTAGCCGATAACAGATATAAAAAATATGGGTTTATCAAAAACTTTAGTATAAGGATCAGCTTTCTGGTGATCGGTGTGAATTTTAACAACATCGATTAACTTATTTTTAAAACAGTCATGTATAAATTGATATTTAATATCGATGTGTTTTATTTTTGAGTGCTGCACTGAATTTTTAGTGACGACTATGGCAGCAGTATTATCAACAAAAATAAGAGTGTTAGAAAAATGTAACCCATAGTACGTGAGTTGTTACTGAATCCAGATGATTTGAGAGCAACAACTTGTAGTAACAATGTATTCAGCTTCACATATGGAAGTAGATACATATGTTCACTTCTTGCACTGCCAGGTAACTAAGCGTTTTCCAAAGAATTGACACCCTGCAGATGTTGACTTGAAATCTCTCGTGCATCCACCATAATCCGAGTCACTATAAGCAGTAAGTTCAAAATTATCATTATTAGGATACTACAAGCCTAGATCCGAGGTACCCTTCAGATAACAAAAAATATTTTTCACAGCAATGAGATGATATACTCTTGGTTTAGATTGTTAGCGTGCACACAAGCAAGTAGCATACATGATGTCTGGCCGAGAAGCTGTGAGTTAAATAAGAGATCTGATCATCCCTCGATAAAGTGTAGCATCAATTAACTCCCCCTTTTCATTTGGAGTAATCCCGTGATTAAAAGTCAGCGGGGTTCCAGCAGCCACAACATATTTTGTTTGATGAATAAAAATCCCTGCCTCACACTGATCAACCTGCAATCCAAGAAAGAACTTCATCTCTCGCATGGAGCTCATCTCAAACTTATCTGTCATAACCTTTTCAAATTCTTTACACAGAACATCATTTGAGTTTCCAAATATGATATAATCAACATATACTTGCACCAAGAGAAAATCTCCATCCTTTTCATGAATGAACAGCGTGCAGTTAATGAAACCTCTTCAGAACCTGTTGTTCAGAAGGTCAGTAGAAAGTGTCTCATACCACTCTCGCGGAGCTTGGTGCAATCCATATAAAGCCTTGTCCAACTTGTAGACTTGGTCACGATGTAATGGATCTTCAAACCCGGGAGCTTGGTTGACATACATAGTTTCGTTTATCACACCATGAAGGAATGCACTCTTGACATCCATCTGATAAACTTTGAATTTCTTGTAGGATGCATAAGCCAAGAAAATTCCGATTGCTTCAAGACAAGAAACCGGGGCAAACACTTCATTATAGTCAATTCCTTCAATCGGTCTAAAACCTTACACCACCAGACGTTCCTTGTTTCTAATTACAATTCCTTATCGCGCTTGCAGCGAAGAACCCATCGAGTGCCAATCACTTTAGCACCCTTAGGTCTGTCAACAAGCTGCCAAATACCAAGTGTCTTATTCTACCAACATGAATGTCCCTAGTTCAGCATGAATGTGCACAGAAGTTTACATTTCCAAAATCAAGTATGTTAGCAAGTCTCCCTGAAGATAACTGATTTCGATTGTTCACTCCATCATTCATATTTCCAATCATGTTCATTTGAGGATGCAATGTTGTTTATTCTACCAACAGGATGTGCAGGAACAAGAACTTTTGGATCAAGATTATTGAGATTGAGATCCTCAAGAACAAGAACTATATTTTCAACATAGGGATATGCAGCATCTGGCTGTGAGTGATGGTCATCTGAGACTGAACTA
Source organism: Mikania micrantha (assembly GCA_009363875.1). Classification (NCBI taxonomy): domain Eukaryota; kingdom Viridiplantae; phylum Streptophyta; class Magnoliopsida; order Asterales; family Asteraceae; genus Mikania; species Mikania micrantha. The sequence goes on from CM018687.1 coordinate 25,997,015, forward strand.
TCATCATTTGTCTTCATAGGATCTGGAACAGATGAAGGTTTCACTGGTTCATCAGGTGCATTATGTGCATCATACATCAATTGAACTTCAACATCTTCATCAGAGTACTGTTAGTGCATAGAATGTCCCTAGTTCAGCATTTTGTATGATTTGATGTATAAAGTTGATATTATTAATGAAATCAGTCATTCAATATTGTTCGTATGTGTTTAAATGAGTTTGTTATGTTTATATATGTTTGACTTTGACTTTGACTATGTTTCAGACCCATTTGTGCGAATGATACCTGAGAATGAGTTCATTCGGGCGAATGAACGCCTAGCGAATGTCTTGGGCGAACGAATGAGTCATTCGCATGACTCATCCAGTCGACTAAGCTCATTCGGCTGAGTCATTCGCCGAATGAGTACTTCGCGCTACTCATTCGGCCGAATGAGTTCAACTTATATATATAGCTGCAAATAGAATTTTACACATCTCTCCGAGCCCCCTCTCTCCCCTGTGCACTCCTCTGTCATACCCTTAGGGTTTTGAGCCGCTCCTTGCTATCCAACTTTGATGCTCACCCCGTGGCATTCGATTTCGATAAAAACGTTCACTCCTCATCGTCGGATTCCCATGGGGACTGTTAGTTTCGATTGGAAAACCCTGGAATAGGATTCTGCACTATTCAGGTGGCTGTTGAGTAGATCTCCAAAGGAACCGAGTAGTTTCCTTGGGTTCCGTAGGTCCTACAAGTACAAGGGAGGCATATTGAAGGAGTCAAATAGATCAGAATAGTTGAACATCCAATCAGGACCCTTTCCTGGTGGCGGCATAGTATATTTTTGAACATCACATGGTAGCACTACTCCACATTGTGAGTTGATCTGTTGTATACTCTTTTATTTGGAGTGTTGTACCCAAGAAAATAGCCCTCTTCCATCTTTTCATTGAACTTGCCTTGCTCATGTTTCTTAAGCATTGTGCATGGAGCACCAAACGGTTCAAGATGCTTAAGATTTGGCTTTCTATTATTGAGCAATTTGAAGCAAGTCTTCTGGTGTCTCTTTACAATTAAAACCCCGTTCAAAATATAACATGCATTAGCAATTGCTTCATTCCAGAATTGAACCGGTAGGGTGGAGTCAGCAAGCATAGTTCGAGCAGCCTCAATCAAAGTTATGTTCTTTCGCTTAGCAACACCATTCATCTGAGGGACATACGGAGCACTAAACTCATGGACAATTCCACATTGATTACAAAAAGTTTCCATGTTGTGATTCTGGAATTCATTCCCATTGTCTCTTATGAGTATGCGAACCTTGAGCTTATAAGTAGATTCAAGTTTAGTTACCAGAAAGTGAATACATTCGAACATTTCAGATTTCTCCTTCATGAAAAACACCCAAGAGTAACTGGAGAACTTGTCAGTAATGACTAAACATGTAACATCACTGTATTTCTGGTATGTCCATACATATTTAATTGTACTTATAAAACCACATATGATAATTTGATAATTTTTGATTTATTTGATGGTATTATCACTTGTATACATTGCTGAGAACATATTATCACTATGCATAAACCATGGGGAAGTTGGTTTGAAATATAACCGGACAGAACCGTAGTATTTATCTAAGTTTATTTAATTATGAAATGAATTCATTTTGTTTTGAATGGTTGAAGGTTATTGGTTTGGTCACTAAATTAAGTAAAGGACACATGGTCATGATTTATCGAAATGGTGGTGGGACGGTGGCTGGATAGGTTGCAACCGACTCCTACATATGCCCTATATATAAACTTATTTCGGTCTATCATGGATGTGTCAGTGATATGATTTAGTGGGGTTGAATTGGGAAATTGATAATTGATGGACATAATTAATAAAATAATGAAAGAGTTATTTAAAATAATTACGCGATGGTGATGTTACGAATATAATTTAAACGTGAATATAATTTCAGAAATATTAACTTAATAATGTATACGCGTGGGCGACGATTCACACGAATATAATTATTAGGCATAATATACTGGAACGATATTCCTCAAATTGTAAATCGAATCGAAATACGATACGAACGATGGATTCGAAAAGGTGACAACCTATACGAATTCGTACGTGAGTAACACGTTTCGATGAGATAACCGAAATAATAATTTTACCATAATAAACTAAGAAAAAGAAATTAAAAACGTTTATTAGGAATTACGAAATTAAACGAAATTAAATAAAATTATTTTATTAAACAAGATAATTTTTTTATAAATATTTTGTATGTTAAAATATGTTTCGTGTGAAAACCTAACAATTTAAAATAGTTAATGCAAAATAAACGAAACCGAGCGCGCGGGGGGTATTACAGGGTATAAAAAGGAGTAAATCCTTCATCTCCTTCATTTTCCAAGATTCACTCTCTCTCTCTCTACCTTCAAAACTCCGGCCATAGTCTCTCTCTCTAACTTCTCACTAGGATATCTCCTTCGTTTCTCAACCGATTTGAGTGATTCTTGGCTCTAAACGACCGTATAATAGAGGAGAACACAAACCCACAAGAAAATCAAGCGTTTGATCGAGTTTTTGAGGTAAAATATCATATACTTCCTGTGTTTTTAGAAATATAGAACCGGTTTATCATCTGCCCTAGTAACAACCCTTGGGTGTTTAAAACTTCAAACCAAGCCTCTGTAAACGAGTTGAAAGCCATGAGAGGACCTGCAACTTAAAGGAATTCAAAGAATATGGTGAGCAGTAAGACCGAACCTGCTAAGATCGACCATGGGATCTATCGATATTATTCTTGTCGAATCTACATGCCATCGATCTTAGTTCCAATGATTCTAATATGTTCGACAACAATGTTATCGAATTTATGGATCCGGTTTAGATCACCATCGATATTGAATTCCATCGAGACTTTGCTGATCAAACTTATCTCCTCCGAAGATGAAACTCTCGATGGGAACATGTTCCAAGCTGCCGATATTGAGTGCATCAGGATGGTACCATCGATATTGGTTACTTCGGTGGGGTGCCGTCAAACATAATAAGGTCGACAGCCTTATGGAGCTGTCGACACTATGCTGGCCAATACAATATCGACACCACAATGTGAAGCCATCAATCTTACTGTTATGATCATATATCTTTTGAAAATTACACTATAAATATTATTAAAGCCTATCGGATCCTATCCTTTTCACCGATATTGAGAAGACCCATGAGGTCACAAGCAAATTTATCAAGTTGGGCCACTCCATTTGTGTTAAACGACAGCCACCAAAGTTGCTAACATCGAAATTTAAAAATCTTGATAAAAGCTTATTGATACTAAGGGTGGTTTTTGATACTAGCCATCGAGATTAACAATCTCGATGGTGGTCTGTTGCCAAACCTAAGTCTCGATGTGAAGGGGTTGAACAAGATAATATCAATGGGTTATACATTCAAACATGCATGCGCATTTTAAGTTACCACCTTTTTACAATGCCTATATATATGTATATAGATATATATACACACACACACACGTAAATACACTTAGGAATTTAAATAACTAAAAACATTTTGTGTAAATAACCTAAGTATGATTTTCTCAAACTTAATTAAATTTTAATGACTTAAAGTATGGTGGCCAACTTAATTAAATATGCATGTATGTATAGATATGTGTATGGTTAGGATTATCACCTTTTAGTATACATATCTATGGGGGTACACATAAGATTTCACATTTAGTTTATTATCGCTAAATAATTAAAACTAACAAGTTTAACTTATATTTTGATGATGATAACTTATATAATTACAAGTGTTCCCTTATAACATAGATAAAATAAACTAACTAGTGACACACTTAATGATTAAAGGTAAACACGTATGGACACTTAATAGTAATAACACGCATATACTAATGAACACGAACACGCGTTAAATACAGGTTGTTGAGTTGTCATTTGATTTCACTTACGTGAGTGCGCATTCTACAAAATTTTGAATCTAAGGCAATCAGGTGAGTCCTTATAACCCCATTTTTAAATCATTTATGCTTTTAAACTAAGTTGTGAAACATGTATACCAAAATGAATACAATTTTGATAACACAAGGGTGAAACCTGGATTATCACAACTTTGTGAGTCACCATTGATTGAGTTGACCTCGGTCCTTCGCGAAGACTGAGTTACTATTGTTTGAGTCGACTTCTGTCCTCCGTAGCGATTCAACTGTCGATCGAGTTGACTATGGTGCTCCGCAGTGCACTTTATTGACTCTTATACATATTAGGAACATCGTTGATCGAGTTGACTCTGGTCCTCCGCGATGATTCCATTTACCGTTGATTGAGTAGACTACGATCCTCCGCGGTACATTATATTGAGATAATTATGATTATGGTGAATGATGGTTATGGATGATGAATGTTGATTATCTATTTGATTATTTTTTTGATTATCTATCTGATGTGTTTGGTTGAGACTGATTAGATGTACTTGAGTGATTACTTGTTATTACTTGAACTGCTTAATTGGTGTGTTTGTTGTGTGTTGACAGAGCTGGATTATCTCACAGCTTCACATGTGTATTTTCTTAAAAGCTATAAACTTTTATTAATACTTATAAACATTTTTGGAAGATGAAAACTTATGATTACTCACCAACTACTTCGTAGTTGACACATGATTTTCTACATGTTTCATGGAACGAAGGAAAGTAGGTTGAGAAGGATAGCTTCACATCTTTTGGACATCATCACTTAGGGTCTCGGACTTAGCTAAAATTAACTGGATTAGTGTAGACAAGTGTTTAGTTAATTTAGCTAATCTTTTGTGTAAATACTTGTGCTTGAATCATGACGAACATTGTCACACCCCTAATTTTCAACTAACGGAATCATACCGTTTGGGACGTGACAAACCAGGATCTCAGATCATTAGACATAACGAAGACCTCTATATGATTTTCAAAACATACTTTGGTCTAAAACTGTAATATCAAAGTTCTAACGTTGCAGAAGCGTTTTTAAAACAATAACGAACTTAACGGTTTGAAAAATGTAAATAACAAATCAAAGTCTAAATGTTCAAATTCAAAACACAAGAATTGAAATATGCATGCGACTCCACATCCTAGTCCATGCTTGCTTGATCTTGTACCTTAACGTCCTGAGAAAACATGTAAATCAAGTCAACACAAAGGTTGGTGCATACACAGGTTTAAGTATTCACAATGTTTGAAACAACTGTTTGAACAAAATGTTTGCAGATAACAAAATCACACATGCATAGTCATGATAGCTAGTCATTTGTACTATTTACATAAGTGGTCGACACCGAAGCTGACTGTTTAAATGTTGGTTGCCTTGCCACTATTGTCTAGCACAAACAATAGTAATGTGAATTGGCTAGTCAAACACTTGCGTAGATCCCATCTACCAAGTGAGGTTTGTCAAACCTAATAGATCTATTTCCAACTACCACGCTTTGCACTACGGAAAACTAAACGGTTTGAAATGTAAGGACTTGTAATGCTATGTTCGCACTTAATGTAAACAGCTAACTCATGCAAGTGATATGTATCTAAAAGTGTTTGTTTGCACATGTTTTCTCCCCAAAACAGTAAAATAAGAAAGGGGCAGTGTACGCACCTTTGATTGCAAACAGAATGATCACACACGTGAAATCGCGTAGAAAATCCTCTACGAAGAACCTGTGTTTTAACAATAACTTAGTGTTATTCGGGATATCGTTTTGTTCTTGAAATCACATACGTGTTAACACACGTATATTAGATTGTTAGAATCGTGCATACGTAAGTACGCGTGACTTTGAAATCGTTTAATAAAATCATATAATCGTTTATGGTTTTATTTAATTAAGCGTAATCGTATGCGATTACGTTTTTGGGTTAAAATATGAATTTTATTATTTTATTTGGTTCGGGATTCCGGTACGGTTCCAACGCAACTTGAATGACTTGAATCGGAGTTAGAACGAGTGAAGTACAGGTTAAAAACCAAAATGGTTTTTAAAATCAAAACCCGGCTAAGGCAGGGTTCGAACCCTAGACCTCCCGGACACCACAAGCATGCCCAAACCAACTCCTCTATGTCATATTTTGTTAACAGATTGATGTTCAAGTGCCTATAATCACAACTAAACCAGTTCCCCTTTGCTTTATCTTAAACCGAACCAAATGGTTCACTTGACACCAAATCCGATCACCTTTGGGCTTGAATCCATAGGGCTATGGTTCTGTGTATCCATACGAGTTCACCCACCCTTTTAATTTGATAATCATCAGCCCAAACCATTTAAAAAAACGTGTATAAAGGTTCGCATACTGTTATCAAAATTCATTGTTCAAATTGGTTAAATTCGTTGATGTTAAACTGAATAATCTTAGGGTTTTTCTTTACAAAAGTACTGCGATCATGCCTGTGTAATTCAATTTGGATTTTCGAGTTCGATTTCATCAAAACCCCTAACATGTCGTGACCCATAAACCCTAGAATTAGAATTCCTTGAATTCATTATTGATTTCTGAAATTGACAAAAGCTTTTCAAGAAACAGAGAGTTCCAAAACTCTCTGTTGTGTTGAATTTCAGTTTCATGCCCATTAGCGTAGAAATCCTCAATTTGTTTTTAAGTTAGAACCCTAGAATTTGAAATCATATAATTTGATATATTTATGTGAAACTAATCCATGGTTTTTCATGTAGATACCAAACCGATTCTTTCTGTATAGTTTAATTTGGTTTAAAAACTCATATGAATTGAAACCCCTAAATCGTTTTTGACTAGGAACCCTAGAACTCGAAGTTCATCAAATCGATGTTATTACCAGCAATTGGTTTATGGTTTAGCTTAATCGGAACTCTCTGAAACTTTATATGTACCTTAATTTGATTACGGGTTTCGTTTGTGTTGAAAACCCCAAGTCCTCCCACCAAAGAACCCTAGAATTTCGAGCACATGAAATTCGTGATTCTATGGTTCCATTTTATTGTGGGTTTGCTTAGACATGATAGAACTAACATGTAGGTGTTGGTAATTACCTGGTTTGGCTTCGAATTAATGTAGATCGACTTAAGACTTGAATTCGGTCGACTCCCACTCAAATTCTTCTGCTCGATGCTCCTTGATCCGAATTGATGGATGTTTCAGACTCTAAAAGTGCCGAATAGAGTCTCTGAATGTTTGATTTCGCGAATTATGATCGGGATAAACGATTTTGATAATGAAAAGCTTCGGTTACGACTTTTAGTTATCATTCCGGTTGAATTCGACTAATTAATGTGTTGATAACGCATGTGAACGGTTAGTAATCATCAATGCAATGATTAGTAGTGATTTAATTCGGTTATTACCAGGTTTAATTGTGAAATTCAACATCAATTTGATCATATGGTCGAATTTTGACTTTTAAAGTCAAAATTTGACATTGTAAATAATTTGCAACTTTAATCCTTGTAGTTCTAACATTACAAGGCTTGTTTTGTTATATCCTAACCTTTGTAATTTAATTTTGTTCGATTACCTAACATTTCAGTTAATTCTAAAGTTAACGGAGTTAATCCAGCATGCCGAATTGTCACATCATCCCCTTGTTGAAGGAATTTTCGTCCAGAAAATTGTAAAATGTTAGAAGCAGTTAGGAAACTACTTGTGAGTTCAAATTATACGTGTTAGTGCGATGTCTGATCATTCTGTGTGCTTATGTGTACTCACACACCAAACCCAATGTTTGCAACATCACAACTAAGTGTGATCGTTCTATGTAACTGTTTGCGTGTACACTAGTTAATTCACCTAACTGAGACTGTTTGTGTTTGATCATATTGTGCTGTGTAATTTTGCCCATAGTGAGTGTTCGCAACTGTTTGTACTATGTATCCTCGCACATAGCAAATGTTTGAAACTAATCATGTATGTACTACCATAACATGTAACATATGAAATGTAGCACATAAAATGTAATGTAGCACATAGTTTGTAACAAAACCAATTGTATAAAGTGTTTGTGCCTACAGTTTGAAATCTGAAATGTTGATGTGTGAAGCATCAAGTCATCCCCTTGTTGAAGGAAATTTCGTCCTGAAATTTAACGTGTCTTGACAGTGTTTGTAGTTGCTGTTTTGAACAGATGAGGATATTTCTTCATCATTTGGTCTTCCCTTTCCCACGTGAATTCAGGTCCACGTCTCGAATTCCAACGAACTTTGACTATCGGAATCTTGTTTTGTTTGAGTTGTTTGACCTCTCTATCCATAATTTCAGCTGGTTCTTCAATGAATCATAATTGTTCATCTACTTGTATTTCTTCCAGAGGTACAATCAATGTCTCATCAAAAAGACATTTCTTTAAGTTCGATACGTGAAAGACATCATGAACTCCACTGAGTTCATCCGGTAATTTGAGTTGATATGCAACCGTACCAATCCTTTTCAGGATCTCAAAAGGTCCTACGTACCGTGGGCTAAGCTTCCCGCGCTTGCCGAATCGTATCACACCTTTCCAAGGGGACACTTTCAGAAGAACTCGGTCTCCTACTTGAAATTCCAACGGCTTACGACGTTTGTCAGCGTAACTCTTTTATCGATCCCGGGCCACTGCCATACGGTTCCGGATTTGAACTATCTTCTCGGTTGTTTCGTGTACCAGTTCAGGACCTGTAATCTGACTGTCACCAATTTCGGCCCAACAAACCGGTGAACGACATTTACGACCATACAAAGCTTCAAACGGTGCTGCCTGGATACTTGTATGATAACTGTTGTTGTAAGAGAATTCCACTAACGGTAAGTGGTTTTCCCAGCTATCACCAAAGTCAATTACACAAGCTCGTAACATATCCTCGAGCGTTTGAATCGTACGTTCACTCTGACCGTCGGTTTGTGGATGATATGCGGTACTCATATCCAAATGACTTCCCAATGACTTATGAAGTGATTTCCAAAAGTTTGAAGTGAATCGAGCATCCCGATCTGATATGATGGAAATTGGCACGCCATGTCGTGCTACCACTTCCTTGATGTAAATACGAGTCAGTTTCTCCATATTGTCAGTTTCCTTAATTGCCAAGAAATGTGCAGATTTCGTTAATCGATCGACAATTACCCATATCTTATCTCAACCACTTGGTGTACGGGGTAACTTAGTAATGAAATCCATCGAAATCTGTTCCCATTTCCACGTAGGTATTTCTGGTTGTTGCAGCAAACCAGATGGTTTCTGATGTTCAACTTTGACTTTCGAACAAGTCAAACATTTGCTAACGTACTTAGCAATGTCGGCTTTCATGTGAGGCCACCAATATAGTGCCTTCAAGTCATGATACATCTTGTCTGATCCCGGATGGACTGAATATCTAGACTTGTGTGCTTCATCCATCACGAGTTCCCTTAACCAACCGTGCAAAGGTATCCAAAGTCGGTTAATGAAACAACGAGTTCCATCAGGCATGACATCCAATTGTTTCTCCATTCCTCGTAAGGATTCCTGTTCCAGGTTATCCTTCTCTAAAGCTTCAATCTGAGCACTGCGTACCTTGTCAAGTAAATCAGTATGTATCGTCATCATAAGTGCGCGAACCCGTCTTGTTGATGTTGTGTATTTTCTGCTTAAAGCATCAGCTACCACATTAGCTTTTCCCGGATGGTACTTGATCGCGCATTCGTTGTCGTTCAACAACTCAACCCACCGTCGCTGTCTCATATTGAGTTCCTTCTGATCAAAGATATGTTGCAAACTCTTATGATCAGTGTAAATGGTACACTTGGTTCCATATAAGTAATGCCTCCAAATCTTCAAGGCAAATACCACTGCTCCTAACTCCAAGTCATGAGTAGTGTAATTCTTTTCGTGTGGTCGTAGTTGCCTTGAAGTGTAAGCAATCACTTTATCACGTTGCATCAACACACATCCCAAACCCTGTGCAGATGCGTCGCAGTACACCACAAAGTCTTCCGTGCCTTCCGGTAAGGATAGAATCGGTGCACTGCAGAGTTTCTGTTTCAATAGTTGGAATGCAGCTTCCTGTTTATCCGTCCAGTTATACTTCGTCCCTTTGTGCGTAAGAGCTGTAAGTGGTTGAGCAATCTTTGAGAAACCCTCAATGAATCGTCCGTAGTAACCCGCCAAACCAAGGAATTGTCGTACCTCAATAGGAGTCTTTGTTGCTTCCCAATTCTTAATGGCTTCAATTTTCGCTGGATCAACATGTATGCCCTTTTCATTGACTATATGACTCAGGAATTGAACTTCTCGCATCCAGAAGTCACATTTCGAGAATTTCGCGTACAGTTGTTCTTGTTTCAATAATTCCAACAGCAATCGAAGATGTTCAGTGTGCTCCTCCTCAGTCTGAGAATAGATGAGAATGTCATCAATGAAAACAATGACAAACTTATCAAGATAGGGTTTGCAGACTCGATTCATGAGATCCATCAATACTGCTGGAGCGTTCGTCAACCCAAATGGCATGACCAAGAACTCATAATGGCCATAGCGCGTTCTGAATGCTGTCTTTGGAATATCTTCCTCTTGGACTCTGAGTTGATGGTAACCCGACCTGAGATCAATCTTCAAATAGTAACTCGAACCTTGCAACTGATCAAACAGATCGTCAATCCGAGGTAACGGATACCGGTTTCTGATGGTAACCTTGTTAAGTTCCCGGTAATCGATACACATACGGAAAGTCCCGTCCTTTTTCTTGACAAATAAGACTAGAGATACCCAAGGTGAAAAACTAGGTCGTATAAAACCCTTATCCAACAACTCTTGAAGTTGTGTAGATAACTCTTGCATCTCGGATGGTGCAAGTCGATAAGGCGCCCTAGCTATCGGTGCTGCATCTGGTGTAAGGTCGATTCAAAATTCCACATGTCTGATAGGCGGTAACCCCGGTAGGTCTTCTGGAAATACTTCATGAAATTCACAAACTACTGAAATGTCTTCAATCTTCTTCTCAGCTACCGGCTTCTCAGTTATAAGTGCTATAACTGCTGTATGACCTTTCCGCAGACATTTGTGTGCTTTCATACAAGATATGAGACGCAGTGGCGTACTGCTCTTCTCGCCTTGTACATACAATGTCTCTCCATGCGGAAGAGGTATACAAACGATCTTTTCATGGCATACTATTTCAGCCTGGTGTTTGGACAACCAGTCCATGCCAATGACTACATCAAAACTGCCTAAAGTGATAGGCATAAGATCAATTTCCAGTGTTTGAACCATCAAGTCAAGCATACATCCCTTAAGGATTTGTTCACCTACAATTAGCTTGCCATCAGCTAGTTCTACAGTGTATGGGTTTTCTAAGGCAGTGGGACTAACATTTAGCAACTTAGAAAATGAACTAAATACATAACTCCGGTATGCACCAGTATTAAATAGCATAGAGGCATAGTGATTATTCAAGAGGAACGTACCCACGACAATGTTGGGATCCTCCCGTGCCTGTCATCCTCCAATCACAAACGCCCTACCCCTAGCACCATTGTTGTTGTTATCGTTGTTGTTATTGGTGCCATTGCCGTTGCCGTTGCCATTTGCGTCATTAGTCTTGCCTTTCTTGAGTTGTGGGCAATCCTTTTTGAAGGGCCCCAGTTTACCACACTCAAAACAACCCTTCTGTGTGTTGTTCTGGTTATTGTTCTTATTGTTGGAATTGCTTTGCAATTCTCCGCGGCAATCCTAAGCTGCATGACCCGCCTTGCCACACCGTTGGCACTTATACTTATCACAATAATTCCCAATATGATGGAATACACACTTATTGCACTTTGGATGTTTACCAATATACCCTCCTGATGATGATGACTGCTGACCACTGTTCGAATTGTGATTAGACTTGTGTGAATCCTGCTTTCGGTTCTGCTGAAACGACTGTTGGTTGAAATTCTTGGTGTTGCTGCTTTCCCACTTCCTCTTATGATCTCCCACTTTAGTAGTTGTAGTTCTTTTAGGCAGAGTTCCTTGTAAAACTGCCTGGTCAGTCAATTGGTGCGCTAGTCGAATAGCTTGTTGAATCGTTGTGGGATTTGCAGATGTAACCAATCCCTGGATCTGAGGCACCAACCTTCCTGTGTACCTCTCTATCCACTTACTTGCTAGAGTAGCCATGTGAGGTAGGAGTCTGGCTAGTTCATGTGACCGAGTAGTGTACTCCTCAATATTTGACCCCTCCATCTTGAGATGCCAATACTCCTCTTCCAGCTTCTGCATTTCACTGCGAGGACAGTACTCCTCCTGCAGTAATGTTTTGAACCCATTCCAAATTAAGGCATTGGCCTCACCCAATCCCAGAGTTTGAACATTGGAGTTCCACCAAGTCAATGCTGGACCTTCCAAAGTTCCAGTAGCATACTTAACCTTATTCTCATCAGGACAGTTGCACATCTCAAAAACTGATTCGGCTTTCTCAATCCATCATAGGAGTCCAATGGCTCCTTCCGATCCTTTGAAGTTGTGTGGCTTGCAGTCCAAGAACATCTTGAACGTGCACACCTGTGGGTTTACCAATCCCCCTGCTGGACCCTGTGGTCCTGTTGTGTGTGTCTGGGTGTAGTTCGCGATTGCCTCCGCGACCCTGTTATTGATCAGCTCGTTGAGCTCAGCAACTGTCATGTGTATGTTCTCCCTAGCCATGATCTTCATAGTTAGAATGAGTGTTAGAGAGTTACCAAAATCTAATGTGAAATGTGTAAACAACATAACAAACAAACATGTAACTGTATGAATTAACACAATTGTTGGCAATAAGTAATAGTTTTCAATAGATAATAATCTGATTTGATTACAATACTTTCACAATCTGATTTGTAACTGTCACACCCCCAATTTTCAACTAACGGAATCATACCGTTTGGGACGTGACAAACTAGGATATCAGATCATTAGACATAACGAAGACCTCTATATGATTTTCAGAACATACTTTGGTCTAATACTGTAATATCAAAGTTCTAACGTTGCGGAAGCGTTTTTAAAACAATAACGAACTTAACGGTTTGAAAACTGTAAATTACAAATCAAAGTCTAAATGTTCAAATTCAAAACACAAGAATTGAAATATGCATGCGACTCCACATCCTAGTCCATCCTTGCTTAATCTTGTACCTTAACGTCCTGAGAAAACATGTAAATCAAGTCAACACAAAGGTTGGTGCATACACAGATTTAAGTATTCACAATGTTTGAAACAACTGTTTGAACAAAATGTTTGCAGATAACAAAATCACACATGCATAGTCATGATAGCTAGTCATTTGTACTATTTACATAAGTGGTCGACACCGAAGCCGACTGTTTAAATGTTGGTTGCCTTGCCACTATTGTCTAGCACAAACAATAGTAATGTGAATTGGCTAGTCAAACACTTGCGTAGATCCAATATACCAAGTGAGGTTTGTCAAACCTAATAGATCTATTTCCAACTACCACACTTTGCACTACGGCAAACTAAACTGTTCGAAATGTAAGGACTTGTAATGCTATGTTCGCACTTAATGTAAACAACTAACTCATGCAAGTGATATGTATCTAAAAGTGTTTGTTTGAACATGTTTTCTCCCCCAAAACAGTAAAATAAGAAAGAGGCCGTGTACGCACCTTTGATTGCAAACAGAATGATCACACACGTGAAATCGCGTAGAAAATCCTCTACTAAGAACCTGTGTTTTAACAATAACTTAGTGTTATTCGGGATATCATTTTGTTCTTGAAACCACATACGTGTTAACACACATATATTAGATTGTTAGAATCGTGCATACGTAAGTACGCGTGACTTTGAAATCGTTTAATAAAATCATATAATCGTTTATGGTTATATTTAATTAAGCGTAATCGTACGCGATTATGTTTTCGCGTTAAAATATGAATTTATTATTTTATTTGGTTAGGGATTCCGTTACGGTTCCAACGCAACTTGAATGACTTGAATCGGAGATAGAACGAGTGAATTACGGGTTAAAAACCAAAATGGTTTTTAAAATCAAAACCCGGCTGAGGCAGGGTTCGAACCCTGGACCTCCCGGACACCACAAGCATGCCCAAACCAACTCCTCTATGTCAGATTTTGTTAACAGATTGATGTTCAAGTGCCTATAATCACAACTGAACCAGTTCCCCTTTGCTTTATCTTAAACTGAACCAAATGGTTCAATTGACACCAAATCCGATCACCTTTGGGCTTGAATCCATAGGGCTATGGTTCTGTGTATCCATACGAGTTCACCCACCCTTTTAATTTGATAATCATCAGCCCAAACCATCAAAAAAAACGTGTATAAAGTTTCGCATACGGTTATCAAAATTCATTGTTCAAATTGGTTAAATTCGTTGATGTTAAACTGAATATTCTTAGGGTTTTCCTTTACAAAAGTACTGCGATCATGCCTGTGTAATTCAATTGGATTTTCGAGTTCGATTTCATCAAAACCCCTAACATGTCGTGACCCATAAACCCTAGAATTAGAATTCCTTGAATTCATTATTGATTTCTGAAATTGACAAAAGCTTTTCAAGAAACAGAGAGTTCCGAAACTCTCTGTTGTGTTGAATTTCAGTTTCATGCCCATTAGCGTAGAAATCCCCAATTTGTTTTTAAGTTAGAAACCTAGAATTTGAAATCATATAATTTGATATATTTATGTGAAATTAATCCATGGTTTTTCATGTAGATACCAAATCGATTCTTTCTATATAGTTTAATTCGGTTTTAAAACTCATATGAATTGAAACCCCCAAATCGTTTTTGACTAGGAACCCTAGAACTCGAAGTTCATCAAATCGATGTTATTACCAGCAATTGGTTTTTGGTTTAGCTTAATCGGAACTCTCTGAAACTTTATATGTACCTTAATTTGATTACGGGTTTTGTTTGTGTTGAAAACCCCAAGTCCTCCCACCGAAGAACCCTGGAATTTCGAACACATGAAATTCGTGATTCTATGGTTCCATTTTATTGTGGGTTTGCTTAGACATGATAGAACTAACATATAGGTGTTGGTAATTACCTGGTTTGGCTTCGAATTAATGTAGATCGACTTGAGACTTGAATTCGGTTGACTCCCACTCAAATTCTTCTGCTCGATGCTCCTTGATCCGAATTGATGGATGTTTCAGACTCTAAAAGTGCCGAATAGAGTCTCTGAATGTTTGATTTCGCGAATTATGATAGGGATAAATGATTTTGATAGTGAAAAGCTTCGGTTACGACTTTTAGTTATCATTCCGGTTGAATTCGACTAATTAATGTGTTGATAACGTATGTGTACGGTTAGTAATGATCAATGGAATGATTAGTAGTGATTTAATTTGGTTATTACCCGGTTTAATTGTGAAATTCAACATCAATTTGATCAAATGGTCGAATTTTGACTTTTAAAGTCAAAATTTGACATTGTAATTAATTTGCAACTTTAATCCTTGTAGTTCTAACATTACAAGGCTTTTTTTGTTATATCCTAACCTTTGTAATTTAATTTTGTTCGATTACCTAACATTTCGGTTAATTCTAAGGTTAACGGAGTTAATCCAGAATGCTGAATTGTCACAAACATGATTTTTGTGTAATTACTTTATTTGATTTAATTGATATGCAATGATACATTTAGATGCCCACGAGCTTATGAACAATCTACACATCCCTCGTGGCATCCCGACGTTTCTGCCATCGGTCGGGTTGTAACAAAACAATATTGATCTCCAGCAATGCTCTTGCGGTTTGTGAGTGAAACTTTTTGAGTTTGTGAGACTGCTTGGTTTGCTTTCCCTTCTTGCATGAGACATATACCTCAAACAGTTTGAAATTCATTAAACTCACTCCTTCAACTAGATTGTAATGACATAAATGATTCATCTTACGGAAGCTCAAATGACCAATCTTCTTATGCCAAAGGATGAAATCATTCTCTATTCCCTTAGACACAAACATGAAGCCATAGAAGATGTAGTTGAAGCTATGGCCTTATTGAGAACATACAGATCCTGTTTTCTTGGAGCTGACATCCATATCCAGTCTTCAGGGATCATGATGCCTTGCTTGAGAATGTAGCAGTTTGAATCATCAAATAACACTCTATATTTCTTGTCACAGATTTGTGACTCCGAGAGAAGATTATTCTCAAGCTGCTTCACATACCTCACTTTGTCTAATGAGACTTGTCCATTTGATAGAATTCCTTCACTAGTAATGAATCTTCCCTTATCTCCTGCAAAAGCTACATATCCTCCTCTAATTGGTTAGACATTCGTAAGAAGAGATATGTCTCCTGTCATGTGCCTTGATGCCCCACTATTAACAATCCAAGTGCTATCAAGAGCAGCATTTGGGGCAACCCGGACATACACAAATCGTTAATTAAAATTGGGAACCCAAGCCTAT
This sequence comes from Mikania micrantha, assembly GCA_009363875.1. NCBI lineage: Eukaryota > Viridiplantae > Streptophyta > Magnoliopsida > Asterales > Asteraceae > Mikania > Mikania micrantha. The sequence continues at coordinate 26,013,402 of CM018687.1, forward strand.
ACAGTCTTGGGTTGATCCAAAGAGTCTTGGATTTTCATTTCAATCCATTGGCCATCCAGAGTCATTTTATCTGCAAGGTTTGAAGATTTTTCAATGTTTGGAGTTGAAGTTTAAGAGGACTTTGACTTCCAGATAGTATTTTTGTTGAGAGAAATTTTCAAATAGACTGAGGATGGCTTGGATTGTTTGACAAAAAAAATCTTAGGTGTGTCGAGATCAAAAATTACCCTTTTCCCTTATCTTGAGGCTTTATGGGATTTGATTACTTGGGAGAGTTTAACTGATTTGACGTCATCAACAAAAGAATGATTTGTTTTTTGATGTGGTGCATGATGTGGTCTACCCCCGAATAGGATTCCGCACTATTCGAAGGCCTGCTGAGCAGAATCCACAAGGAACCGTCACGTTTCCGGGGTCCCAAAAAGTTGTAGCAGAGCTTTGGCTCTTCATTCTGCCTGGTTTCAATCTAGTTTAGTGATTTTCAGCTTGTTTTCATTGAGTTTCTGTAAAACCCTATTTCCTCCACTCAAAAAGTTTACTTTTCTATGGTAAAACTTGTGTTTTTAAGTCTCTTTTGCTAACCCATTGATTCACGAACCTTAGGAATGTTGTTCTGTAGGTGTATACCAATTTTGGTGGTAAAAATCGGTCTAAATCTCGAGTTTGAAGGATTTTCGTGCTGTCAAAAACCCAGATGGTACGAATAGGCATTTTTTGCGAACAGAAAATCAGGAAAATAGGCATCTTGGGCGAATAGCTTCTCATTCGTTTGATTCTCACACGAATAGATCTTCATTCTTTAGATTCTCGCACGACTAGGTAACTCATTCGCACGTCAGGTTCTACATTCGTTTTTCAGATCCGTCATTCGGTTCATTAGTCCATTCGTCTTTCATAGTTTTTCATGAATTACCCTTATTCACATCCAATTTTTCATTCCTTCCAAGAATCACTCGTGTCAGTTATTTGATTCGACTCACTAACTCATTCGTCCTCTCACTCGCATAAAATAGTTAGATGCATATCCGTCATTCGCATCAATCAGCCTTATTCATCCCAAGCAGTATAAATTTGTCTAAGTGTCAAATCAGCTTGTTTCTACTGAGATGGATGAGCTTGCGTTAATGGCAAATCAAAAACACAGGATCCAGAACCTTCTACTTTCTTTGGTTGATTTTCCACATTGGAAGTATAGGTTCGAGATCCATATCATTGGGATGGACACTAATATGTGGATGATGATTAAGGGTGGGTATTTGAAACCACTCACTGAAGATGGAACTACAGTGCTTGTTACTCGGATGACTGAACCTCAACGAAAATTATATGATTTTGAGAAGAAGGCTTGTGCAATATTGTCTCAATATATTTCCACTGACATATTCCATCAGTTCAGACAGTTTACTTCTTCCAAATTGTTATGTGATGCATTGTAGGAAAGATATGAAGGCAATGAAGCACTGAAGAATATCAAGTCTAAAGCTTTGAAAATGGAGTTCAATAGCTTTATGTATGTGGGAAAGGAGTCACTAGATGAACTTATTGCTAGATTTTATGATCTTCTTAGTGAGCTGTTCAATCATCAAGTCAAGACAACAACTTAGGAGAAGATTCAATGTATTGCTGATGCATTACCTCCCAAGTGGGAATCCTTTCTTATGGTGCTGAAGTAGAGTGAGATGCTTGCCACCATGGACATCAGTGAGTTCATTCAAAAGTTGAAGAAGCAGGAGATAGATAACAAATGGAAAGCCAACTGAGTAGTTCAAGTTCAAGATCCTTCTATCTACTACTCTACTCCTACTGTAGACAGAACCTCCTCACGTGCTCCATTAAAAACTACCTTTGTATCTCAGACCAAAGAGGTTCCCAGTTCAAGTCATGTTCACTTTAATCAGTCTGCTGCTACTTATACATCTCACTCAGAGGATAGCCATCCTGTTATCAATTTGAAGACATACAATTTTGACAAAGTGACAGTGGAAGTAGCCAAAGAGCGCATGGGTCTCTTATCAAATCTTGTGAGTTCATATGATGGATTGCTTGTAGGACAAATTGTAAATCCACACTTGCCCAATGAAGATTACTCACAGATTGATCCAGATGACATGGAAAGAATTGACATTATGTGGGCTTTGGCTAGTGTAGTTAGAAGTGCTAAAGATTTTGTCAGAAGAACAGGGAAGAGCATAAACCTAAGCAAGGATTCAACGTTTTGATTGATATGTCCTCAGTTACATGCTACATTTGTGGTGACAAGGGACATTTTTCAAGACAGTGCAACAAACCTAAGAAGATGGGGAATAAGAATCCATTCTAGAATCAAAGATCATCATCTTCAAATCCTTAGAGACGTTTAGTTCCAATTGAAACACCTTCTCAGTCAAGTTCATCAAATGCAAACAAGGCCCTCATGGTTCAGAATGATGAAGTAGAGAATTGGGAGCTCATATTCAATTATGATAAAGGTATAGATGAAAAAGCTTGCATTGCTGAGATCAAGGAAGAAGCTAAAACTAGTGTGGAGAATGAATCAGAAGAAATAAATTTAGGATTGGATGAGTCATCAAGTTCAAAGGCTGAAAGCTCTACAGATTCAGAAACTCAAGGACGAACAGATGTTGATTCTAAAGATCAACACATCACGCAATTTGCTTTGATGGTTGACACTTCTTCTTCATCTTAGGTACATTAGGAATATGATGACTGTCCATCACTTCATTCCAGATGTTTTGACTGTGTTGACCTTGAAAGTATGGTCTTGGCATATCAAGAGCATAATGATGTTTTTATTAGTGATCTCAATCAGTGTATGGAAGCAAATCGTATTTTAAAATCAAATGAAAAGGATTTTCAGGCAAAAGTTGAATCTTTAAACAAACAAATGCTTCAGATTGAGATCACTATGTTAAATAAGCAACATGCCATTAATTCTTATCTCAACACAATTAATGAGACAAAGAAGAAGTTAGCAATTATTGAGTGCGATTATGAGACCTTGAGTCGCAAGCACATGAGTTATGACAGTTCTTCTTATATCATTGAGCACATGATTAGTGATGGGACGGATCTAAAAGGGAAGGGTAAAGAAGTGAAGTACAACCATTGTCTTCCATCAGTTTTAAACTGTTTTGTCAATTCACAAAATGATAACGAAATCAAATACTTTCAAGTTAAAACTCCTTTGATAATTGATCCTATTGGGATTATTTCAAATGAAAATTCTTTAACTTCTGAAAAATCATTTGTGGATGGTGTGGTTGAGGATTGGTTATCTGATTCTGAGGATGATTTGTCTTCATCATCCAGTACTACTACTACTGAGAATCAAATAATTTGTGTTAAAAAGGTTGACCCAATTCCATCCTACTCAAATTACCTTCTTCGACTTCAAATTTTCTAAGGCTATAGGCTTTGTGAAGGCTTCACTAAATGGTGAAGCAGTGTCCCCAACAAGACTGACAATCTCGTTTTCTATGGGACAAAGGGTTTGGGTTTTAAAACTGACAAAACAAAATGAAATAATTTACATTGAAACAATGTTTCTAACTTTCAAAAAAAAAATTTAACCAAAACCAAACTGTTTTCTTCAAAAGATAGGAGAGTTTGTTTTGAATGTGGTGCATTGGAGCGTCTTGCTAGATTTTGCCCCAATATGAGAAGACCACATCATGCACCACATTGAAAAACCAATCAGACTTTTGCTAATGAGGTCAAATCAGTTAAACACTCACCTCAAGTCAAACTCAAGCAACCAAATCCCATCAAGTCTCAGGATAAGGGTAAAAGGGTAATTGTTAATCAGGATACTCCCAAGATTGTTTATGTCAAACAATCCAAGCCATCCTAAGTCTACTTAACAAATTCTCTAAGCAAAAATACTATTTGGAAGGCAAATTTGTAAGTCACAAACACTTGGATCTAAACAATTTGATATCAATCAAAACTAACTAATGAGCGGAAATCAATAATTAGTTAATCAAGAAAACTGAACATTCATAAACTTGGATACGAGTGTATATTAATCTTGGAACAACTCGTCGAATACAAGAACAATGAAGAACCAGAAAGAAAATAAACTTTTCTTGAAACAAAAGTAATGAATGCCTGCCGCGAAAAACAAAACATGAACCTATTTATATCACTTTACCGAGAAACCTCCTAGAATCAATGTTAGCAGCCGAGAACTAATAAACCAAGAACCAAGCTGTTGACCGAGAATCCATATAAGCTTCCGAGAGCTACCAGATAAACGGAGAATACCTATTGATATGAAAATCCTCAAAACCATATGCTTTGCAATCTTCACCTAAGATTGTGATATCATCAATTAAGCTCACGGTTCAGTAGGCAAGGTTTGGATTCCCTTTGATCATGCCCATAATTTTGTTCTCACAATTGATACAGCTAGAGATGTAAAGTCTTTACCACGTACTTCAAAAACAGGATCAGTCTTGATCTGATGCATCGCCAAGATCTTGATATTATGTTCTCCAAATCTCAGCAAATCATTTTTATCTAACATTCGATATTCATAATCCCCACAATTATTAGCTGCTTCAGATGATTCCAAGTCAATCTCCCACATAACAAACTTTTACAAGCATCCATCAGGAAATCTCTGAGGAATTTCCTAATGGATGCTTGTCAAAGTTTGTTATGTGGGCGATTGACTCGGAATCATCTGAAGCTGTTATTAATTGTGGGGATTATGAATATCGAATTTTAGATAAAAATGATTTTGAATTTATGAAGCAGTGTTCTGACTTTGATTTTGAGAATCGATTATAATACGAGAATTAATGTAGTATCGAGGACTCTGGATTCAATCGAAGACTGATTTCCGAGAACACAAGTGCTCAACGAGAACACATGTATCCTCCGTGAACAAACAAAAATCCCCAAAAACCACAACCAACCACCGAAAACACCAGCAGAAACCGAGAACACTAATTGCCAACCGAAAACACCAGCAGAAACCGAGAACACTAATTGCCAACCGAAAACTCTTGTCTCACACCGAGAATAGCTTCAAACCGAGAACAGCTTTATGCGGAATATGTCTTGAGCAGTTTATTCCGATAATTTCTCAATCATATCAATTAACCCCCCGATTATAGGAACTTCAAAATAAATTGAATCTCCAGAATTATCTCCTTTCCTTTTAAACTACCGGATTTTTCCAAAGAACACTAAGAACACGATGAATGCAGCCAACATCTTCAGAAATCCAGCACTTGAAACAAAATTCGTACACTTGAATACTCCAAATCACTGTGAACTGATTGCTTTCTTGATTCCAAGATATCGAACGAGCCTCCAAATTATTCGAATGGCTCTGATACTAATTGGAAGTCCCAAACACTTGGATCTAAAAAATTCGATATCAATCAAAACTAACTAATGAGCGGAAATCAATAGTTAATTAATCAGGAAAACTGAACATTCATAAACTTGCATACGATTGTATATTCATCTTGGAACAGCTCATTGAATACAAGAACAATGAAGAACCAGAAAGTAAATAAACTTTTCTTTAAACAAAAGTAACGAATGTCTACCATGAAAAACAAAACATGAACCTATTTATATCACTTGACCTAGAAACCTCTGAGAATCAATGTTATCAGTCGAGAACCAATAAACCTAGAACCAACCTGTTGACCAAGAAGCCATAAAAACTTCCAAGAACTACCAGATTAACCGAGAATACCTATTGATATCCAAATCATCAAAAACGTATGCTTTAAAAAAGTCATCTGAGACTTCAACTCCAAACATTGAAAAACCTTCAAATCTTTCAGATAAAATGACTTTGGATGAACAATGGATTGAAATAAAGATCTTAGACTCATTGGGTCAACCCAAGACTGTAAAGGCTTGGGTTCCCAATTTTCACAAATTATTTGTGTATGTGCAGGTTGCCCAAATGCTGCTCTTAACAGCACTTGGATTGTTGATAGTGGGGCGTCAAGGCACATGACTGGAGACATATCTCTTTTTACCAATGTCAAACCAATTAGAGTAGGATTTGTAGCTTTTGCTGGAGATTAAGGAGGGTTAATTACTGGAGTAGGAATTCTTTCAAATGGTCAAGTTTCATTTGACAAGGTGAAGTATGTGAAGCAGCTTGAAAATAACCTTCTCTCAGTGTCATAAATATGATACAAGAAATACAGAGCGCTTTTTGATGATTCAAAATGCTACATTCTCAAGCAAGTTATCACACTTCCTGATGACTGGATATTGATGTTAGCTCCAAGAAAGCAGTATTTTTATGTTCTCAATATGGCCACAGCTTCAACTACATCTTCTACAGCTTCATGTTTTATGTCTAAGGCAACAAAGAAAGATTCTATCCTTTGGCATAATAAGATGGGTCATTTGAGCTTACGCAAGATGAATCATTTGGTTCATAACAATCTGGTTGAAGGAGTGAGTTGAAAGAACTCAAACTTTCTAGTGTGTACATCTCATGCAAGAAAGGAAAGCAAACCAGGCAGTCTTACAAACTCAAAAAATTTCACTCACTTACTGTTCCCTTGAGCTTCTTCACATGGATCTGTTTGGTCCTGCCAACTGCAAGAGCATTGCTAGAGATCAATATTGTCTAGTCATCCATGATGAATTCTCCAGATACTCTTGGGTGTTTTTCATGAATGAGTAATCCGACACGTTTAAATATATTCAAGTTCTGATAACTAAACTTGAATCACTTTATAAGCTCAAGGTTCACATGCTCATAACAGACAATGGGACAGAATTTAAGAACCACAACATGGAGACTTTCTGCAATCAACATGGAATTGTAAAACAATTTATGGCTCCATATGTCCCTCAGATGAATGTTGTTACTGAGCGAAAGAACATAAATTTAATTGACACTGCTCGAAATATGCTTGCTGACCCCTCCCTATCTGTTCATTTATGGAATGAAGCAGTTGCTAATGCTTGTTATACTTTGAACCGAGTGTTAATTGTCAAGAGACATGGAAATACTTTCTTTGAATTGCTCCACAACAGAAAGCCAAATCTTAAGTATCTTGAACCATTTGGTGCACCATGCATAATGCTTAAGAAACATGAGCAAGGAAATTTTAATGAAAAGGTGGAAGAAGGCTATTTTCTTGGGTACAACACTCCAAATAAAAGGGTTTAAAACAAATCAACTCACAATGTGGAGGAGTGGTACCATGTGGATGATCAAAGATATACTATGCCGCCACCTAGAAAGGGTCCACATTGGATGTTCAACTATTCTGATGTATTTGACTCCTTCAACATGCCTCCTTTGTACTCTAATGAATATGTTGCAGTTCAAATGATGTCTGATGCACAAAATGCACCTGCAACCTTAATCTGTTCCAGATCCTATGCAGACAAATGACGTAATTCAGACTCAGATGATCATCACTCTCAGATAGATGTTGCAGATCCAAATGTTGAAAATATAGTTCCTGTTGTTTAGGATCTCAATCTTAAAAATCTTGATCCACAAGTTGTTGTTCTTGCTCATCCGGTAGGCAGAATAAACAACATGCATCCTCAAATGAACATCATTGGAAACTTAAATAATGGAGTGAAGACTCGAAATTAGTTATCTTCAAGAGGCCTTGTTGACATACTTGACTTTGGAGATGTAAACTTCTGTGCACATTCATGTTTTATCTCATAAGTTGAACCCAGAATAATTACCGAAACACAGAAGGAAGAATCGTGGGTAGATGCAATGCAGGAAGAACTGCTGCAATTCAAGAACCTTGGTGTTTGGCAGCTTCTTAATAGACCTATGGGTGTTAAACTGGTTGGAACTAGATGTGTTCTTCTCTACAAGAGCGATGATCATGGAATCGTGGTTAGAAACAAGGCACGTATGGTGGTGCAAGGTTTCAGACAAACTGAAAGGATTGACTATAATGAAGTGTTTGCACCGGATGCTCGTCTTGAAGCAATAAGAATTTTTTTGGCTTATGAATCCTACAAGAAATTCAAAGTTTATCAGATGGATGTCAAGAGTGTATTCCTTCATGGTGTGATTAATGAAACGATAGATGTCAATCAACCTCCCGGGTTTGAAGATCCATTACATCATGACCAAGTCTACAAGTTAGGCAAGGTCTTATATGGATTGAATCAAGCTTCGCGAGCGTGGTAAGGGATACTTTCTACTCAACTTCTAAACAACGGATTCAGAAGAGGTGTCATTGACTGCATGTTGTTCATTCAAGAAAAGGATGGAGATTTGCTCTTAATGCAAGTATATGTGGATAATATCATCTTTGGATCCACAAATGATGTTTTGTGCAAAGATTTTGAAAAGGTTATGAAAGATAAGTTTGAGAGGAGCTCCATGGGAGAGATGAAGTTCTTTCTTGGATTGCAGGTGGATCAATCTAAGGCAGATATTTTTATTCATCAAACCAAATATGTTGGTGACATACTGAGCCGGTTCAGTATGTTAGTTGGAAAAACTATTGGTATCCCATTGCCTCTTAATCACGAGATTACTCCAGATGAAAAGGGGGAGTTAATTGATGCTACTCTGTAGCGAAGAATGATCGGAACTCTCATGTATCTCATAGCTTCTCGGCTAGACATCATGTTTGCTACTTGGTTATGTGAACCCTATCAATCTAAACCAAGAGTATCTCATCTCATTGTTGTGAAAAGGATTTTTCGTTATCTAAAAGGTACACCAGATCTACGATTGTGGTATCCAAATGATGATAACTTTAAACTAACTACTTACAGTGACTCGAACTATGGTGGATGCATGAGATATTTCAACTCAACATCTACGGGGTAAATTCTTTGGAAAACGCCTACTTACCTGGCAGTGCAATAAGCAGACGTCGGTGCCCACTTCCAGTTGTGAAGCTGAATAAGTTGATGCTGCAAGTTGTTGCTCTCAAATCATCTGGATTCAGCAACAGCTCAAGGACTTTGGGTTATACTTTTCTAACACTCCTATTTTTGTTGATAATAATGTTGTCGTAGCCGTTACTAAAAATCATGTCCAGCACTCAAAAACAAAACACATCGACATTAAATATCACTTTATACGTAACTGTTTAGAAAAGAAATTAATTAATGTTGTTAAAATTCACACTGATCATCAGAAAGCCGATCTTTATACTAAAGCTTTTGATAAACCCAGATTTTATATCTGCTATCGGCTAATGGTGTTTTTCAGAAAACTGAAGTCATTCCTTTATCTGAGTCAACAAATGATCATTTTTTTATTTTATTTTGCTTCAGCTTTTCTGTTTATAGTTGTCTTTGCATTTCTTTTATTATTAAAAAATCCAAAAATATTTTCTGTTTTAGGATTTTAGGGGGGAGAAAAAATATCACGTTAAAAAACCCAAAACATTATAAAAAATTGTGAAAATAAGAAAGTCTTAGTTGGGAAGTGATGTTTTGCCAGTCATATTCTTTGAAGTAAAATTGAGTGCGTGAACTGAAAGCACATGGGTGTTACGGCATGATGTACTGATAGGCTTGCTTTACAAGTTTTTAGACAATTAGTGATTGTTCAGAATGTCTGATTTGTGGGCACTAGTCTAGAAAACTGACTTAAGGGATAAACATGTTGTAATTCAAATCATGCGTAGACCTGGTATCGTAGGATCTTATGAGGTTTCCAATGATTAATGAGTTCAAGTCCATATACGTGCCACATTGCTAGGTCACAACCTAGATGAAGCCATCCATTTGGATAAGAATGATTGAATCACTTGAAAATAAAAGTAAATCCGAATCTGTATACGTGCCATACACTGGGTTACAGCCTATTTGATGTCGTCCATTCAGATAGGATAAGCAAAAAAACCAAAAAATAAAATAAGTTTGATTCCATACATGTGCCATACACTGGGCTGCAGCCTAGTTGAAGCCATCCATTTGGATAGAACAAAATCTCAGTCAATGCAGTTCTCACATATGCTATATTGCTTTGTAAAGACCTAGTTGAAGCCGTCCATGAGAATTTGTTAAATTTGAGGAAGTTATCAAAAGGAAAATGCAAAAATATAATAAATTGGAATCTTATAGAATTTATAATCTTAGGTATCTATTTATGAAGAGATGAGTTATAAGCTAGTTTTGACCTTTACGAGTTAACTAGAATGGGTAACTCAATCAGAAGATATGGTTTATCACTGATTTGTTGAAAAATGAAGCAGGGTCAGGTTCAAAATGGACAAATCATATCAATAGTTGCATCATAAACCAAATGTGTCATAGGTTTAACAGTCTAGGATGCTAAATTGATATGTTCTGGGATATATCATTCTCCTGAAAGATTTCTCACTAAAATATGTGTTTTTATTTTAATAGTTAGTTGTACAGCTTCTTGTTATCAGAAATATACAAAAAGATTTTTCATTTCTAAGTAATCGTTTGTTAGTTCAGTTGTCATCAAACCAGACAAAACTTCATAATTTTAATCACAACATGGATATGACTTTTATATTTAATGGTTGTTGTGTCTGAGTGTCTGTTCTGGCCACACTGTCATAAAGATTCAATGGTGTTAACACATTCACACGAATGAATCACCCTGGATGTTCATTCGCTTGAATGAACCAGACAGACGAATAAGTGGTTCACATGACTTCCACAAGCGAATGGTTCACACACATGAATGAACTTCCGGCACGAATGAGACTTGTATCTATTCCAGCTCATTTGTCTCAAAGCTCGGTCGCCCTTATTTTTTTCGTGAACTGCGTGTGAAAACCCATTCGTCCGTTCATCTTCATCGATCATCATCTTCATTTTCAGCCGTTATCTTGAGTTCTTCTGATTGTTTAAATTTGTTTGATTGTTTCAGGTACATTTGGAATCAAGATTCATCGACTGTTAACCTATTTAAGACCAAATCCGATCGGAATCATAGGGTTTTAGAGTTCGATCCTGTCGCTATCAAATAGACCATTAAAATGGACAAATATTGATCTAAAACCGGTCCTAATCGATTAATCGGACTTGTGTGAGCGCAATGTTGCAATTTTTATGAGTTGATCATGGATTTTCAAAAGTTGGGGACTAAGGGTTCTCGGTCGAACGAATGACCATTCATTCGTGTGACTTTTCATCATGGTTGTAGAAGTCGCTAGGCGCTAGTCGGGCGGCGAGGTACCACCTAGGGATTAATCGGGATTAATAGGCGCTACGCGGATTGGAATTTTTATATGTAATTTTACAAATATTTATTATATACACACATTAATATCAATAATATAATATAATACTTCAAATATATTAAAAAATAAACTTAAACATAATAAGCCAAGTACTTCAAATTACAAACTTAGACACAAAATTCAGAGTTTATAGATGGATTACGATGTTTAGTGGCAGGGTTCAATGTTTCAGATGTTGGATTTGATGTTTTAGAGACATATTACGTATTTGGGGTTGAGAAATGTCTTGAATAATCATTTATTTGGGTACTTTTTACTCAAAAAAGCCAAAAAAAACCAAAAAACCCAAAAAAACCAAAAAAAAAATAGGCCGCCTAGGCGGACTAGGCCCCGCCTAGGGCAAAAATTACAAGGAAGAAGGGCGCCTAACGCCTAGGCCGATTTTTACAACCTTGCTTTTCATACAAATGACTTCATTCGTTATTATCTTCTGACTAGTGAATTCAGTCATACGAGTGAATTCGATTTGGCATGTCATTCGTGTGACATGCTCATTCGTGATTCATACTCATTCGTCTCAGCCACTATTCGTGCACAATGAGTCATTCGTTTGAGTCATGGAGACAAACAACCAACGTTTATCTGAGGTTGTTGAAGGCCTGAAAGACACCACTCCTAGGATTGAGGGATCTAAGCCTGATTCCGAGGATTCAGAAAAAGATGATGAAGACAATGATGATGAGTCTGATGAGGAATAGGTTGACTATGATGATTCAGATGATACTAATTCTGACAATTATGACGATGATGGAGCAGGGGATGCTGCTACAGGTGCAACTGGTTCCTTAGGGCAGTCCACCACTGGTGAGATGAGGATGAAGAAAAAGGAAGACAAAGCTTCGAAGTCATCTGCAAAGCTTTCCAAAGAAGGCAAAGCCAGTGAGTAAATCAAAGTTGTACCTATGAGCTATGTTCATCATCACCCTGTGACTATCTGCCATGTTCGAGCTATGCATCATCACCATCTTCTAACATCGCCTCCTAGGGTAGCGCCGGTTCATCAATAATTACCACAACTCAATACTAACACAGATTAACAAGTATACACCCTAATGTCGTTTAAAAAGTTGATATTCATACACACATTTAGTTTCTAACAAGATCCGAAAAGAAAACTCCGATTTACCTCGAGTTGCTGATCAAATGACGAGTTTCTTTGTATCTCCTTGTTCCTCTCGATCACGTGGTCGTGTGGCGCCAAGATCTCGAGAAACCGTCAAGAATCGAGCAAGATAATTTAGAGAGAAGTTAGAGAGAGAAAGTGGTGGCAAAATTGAAGGTTTAGAGAGAGTGAAATGGTGGGAATGAAGAAGAAGAAAGAAATTCATCTTTCATATACCCCGTTTCGTCCCCACACGCTCGGTCTCGTTTATTTCGCGATAAAATATAATAATTGCTCGGTTTTTAACGTAAAACATATTCAAAGCACAAAACATTTAAATAAATAAGTTTTGTTATAAATAAAATGATTTTAAATAAATTGTTTCGTAAAACGATTCCGTTTCATTTACGATAGATCATTCAATTATAACAATTTATTAAGTTTTGTTTTAGGTTGTGATTCCTAATAAACGTTTTTAATTTATTTCTCTTATTTTATTATCGTTAAGTATTATTATGTTATCTCATCGAAACGCGTTACTTACGTACGTATTCGTAAAGATCGTCATCTTTTCGAATCCGATGCTCGTATCGTATTTTGATTCGATTTACGATTTATGGAGTATCGTTTCAGAATATCATTCTTAATAATTTTATTCGTATGAATCGTCACCCACGCGAATACATTATTAAGTCAATATTTCTGAATTAATATTCGCGTTTAAATTATGTTCGTAACCTCACTATCGCGTAATTGTTTCCAGTTATACTTTCATTATTTTGTTAACTTTAATATCATAAATCCCGCTAAACCATATCACTGACACATCCATGATAGACCGAAATATGCATATGTATAGGGCATATGCAGCGGTAGATCGCAACCTCCCCAACACAGTCCCACCGCTATTTCGATAAACCATGACCATGTGTCCTTGACTATGTTTAGTAACCAACCAAAACCAGCTCCAAATTCCTTTCCATTCCAACTCAAAAATCCATAACTGTGAAATGTAATTGTAATAAACTCTCTGGTTCTGTTTAGTTAGGTTTCAACTAAACTCACCATGCTTTATGCATGTCATAATAAATATATGAATTCATGATAATATCAGTAATGATAGTCAATAATTCATAATCATTAATAATTAATACATCAGGTCGTAACAGTAGAGTCGTACATACGTACGGACAACTGAAAGTACAGTGATGTTACAGTCTCCCCTAGTTAAGAGAATTTCGTGCCGAAATTCAACTTGGAGTAACCGTAGTGAATAAATGTGGGTACTTAAGCTTCATCTGATTTTCCCGCTCCCAGGTGAATTCTTGACCACGCTTCGACTCCCAACGTACTTTGACAATTGGAATTCTACTGCGTTTAAGTTTCTTAACCTCCTGATCCATTATCTCAACTGGTTTTTCAACAAAATGCATGGTATCATCGACTAGAGTGTCATCGAGTGGTACCTGAAGATCTTGATCAGCTAAGCACTTCCTTAAATTGGACACGTGAAACATTGGGTGTACATTGCTAAGTTCAGGAGGAAGTTCCAACTTATAGGCAACCTTCCCGATCCGTTCAAGGATCTTAAAAGGGCCAACATATCGTGGAGCAAGCTTACCCTTCTTCCCGAATCGTACCACTCCTTTCCAGGGAGATACTGTGAGTAGTACCATATCCGCGTAACTCTTCTGTCGACTGCGAGCAGCTAACAGATTGTCGCGAATCTGGCGGATCTTGTCAGTCGTCTCCTGAATAATCTCGGGACCAGTGATCTGCGACTCGCCGACCTCTGTCCAACAAATAGGTGACCGACACTTTCTGCCATAAAGAGCTTCAAACGGTTTGTTATACGAGAACTCAAATAATGGTAGATGGCTATCCTAATTGCCACCGAAGTTGATGACACAAGCTCTCAACATATCTTCAAGTGTTTGGGTCGTTCGCTCCGCATGTCCGTCCGTTTTAGGATGATAGGCGGTGCTAAGATCCAGTCTTGTTCCAAAAGCTTCCTGAAGCGATTCCCGAAATCGTGCCACGAAACGAGCATCCCGATCCGATATTATGCTCAAGGGAATCCCATGTCGGCTAACTATCTCATCAATGTAGATACGAGCTAACTTCCGCGCAGGGTACGTTTCGCGTATCGGTAAGAAATGAGCCGACTTAGTTAATCTATCAACTATCACCCAAATGCTATCCTTACCGTTTGTGGTTCGTGGGAGTTTAGTAATGAAATCCATGGAGATATTCTCCCACTTCCACTTGGGTATTTCTGGTTGTAATAAAAATCCCGAAGGTCGTTGGTGTTCAGCCTTGACTTTAGCACAGTTAAGGCACTTGGACACATACTCAGCAATATCCTTCTTCAATCCAGGCCACCAGTACAAGTCCCTAAGGTCTTGATACATCTTATCAGAACCTGGATGGATTGAGTAACGAGACTTATGAGCTTCATCCATAATCACCATCCTAAGATCACCCCTGTTCGGTATCCATAGCCGATTCAAATACCACATCAAACCATCATCCTTAGTTTCCAATAAGATCTCAGCCCCGCAAGACATCTCATTTTTCAAGTTATCCTGAGCCAATGAGTGTTGTTGGGATATGAGAACATCAATTTGAAGACTAGTGTGCACTTGGACACTATGGATTTGAACTTGACTTTTGCGACTAAGCGCATCTGCTACTACATTCGCTTTACTAGGATGGTAGCGAATTTCACAATCATAATCGTTCAACAGTTCAACCCATCTCTGTTGTCTCATATTAAGCTCTTTCTGATTGAGAATATGTTGCAAGCTCTTGTGATCTGTAAAGACTACACACTTAGTGCCATAAAGATAGTGTCTCCATATCTTCAAAGCAAACACGACTGCACCAAGTTCCAAGTCGTGTGTAGTGTAGTTCTTCTCGTGAATTTTCAACTGTCTCGATGCATATGCCGCAACCTTTCCCCGTTGCATGAGGACACAACCGAGACCTAGGTTAGATGCATCACAGTAAACCACAAAATCATCATTTCCATCAGGCAGTGTCAAGACAGGAGCATCACAAAGTTTCTGCTTCAAAGTCTGAAATGCCTCTTCTTGCTTCGGTCCCCACTCATAAGGTTTATTCTTCTGGGTCAAAGAAGTGAGAGGGATAGCAATTATGGAGAAATTTGAGATGAACCGCCGATAGTAACCGGCAAGTCCGAGGAACGATCGAATCTCCGTCGGTGTCTTCGGTGTACTCCAATTCTTCAACGCATCAATCTTCGCAGGATCCACGTGAACACCATTTTCATTGACTATGTGCCCCAAGAATTGAACTTCTTTAAGCCAAAATTCACATTTAGAGAAGTTGGCATACAGTCGCTCTTCTCTCAGGATCTCCAAAACCAACTTAAGGTGTTTCTCGTGTTCTTCCTTGGTCTTTGAGTATATTATGATGTCTTCAATGAATACAATCACACACTTAACCAAGTATGGCCTGCAAACACGGTTCATGAGGTCCATGAAAACCGCAGGTGCATTGGTAAGGCCGAAGGCATTACCAGAAATTCATAATGGCCATCTCTTGTTCTGAAAGCCGTCTTGGGAATATCATCATCATGTACGCGAAGCTGATGATACCCAACCCCAAATCGATTTTTGAAAACCATGCCGAGCCTTGAAGCTGATCGAAGAGATCATCGATGCGCGGCAATGGGTATCGATTCTTGATAGTCAACTTGTTCAATTCGTGTTAGTCGATGCACATTCGGAATGACCCATCCTTCTTCTTGACAAACAGGACCGGGGCACCCCATGGTGAATGGCTCGGGCGAATGAATCCCTTGTCAGTTAGTTCTTGTAGCTGGCTCGCCAATTCTTGCAACTCCGAAGGCGCAAGTCTGTAAGTAGCTTTGGCAACTCGGTTCGCACCAGGTACTAAGTCAATTCGAAACTCTACTTGACGTTCTGGTGGAAGACCCGGCAAATCGTCTGGAAATACTTCAGGAAAATCTCTTATCACTTGAACGTCTTCAATGCTCTTTCCATTCTCCTTTTTCTCCACAATATGAGCTAAAAATGCTATACACTTCTTCCTAAGGTACTTGTGTGCTTTAGTGCATGACATCAGCTTAAGACCTTTGCTAGAAGTTTCCCCAAAAACTCTAAAAGTTTCACCCGAAGGCAAGGGAATACGAAGGTATTTTTCATGACAAACAATCTCCGCTTTGTGGGAGGCTAACCAATCCATGCCTATGATAACATCAAAGCTACCAAGATGCATAGGTATAAGATCAATTGGGAAAACGTGATCACTTAAGTTCACAGTACATCCAATAATAATAGTGTCAATATCGATAGTGTTTCCGTCAGCCACCTCCACGTTAAACGGTTTATCTAAGTGTGTACATGTTCTACCAAGCATGCATTCAAAATCATATGAAACGAAACTCCTATCGGCACCAGAATTAAATAAGACAGATGCATAAGAGTTGTTGATCAGAAATGTACCGTTGACCACATCCTGGTTGGCCTGAGCAGCTGGAGCCTTCAGTTGGAACGCTCTGCCTCTTGCCACCCGTTGATTGTTTCCTGTCAGTCTCGGGCATTGATTTCTGAAGTGACCCACTTCACCACACTCATAACAGGCTCTTGCCTATGCAATATGGTACCTGGCGAACGGGTACAGCTGGAATAGGTTGAGCTTGCGGAGCTGGCAGTGCAAGCGGTGCTTGTTGCATCCTTTGTGCTTGCGGTGCACTCCGACAAACATTTGCAAAATGACCATACTTGCCGCAGTTGTTGCAGACGCGACATGGCAAGTTAGGGGCATGGTGATATCGGCAGGTATTACATTGGGGAGTATTCCCAACATAATTTCTGGCGGTGGTGTTGTTTGATGATTGCTGCGCAAACTTGGCAGTAGGAGTAGTGACCACAAAGTTCCTGGTCTTCCTCTTTTTGTTGCTGCTCTTTGACGAACTAGCAGCCTCAGTCTTGACTTCAGTCTTTGTTTCCTTTGTAGCAGTCTTCACCTCAGCCTTCTTCGTTCCTTTCCTAGTGAGTGTTCCAGTTTTCACATGATTATCAATAAGGGTTGCAGATAAACGGATCGCAGCCTCAAGTGTTTTGGGGTTGCTCCCGTAGACAATGTCTTGGATCTGCATAGGCAGACCGCCGATATACTTCTCAATGGCTCTCTCCAAAGGTGTCACCAGATGAGGCACCAGCAGACTATACTCGTGAGAAACGAGTATTGTAGATTACATTCTCCCCGCTATCCTGCTTGAGTTCCCAAAACTCAATTTCAAGCTTCCTCATCTCGCTACGAGGACAGAATTCAGTGGTCATTAGGTTCTTGACCTCTGTCCATGTCAGTGCTAGGGCAGCATCCACTCCCCTAGTTCGCTTTTCGCCATTCCACCAAGTCAGTGCTCTCTTTTGGAAACCACTGGTGGCATAGCGCACCTTCAAGTTCTCAGGGCAATCACTATTGATGAAGGTGTTCTCATTGCTCTCAGACCACTGCAGCAGACCAGTGGCTGTCTCAGCACCCATAAACTTTAGTGGATTATAGAAGTTGAAGTGTTTGAATGTGCAAGTTGGTGGGATTGCACCACCTCTGTTCTGAGTGAGAGACTGATTGGCTTGAGTCAATTGGTTCACCAATCCAGAGATAAGGTTTGCTAACTCTTGTATGCCGGAGTTGGCATTACCGTTAGCATCTTCCGAGTTTGTATCATCCCCGCTATGACGGCGTGGCGGCATGTTTCTGAAGAGATTAGAAACATGTTACTACCATTTACAACGTAAGTCATACAAACTATGGTTGAATGAGTTCATTTTAAACAATTAGGATTTCATATAGGAACTATATTTTTCTCCTATCTGTCATTAAACTCATAACATTTATAAATTTCCTAATATTATACTAAGTGTCCTAGTTGGTCATAACTAATATTAGCTAACTATTCCTAAATTCCATACATTCTCTACCCTATACCAACACTGACAACCTCCCGATGCAATGCAACAAGCTTATATATAGGGCATATGCAGGGGTAGATCGCAACCTCCCCTACACCGTCCACCACCGTTTCATTGCACCACGATTATGCCCTTGTTAGAATTTAGGGTGTATCATGTATCTTACCATAGTCTCACTTCACAAACCTTATCCAAGGTATGATAATTTTTGAGTGAAGCGGTCCCTGGTTCCCTTAGACAATAAGGTTCGCCTAATGTCTAAGTTCACCTGACATGTAGGTGTGCCTATTTCTAAGTTCACCTAATGTCTAAGTTCACCTGACATTAAAGTTTCCCCTAATGTCTAAGTTCACCAAAAGTCTATTCTAATCCCAATATCCATAATTATCAATCAGGGTTCATATCATCACTGAGTGCACTTATTGTCACTAAGTGTTCATATCCTCCCTATAATTTATTCTCATCAAGTGTCCATACCATCACTAAGTATTAGTATCATCACTATGCGTTTATATTATCCCCAAGTGTCTATATCATCACCCAAGTCTACAGTCCATCACTAATTGTTCATATCGTTCGTTGATCCTATACACCCCACGTGTCCAATAAGTGTGTCTGTTAATGAATTTATATGTGTCCATCAAATGTGATCATCCAAAGTGTCAATCCAAACCAAGCTTAACCAACATTCCATCAACAATCCATCAATCAAAACCTTACAACAGTTCCTAATAATATCCTAATAATATCCTAAGTTCCTGACATTGACAGACCCCCGATATACTACAGATGGTATATGTATAGGGCATATGCAAGGGTAGATCGCAATCCCCCAAACACCGTCCCACCACCTTTGTAGTATACCACGAGTGTGTCCTTGTCTGGAGATCAAGAGATCTAACAGATAATTCCTAAAGCAAACAAATCCCTAAGCAGTTAATTTCTTAAGCAATTAATTTCCCAAACGGCTAGTTCCCTTATTCCACAATGCTGACATCCACCCGATGTACTGTAAATGGTATATATATAGGGCATATGATAAGGGAGGTCGCAACTGCCCAAACCACCGTCCCACCACCTTTACAATACATCACGAGTATGTCCTTATCGAGTCATTAGGGCACAAGTAAGCAAATAATTAGTAAGCAGCATATATAAATCAGATGTATAACAGGAGTTCAGTTAACATGTAATAAACACATAAGCATGAAATCCTGAATATATTAACTAGTGTATGAAGTAACTTCATACTAGGGTATCCTACGGTTATTGACTTGGTCAACCATTTCTAGTAACCTAATTCCCTATAACCCAGGCTCTGATACCAATCTGTAACACCCCGACCGATGGCGGAAACGTCGGGATGCCACGAGGGATGTGTAGATTGTTCATAAGCTCGTGGGCATCTAATTCAAATCATCACATATCATTTATTCAACCAAAATTAAATACACAAAAATCATGTATATCATGAATTAGTTACATCAATTACAAAAGAGACTTAGCTATCTATCTAAATTCTAATCGCCAGAATTTCAGTTAATCAGCTAAGTCCAAGATCCTATATGATGATGTCCAAAAGTGTGAGTTCATCTTCCTCAACCTACTTAGCTTCATTACATGAAACATGTAGAAAATCAAGTGTCAACTACAAAGTAGTTGGTGAGTAATCATAAGTTTTTATATAAAAAAAAAGTTTTTTTTTTACAAAATGATTATAAAAGTTTTATACATAAAAATATTTTACAAAATGGTTTTAAGAGTTTATACTTTCTTGAGAAAATCCACATGAGTACCTGTGAGAATATCCAACACAACATCCCAACACAACATCCAAACACATAAATCAACACATTATCACATAACCAATTTAATCATAGTTAATCATAGATAAAAATAGATAATCAACCACATAACAATTCAACACGTCTCAAACATCAATATTCTCAAAGAGTATATGTGACAATACATGGAATTTATATAATTAACATAAGTTAAAGACATGATCCATGGAGTGGAAGCAACCCACGTGACAATACATGAAGCCAATGCAATTAACCGAAGTCAAAAGCAATGATTCATAGAGTTGTGATAATCTAAGTGGCAATACATGTAATCATTGTTAATGACCGGAGTCAATGACAATGTTACAAGGATATATGATAATCAGTGATAATTCATAAATAATGATAATCCCATAATATGAATATCATATTGATAAACAGGTATCATCCATGTGTTATCAAAATAATATTTAAAATTGGTATACATGTTTCACCTCCGAGTTTAAAACAAAACAGTTTAACAAGGAGGTTATGAGAACTCACCTGAGTCCTTAGAATCAATATCTTCGAGGAATGCGCGCTCGCGTATACGAACTCAAGTAACTCAACAATCTGTAATTTATATGTGTTTGTTTTCATAAGTATTTACTTTAGATTCTTAAGTGTTTATTTAACTTAGTTTATTTGTTCTAAGTTACATTGTAACACCTAGAATTTTATCATAATTTATCATGCTATTGTACTTTAAACTTGTCATTCTTAATTACCTGTTACATGATGATCTTTAAGTAATAAAGCAAAGGTTTACAAGTAATAAGGATAATAGTCTTATACACATGTATACACCCTTGTATATATATACCTACATGCATTTTCAACCTTATCAGCCACCATAATTTAAGTTGTTGAAACTCTAAGTTAGGGTTAGAGATAATAATTACGTTATTCACATAAAGGTTCAAATCATGTTATTTCATAATTTAATCCCATATTTATTATAAAAAGGTGGTGGGTCTTTAAAAATAATTATGCATGCATGGTGTACTCATTTCTCTTTATTCATTGCTTCGCCTTAACCTTAATTTAACCATTTAGAGTTTGTTACCTTTGATCCAGCGAACCTTTTTGTTTAGTTACCCTAGAGGTTCGGCCCACACTATAGGTTCGCCGGATGTAGGTTCGCCGCTCTATGGTTTGTGCATGGAGGCTAGGGTTCGTTTCCTAGCAAGGTTCGGCTAAGGTTCTCCTCCCATGAAGGTTCGGTGGCACAGCATGAGGGTTCGGTTAATAGGACAAGCTTCGGCTGAGTCACCGGAATACCCCAGGTTCGTCTAGGGTTCACTACTCTTACCAGGTTCGTGGTTAAGGTTTGCGTGGTGAATGGTTCGCCTGGAATATTCCAGGTTCGTCATCAACAGGTTCGCTAGCTCCAAATCATGTGAGAACCTAGGTTCGGCTAAAATTTCTGCCACACCAGGGTTCGCCGAAGGAGGTTCGCTTGACTAGGATCAGGTTGTGAGGAGAGGTTCCCTGAAATGGCGAGTTAGGTGGTGAAAGGTTCGGCTCCATTAGGTTTCAAGGGATTAGGTTCGGCTGAACCAAAGGTTCGCCGACCTGTGACTATCTACCATGTTCGAGCTATGCATCATCACCATCTTCTAACATCGCCTCCTAGGGTAGCGCCGATTCATCAATAATTCCCACACCTCAATACTAACCCAGATTAACAAGTATACACCCTAATCTCGTTTAAAAAGTTGATATTCATACACACATTTAGTTTCTAACGAGATCCGAAAAGAAAACTCCGATTTACCTCGAGTTGCTGATCAAATGACGAGTTTCTTTGTATCTCCGTGTTCCTCTCGATCACGTGGTCGTGTAGGCGCCAAGATCTCGAGAAACCGTCAAGAATCGAGTAAGATAATTTAGAGAGAAGTTAGAGAGAGAAAGTGGTGGCAAAATTGAAGGTTTAGAGAGAGAGTGAAATGGTGGGAATGAAGAAGAAGAAAGAAATTCATCTTTCATATACCCCGTTTCGTTCCCACACGCTCGGTCTCGTTTATTTCGCGATAAAATATAATAATTGCTCGGTTTTTAACGTAAAACATATTCAAAGCATAAAACATTTAAATAAATAAGTTTTGTTTTAAATAAAATGATTTTAAATAAATTGTTTCGTAAAACGATTCCGTTTCATTTACGATAGATCATTTATTTAATTAAAACAATTTATTCAATTTTGTTTTAGGTTGTGATTCCTAATAAATGTTTTTAATTTATTTCTCTTATTTTATTATCGTTAAGTATTATTATTTTATCTCATCAAAACGCGTTACTTACGTACGTATTCGTAAAGATCGTCATCTTTTCGAATCCGACGCTCGTATCGTATTTCCATTCGATTTACGATTTATGGAGTATCGTTTCTGAATATCATTCTTAATAATTATATTCGTATGAATCGTCACCCACGCGAATACATTATTAAGTTAATATTTCTGAATTAATATTTGCGTTTAAATTATGTTCATAACCCCACTATCGCGTAGTTGTTTCCAGTTATACTTTCATTATTTTGTTAACTTTAATATCATAAATCCCACTAAACCGTATCACTGACACATCCATGATAGACCGAGATATGCATATGTATAGGGCATATGCAGGGGTAGATCGCAACCTCCCTAACACCGTCCCACCGCTATTTCGATAAACCATGACCATGTGTCCTTGACTATGTTTAGTAACCAACCAAAACCAGCTCCAAATTCCTTTCCATTCCAACTCAAAAATCCATAACTGTGAAATGTAATTGTAATAAACTCTCTGGTTCTGTTTAGTTGGGTTTCAACTAAACTCACCATGCTTTATGCATGTCATAATATGTATACCAATTCATGATAATATCAGTAATGATAGTCAATAATTCATAATCATTAATAATTAATACATCTGGTCGTAACAGTAGAGTCGTACATACGTACGGACAACTGAAAGTACAGTGATGTTACATGTTGGTGCTCAACCTTCAACACATGGGCAGAATGATATTGAGCCGGTTGTACCACATGGGCCTAAGGTGTGGAATGGGCCGATTCAATGGGCCTTGGGCCTTATGAATTCTTGTAACCAACTAACTCGAGTGGCCGAATAGTATTCAAGTGGGCCGTATGTGTGTAGGTGGGCCAGATGGTTGAGCCGAAGGTTTACTAGGTCGAATGAAAGGTGGGCTAAACAAAAGTCTTGGGCAGAACAATAAGTTCCTTGGGCTGGATAATGGACCAATTAATTGGGCCGAGCACCTACTGTTGGGCCAAATAAGCTGGGCCAAACAGTCGGGCCTAAACTAATCAAAATGTCGCATGGTCATTCCATGTCTAGCACCACTATGGTTTGATCAATTTCACACTCAAAAGCAATAGGGTCAGCGAATCTATCCACAGCAACCCTAGGTTCGGCTTGTCATTAGGTCCGGCTCACCTCTCAAGTTGTTAACTCCTAGGTTTGTTCAAGGGTTCGCCATGCAGGTTCGGTGATGGTGCTGGTTTGTATATCGAGATTTCGTTCATGTTGATGAGAGGTTCGGCCACGGGTGGGTTCGTCATAAGGGTTCGTGGCTCCTCCATGGTTCGGTGTAGAGAAGGTTCGGCCTTGACCAGGAGGTTTGCAGCTCATGCATGAGATCTAGCAGGATGTAGGTTCGGTGGAGCAGAGGTTCGGCCGATCGAGGGTTCGGCCACCTTCTTTTTCCAGCCATGCCAAGGTTCGTTTGGGTGGGGCTTCGCTTGATCGAAGGTTCGGCTAGCTGCACCACCTACACCATGCGTACTCACATCATCATTGAACTCCAGTCCATTGTAAGCCTATTCCACTGGTTGTGTTATGAGAAGATAGTGTCTCGGAGGTGTAGGTTTAGTGTGTAAGGTTCCTAAGCCGTGTGAGGGTTTAGGTCGGACGAGGGGTAAAACCCTAATTTTTGTGTGATTCAAGCCCCGTTACCTCGAGTTTTGCTGGATAAATGCTCAGATCTGTTGTACTTCTAGGTAGAGAAGGATTGTAGCTACGTGTGGACACCAAGAACATGAGATTTCACCAAGAAATGAGCTAGATATGAAGATTTGAAGTTGGAAATGTTAGAGAGAGAGAGAGAGAGAGGTTCGAGAAAGGGGTTTAGAGAGAGGGAATGAGAATGATAAATGAGGGCTTTTCTCGTCTCCGTTGCGTTTCCGAATTGTTACGCGCAGTTTACGTCTTTAAATAAAAACAAATTTATTTTTAATTTTTAAAAGGTTGTGATTCCTAATAAATGTTTTATATTTATTTTCTTGAATTATTTTATCGAAATTGATTATTTTAAACATTTCGTCAGATCGCGTCACCTTCGCGCGTATCCGTTCGAATCGTCACCCGAACGAACACGACGATGGTTTTGCTTTCTGATTCTTGTTTTCTACTTTCCAGTCATCATTTCAGAACGTTAAACTCACAGATATGTTTGTGTGAATCGTCACCCACGCAAACACACTGTCAGTTCGTTATTCTGAAATAACACTACATTTATGTTCTGAATTGTGTTTCCTTGCTGATGGACTCAACTAAACGTCATGTTTTCAAATTGTTTTCATAATGAATTATCGGCCATATGATTCTTGTCATCTATGGATATCAGATCGCAACCAACAAGTTCTTGTTATTTACTTGAACACTATTGTTTCTCTTGATTCGTTGTATCAAGTGTACTTAGTTTTTCACCTAGATACATACAACTATTGTTTATCATGAGTTGTTGTACATACGGTATTTAAGTTTTCACATAAATACGTACAACTGTTTCTTGTATTCTGAGCTATGTTATCACACACACTGTTCATTCATTGTATTTACACACCGTAAATAGTGAAAGTACACATACCGTACGGACTTGTTGGACGATCAAGTACTGGATGTCACAGTTAACTTCCAACCTCAACAACCATAACGTTATTACCTGCCAGAGATTGACGCTCAATCAAGGAAACATAAGGTTATCCTGAAGTGGCTACCTACCAAAGTCGTGAAGACAATTCCTCTTCGGAAGATGCCTCAAGGCTTTGCGAGTAGCTTCAGATGGTGGTATTATGATGGCAGAACTTCTGAGGCTGTGATAGTTCTTTGTAAGGAGGGAAAATGGGATTCTATTAGAGTTTTTGATCCTATGTGGCTGACTAACTTGATAGAAGAAGATGCCAAGGTTCCCTACAAGGGTCAAATTTTCTTTGAGTTAGCAGACATGGAAGAGGCTCTACAATATATGAAAGTGATACGGCTATGCTTTGCATTCGATATTCACGCCGGAGCTAATTGGAAGATGCTTTTGTCAGAAGTTTTTGAAGACCGATGCTGCTACAGTTCAGAACTAGGTCCAAGGGGGAGTATATTGATGCACCTTGTGTCCCTAGTTCAATGTAACAGTCTTTTGTGATTGTACAAAGTTTATTTTATCAATGAAATCAAGTACTTTCTATTGTTTGTTTGTGTTTAAATGTGTTTAACATGTTTGACTTTGACTTTAATAACAAACTAACCCATTCATATGAATGAACCTATAATTGAGTTCATTCACACGAATGAACGCATAACGAATGTCTATTCAAACAAATAAATCAGTAACTTGATTCATTCGTAGGAACTACTTATTCGTGGGTCATCATTCGTGCAGAATGAGTCATTAGCATGACTCATTCACACGAAGTTCTGTAGCCTATAAATACCTGAGCAAACATAATGTTGAAGACCTCTGCTCATTCTCCTGTCAAATCCTTCTAGCTTTCAGCGTCCCCTTGCCTCCATCTTCGATTCCTGGCCCGTGGTGATCGATTTCGCCCAAAATGTTGATTCCTGACCATCGGTTGACCACGTGATGACAAGATTTCGATTGGAAAACCCCCCGAATAGGATACCGCACTATTCGAGGGCCTGCCGAGCAGAATCCTCAAGGAACCGTCGCGTTTCTGGGTTCCTACAGTCCCACTGAAAACAAGATTTTTAGCCTTGTTGGACACACTTTCTTCACCATTTTGTGAAGCCTTTACAATGCCTATAGCTTTCAAAAATTTTGATGTCAAAGAAGGTGACTTTGACTTTGATGGAATTGGATCAACCTTATTGACACAATTTGTCTGATTCTCAACAGTAGCAGCGCTGGATGGTGAAGACAAATCATCCACATAATCAAAGACACAATCCTCAACCACACCCTCCACAAAAGATTTCTCATAAGATAAACAATTTTCATTTGAAATAATTCCAATATGATCAATTACCAAAGGAGTTTTAACTTGAAAATATTTGATTTCTTTATCATTTGTTGAATTGACAAAATAGTTTAAAATTGGTAAAGGACAATGGTTGTACTTCACTTTTTTACCCTTCCCTTTCCGATCAGTCCCATCACTTATCATCTTCTCAATGATATAAGATGAACTCTCATAACTCATGAGCTTGCGACTTGTATCTTCTGTATCAGTATCCATCCCAGCTTCAGCTTCCTCCTTTATCTCAACAATGCAAGCTTTATCATCATTCACTATATCGAAATTCAATCTAAATTCCCAGTTTTCTCCCTTATCATTTTGAGCCATAAGAGCCTATTTTCCGTTCGAAGAACTTGGCTGGGAAAGTGTTTCAATAGGAACCAAATGTCTCTCAGAATTGGAAGAAGATGATCTTTGGTTTTGAAAGGGATTCTTATTTGCCATCTTCTTAGACTTGTTGCATTGTCTGGCAAAATGTACCTTATCTCCACAGTTGTAACATGTAACAGAGGACATATCAAAGCCAAACTTAGAATCCTTGCTGAAATTTATATCCTTCCCTTTTCTTCTGACAAAATATTTAGCCCTTCTAGCTGCACTAGCCAAAGCCCACATGCTGTCAATTCTTTCCATATCATATGTATCAGTCTGTGAGTAATCTTCATTGGTCAAGTGAGAATTTCCAACCTGTACTGCAAGCAATCCATCATATGAACTCAGAAGAGTTGATAAGAGACCCATTTGCTCTTTAGCTACTTCTACTATCACTTAGTCAAAATTGTTTGTTTTCAAATCCATAACAGTATCGCTATCCTCTGAGTGAGATGTAGGAGTGATAGAAGGTTGATTGAAATGAACATGAATTGAACTGGGAAACTCTTTGGTCTCAGATAAAAAGAAAGTCTTTAATGGAGCATGTGATGTGGTTTCATCTATAGTAGGAGTAGAGTAGTAGGTAGAATGATCTTGAACTTCAGCTAATCTCTTGGCATTCCATTT
The DNA here is from genome assembly GCA_009363875.1 of Mikania micrantha. Lineage (NCBI taxonomy): Eukaryota > Viridiplantae > Streptophyta > Magnoliopsida > Asterales > Asteraceae > Mikania > Mikania micrantha. The sequence continues at coordinate 26,040,756 of CM018687.1, forward strand.
CTTCTCTATCCCTTGCTCTTTTAGCTTTTGAATGAACTCATTGACGTCCATGGTGGCAAGCATCTCACTCTGCTTCAACACCATGAGGAAGGATTCCCACTTGGGAGGTAATGCATCAACCAAACATTGAAACTTCTCCTGAGTTGTTGTCTTGACTTGATGATTGAACAGCTCACTAAGAAGATGATAAAATCTTCCAATAAGTTCATCCTGTGACTTATTTCCCACATACATAAAGCTATTGAACTCCTTTCTCAAAGCTTTAGACTTGTTATTCTTCAGTGCATCATTGCCTTCATATCTTTGCTCCAATGCATCCCATAACAATTTGGAAGAAGTAAACTGTCTGAACTGATGGAATATGTCAGTGGCAATAGATTGAGACAGCATTGCATAAGCCTTCTTCTCAAAATCATATGCTTTTCTTTGAGGTTCAATCATCCAAGCAACAAGCACTGGAGTGCCATCTTCATTGAGTGGTCTCAAGTACCCACCTTCAATCATCATCCAGAGATTAGTGTCCACCCCATTGATGTGGATCTCAAACCTATACTTCCAATGTGGATAATCATCCAAAGAAAGTAACTTTGGAGCATTATTGGAGTTTCCCGTCTCTGTCTCTATAAGTAGAAAGTTATGGATCTTATGCTTCTGATTCGCCATTAATGCAAGCTCATCCATCTCAATAGAAACAAGCTGATTTGACAATTAGATGAATTTCAGATCCTAGGACGAATGAGGCTGATAGATACGAATGTCGGGTACCTAAGTTGTGCGCTCGTTGCTGTTGCTTAGGTTTCTTCAGTTCCTAAGTTGTTTTAAAAGAATTCGAATACGATGAGTACACATATTAGTCGTCGTATCTAAGAGTTTGGTCTCGGTGTGCAACTAGGTGTCCTATGATACTAGTGTGATTCTAATCTTTAATCTAGCTATTCTAACTTAATTACCCATTTGTAACCCGTACCTCAACAGTTAACTATAACATGTATTAATTAATATGTTTTTAATTTAATTCATTTTAAGTTAAACCATTAGTTTCGAAAATCATTTAATTTACTTTAACATAGTTTATAAACCACTTTCTTTTATTAAAATATCATTAACTTAGCTTAGATTACATTAATCATATGATGGGCTTAGATTAGGCCCATTAGGCTATACTCGGGCCCGTTATTAGACATTGTTTTTCTCAAGTGTTAAACCATTTCAGGTATGCTAACAACTCATGTTGAGTTGTTAGGGTGTGTTGTTAGTGTGTGTCAAGAAAACCCTTGTTATAGTAATCTTAACCCATGATTGGCTTCATCACCCTATATTATTACAATGACACTAGTATTTATCTCATGCACCCATGCACTAGTTTTCCCCCATGCATTCCCAATATAATTTCATGCGTGCACTTGTACGTAAAATTCCATGCATTCCATACCCTAAAATCACCATGTTTGTTCATAACTGAGTTTCATGCAACAACACTAGCGAACCTATTGACAACAAGAGGAGGTTCGGCCCAGCTTCACCTTAAACGAACCTCATTGGTTCGTGGGCCTAGGTTCATGTAGGGGTTTGCTCAATGGCAAAGGTTCGGCTCCATAGAAGGTTCGGCTTAGGCTCTACGTCTGACGAACCTGGGGTTCGTCCCATATAGGTTCGCTGTCAACTAATGTTTGCATGGCCAAGGTTCGTCCTTATGCTAGGTTCGGTTAAAAGGGTTCGGGAGTTAGAAGTTCGCCACCAGGTTTGCTCCAGGAACTAAGTCAATACGAAACTCTACCGGTCGCGCAGGAGGCAAACCTGGTAGGTCTTCAGGAAATACTTCCGGATATTCTTTCACCACATGTACATCTTGAATCTTATTCCTGTCCTTCTCCTTTTCCACCACATGAGCCAGAAATGCCACGCACCGCTTCTGTAGACACTTACGCGCCTTTATGCAAGAGATAATGTTGACACTTCTTTTTGCTTGATCCCCTCAAACTTCCAATACACTTTCATTCGGCAATGGAATTCGAAGCAGCTTTTCAGAACAGATGACTTCCACTCGATTAGAAGAAAGCCAATCCATTCGAACAATGATATCGAAACTACCCAACTCCATCGGTATCAAGTCGATGGTGAATGTATGACCATTAAGTGTCAATGGGCAATTACTATAGACCGTACTAACTGTAATTTGTTTCCCGTTAGCTACTTCTATGATGTAAGGGGAATCTAACTGTTCCTCTATAGAATCTAATTGGTATGCAAAATCGGTAGAGATAAGACTCTGATCCGCACCAGTATCAAATAGAACAGATGCATAAAAGTCATCTAAGAGAAATGTACCAGTGACCACATTCGGGTCTTGGCGTGCAGCTGGTGCTCCGATGGCAAAGGCTCTTCCATGAGGTGCTTGAACTGCCTGTTGAGCCTTCTTGACACTTAGTTTATGCGAATGAATGGACGAATGATATGTTGAAACGAACGGATCAACTGACGCAAATGACTTTTTCTGACGAATGAACAATTTGATACGAATGAGGGTTATTCGTGTGATAATTTGAAGAATGAATGAATAGATGATGCGAATGAGATAAACGACACGAATGTGTAGACTATTCGTGTGAAATTCGAATGAATAGGAAAGTCATTGGTATGATGAAGCTATTCGCGTAGATAGTTATTCGCCTTATAAGCCATTCGTATGATCGGAGGTTTGGATAACACGAAAATCCTTCAAACTTTCATTTTAGACCAATTTATAGTACCAAAATTGGTATGCACATTGAGAACAGTATTCCTGAGGTTCGTGAATCAACGTTTAGGCGAAAGAAGAACTAAAACACAAGATTTAGCATTGAGAATTGAAATTTTTATGAAGGAAAAATAGGTTTTTATATAAATTCGTCAAAACAGCATCAAAATCAATGAAATCAATGGAAATTAAGCAGAATCAAGAGCCAGAGCTCTGATACCACTTTGTAGGACCCCTGAACACGACGGTTCCTTGTGGATTATGCTCGGCAGCCTCTCGAATAGTGCGGGATCCTATTCGGGGGTTTTCCAATCGAAAACTAATCACCACGTGGTAAACTGATGACTGGGAATCAACGTTTTAAGCTGAATCGATCAACCATGGGCCAGGTGTTACACCCCACTTTTGGCAGAAACATGGGAATGCGACCGATCGTATGTCACAGCACATCAGTTTAACAAAACATTTCATTAAATGAACCAAGACATACGTTCGACGAAATTGTCTAAGTATGCATTTTACATTATAGGTTCTACTAATAATAACCTTGTATACAAACACGTATAAACCAAACAATATAATGGGCACTATTTACAACCCAACAAAGTACAAATCATCAATTGTCTAATAGTCGTAAAACATATAACAGCAGTCTTCATATTAACTTGTATTGATGTACAAATACATCCTTGTCATTGTAATTTTCATGACCTGACAAAAACACTTAAAATGTCAACTATAAAGTTGGTGAGTACACAGGTTTTGTCTCAGCAATAGTGTAAAAATATATGCACGTGTTGGCATGCCAAGTATATCATGCACTAATGTAAATGAAAGTAAATGACATGAGCTCACATTCAAGCCTCTAATTTGTCTTCCTAGAGACCAATGCACACGACAGTTGTCAAAATAAAAATAAGTATACCAAGTTGTGTGGAGTATATTCACCTACTTGCCTACGACAACGCAATGGTTGGTGCGACCAAACCATATGTGAGGGTTGTCAACCCCGAATAGATCTATCAAATACCTGCCACCAGCTCGCCTCGCAAGTTAAATGATTGTGATAGTTTGGAACTTACGATAATGTGTTGCATAAAGTTGTCTGTTGCCTACCCATGCATATACAATTCTTAACCAAGTCACATGAATACAAATGCATAAAGTAGTTGTCTCAAAAGGTTGTATAAGTAATAGTGTGTTTTCCACCTCGAAGTATAAAATATAAAATATGTAAAGGGCTGTGAACTCACCTCTCAGATTATGTGCAATGGAAACACTTGTCCTTGTCAAACTTTTTAAACCATGATGTCACCTTTAACCTAAAGGCGATAAATTTGTATTCCAACTAGCTTCTATAGTAGCAATCGCTCACAAAACTTTCATCCTATTGACTTTGACATTTGTAAATCTTCATAACTTATAAAGATTTTTGGTCGCCCATAATTTAAGATACTTGTACTATATAGTATAAGTATATTTTGAGTTATTTTATGTATTTGTAATCATTTTTGTGTAAAAAAAATTGTGTTTATACCAACTTGTCAAGTTTATAGATATTTAGGCCTTTTTAAAATACTCTTTTTATATTTTAATTTCACTTTCAGTTGCTCAAGAATTTATATGTAAAATTTACATGTTTTAACATATTATATTAATTTTTTTTGTATTTTATTGAGTTAAATTAGCCCTTGAATAATTTTTAGAAAAATTAGTACACACAGAACCAAAATCTGATTGCGTACTAAAATCGTATTCACTGGTTGAAGGTCAAAACCAACTTAGGTTTGTCCCAAACCAGTGGGGTTTGAAAGCTGACATAATATATAAACTTCTGGTTCTAGAATCACTCAATTTGGATCAAAATTGAGTGATTTATGGCCTTCCCAAGTTGACCCGGCTGTTCTTATTGCCCACCACATATTTGAGTTCTCAACTTGGGATGAACATTTGAAGCTGCAAAACACATCAAACAAATTCACTACCACTTGGAATGGAAAGTAGACTCTGAACTTAATTTTAGACTCAAGAATCGATGGATTTGGTGAAAGTATGACCGAGTTATGATTGTTCAATTAAAATTGGATCAAATATTCTGTCAGAATTTCTAAACGGATTTGAAGTTGCAAATCATATTGTTTGACTATGATATCAAATGTTTTTGTGCAAGATTAATTTTTAGCATGATTTTATGTTTATTATTTGATGTTTTTGATATAGAGAGCAAAATTTTACAGTTGGTTAAATCATAGTTCAAGAATTTGCATGATTATTGGTCCAAAATGAAAATTTTCATCACTTGTTCATGGTTTTGCATGTAAGATGTGTTTGTTTGATCTTACATATAACAATGGATGATGACTTTAGACATTCATATTTGTTTATGTATATTATTATGAATGTTCATAAATATTGAGGTTGTAATTGAAATGAAATAATGAAAGAATTACACGGGAAACACCACAATTGCTTACTAAAATGCATAACGACGATAACAATGCCTCAACTTCTTCTTCCTTGGCCTTAATCATGATGGAGGAGAGGAGATGGGAGGCTAATTTCTGTATAAAAATAGAGAGAAAAGGTTTGTTTTTGTGTATGTATAGGAGAGACATTGAAAGGATAGCATAATGGGTGATTAAATGAGATTTAAAGGTGTATTATGGTGAGTTATGGTGATTCAGTGGGAAAAGTGAAAGATCTTGAAACTCCCCGTCACTTGGCTGAATCCTTAAAGGTTCTAGAATTTTTATTTTTATTTTGTTACATACATTATAACACAATAGACATGTTGTAGGGCAACATGTCACATCCTACCACTTTACTTAGTTTATAATTTGTTATTTCTTAAGTATTGTGTAACTTTATATAAGCAATTATTTTTGAACATTATTGGTAATATATTACTAGTTATTTTTAGTGTTTATAACTATATTTAAGCTTGTGTATCACCATTGAGTGTCGGTTATACCAAATTCTACAACAGTCGTTGCAAAACCTTGGTTTTACTTTCGTTTCTTCGTCTACCGGCCAAACACTATCATATGTTGACTTTGATATGTATGACACATGTTTATAGTCTTTTGTCTTAGTTTAAGTCAATTTTACATGTCTTTGAAAAAGTCCAAGTCAATGGTCAAAGTCAACGGTCAAAGTCAAAGTCAATAGTCAAAATCAACTAAAATTTTACGACAAATGTCACAAACTCCCCCAGTTGAGGTTCATTTTGTATTTACATTCCCAAATTAACTGTGATTCGTGTTTAAAATTGCACCAACTCTAACAATTTGTATACGAATTTGTTTAAAGGTTTTGACTTCCCAGTCTTTATTTTCAACTGGTTCCTCAATGAAGTGTAAATTGTTGTCTAATCGAATCTCCTCAAGAAACATGTATAACAAATCATTAAACACTCCTTCGAATTTGATACGTGAAAACACAGTATACCCCACCGAGTTCCAATGTAGTTGTTATATCTACACATTAAAACCAGGTTTGGGTGACACTTTAATAGAATAATTTTGTTCCCATCTTCAGCCCAACATAAAGGCGAATTGTAACATCAGTGCCGGAATCGCACCGGAACAGTGATCGCAACAGTGCCATGAACAGTAATCAGGTATAAACTCTATGTATTCAAGTGTTTTTCATAATTGTATCATATATCATTATCAGTTTGTGTTATCAAATAGCAAATTCTACATCATGTTAGAGAAATAGAACTTAGAGAACATAGTTCATGAGTCAGATAATTATCTGGCAACACGAAACCACCATATGATTATGTGTTAGGATTTTATTATGTATAAACGTATGTGAGGCTTTACAGAACAAAACAACACGGATGTCATTACGTGAATGCTAAATCGACGGATTATTCGTATAGGTGACGATCTGTACGAATAAATCTGGAATTTTAACGTTCTGAATGATATCTGGTAATTAGAAAACAATATTGAAAAGTATTTTTATCGTCGTGTTCGTACGGGTGACTATTCGAATGAATACGCGCAACGATTGTACGATTCGCTTTTGAACAATAAATCTAATATTATTGGAAATTTAAAATAAATAAAAGATATTTAGTTAATTTACTAGGAATAAACACTTAAATTTATTTTATAAATCCTATTTTATAAACCGTGTCGTTTTGTGACGGAAACTACGAAGAAAACCGGTATTTTACGCGAAACCGAACGAGACCGAACATCAGGTATTTTTTTACCATTAAATGAAATCAATTAATGTGTCACCAACCACCACCACTCTCCTCCTTGTTCTCATTTTCGTCCATCACCCCTCTCTCTCTCTAGAATCCATCTCTCTACCTTCTCTCTAGAAGATCTCACCCATTTCTCTACCATTCTAAGTGTTCTTGGTGCCAAAATGCTCACCTCTTAATGTAGAACTCGGAAGTACAAAGGATCTAAGCATTCATCCAACGTATCTGAGGTAAATCTCCGTTTTTAAATGCGGATTGCTTCTAATCACTTCACGACACACACGTACAACTTGTAGGACGTTTTAGGGAATCACCTTGTTATATTGAGTTAGCGTTGGTATGTGGAAGCCATGAAAACGAACCTATATGACTTAGGGCCTGCTGAGGAAGATAAGGAACAGCCATGGTTACTGGTTCGAAGTGCCGAACCTTCTGTGAGCGGGAAAGGAGGGAAACGAACCTATGGTTTCCTCCTTAGCCGAACCTGATAGCTGGCCACCAAACCTCCAAGGGCTTTGGCGAACCCTGAGCCACGAACATGCAACGGCTGTAAATGGCAGGAACGAACCTTATCTAGATGGGTACGAACATTCCATGTGCGAACCATCTCCCTGGCAGCCGAACCCTAGGACTCACGAACCTAGGGTGGCGAACTTGTAACTCCTGAACCCTTTTAACCGAACCTAGTATAAGGACGAACCTTGGCCATGCAAACATTAGTTGACGCGAACCTATATAGGACGAACCCCAGGTTGGTCAGACCTAGAGCCTAAGCAGGACCTTCTATGGAGCCGAACCTTTGTCATTGAGAAAACCCCTACACGAACCTAGGCCCACGAATCAATGAGGTTCGTTTAAGGTGAAGCTGGGCCGAACCTCCTCCTGTTGTCAATAGGTTCGCTGGTGTTGTTGCATGAAACTCAGTTAAGAACATATATGGTGATTTTAGGGTATGGAATGCATGGAATTTTACGTACAAGTGCAGGTATGAAATTATGTTGGGAATGCATGGGGGAAATCATGGAATTCTAAAGATGAAAATCAAGAGACTCAAGGAAATTAAGGAAATCAGAACTGGGTGTGAATCATTGAAAAAATGAAATCGCTAAAACCTAATGAAATCATTAATACATGAGTTAAGGTGGATGTCAGTTGTATAGAAATCAAGACCACGTCCAACACACATAAAGTCCCGGCATAAATAGTAGACTCTTGTAGTCAAGCTATATGGGCAATAACGTGAACTATCAAACAAAATCATGAGAATCCAAGATGGATCAAGAATCAAAGGATATATTTAAAGTCCCGGCATGTACAGTAGACCAATGGGTCAAGCTTATATGGGCATCATTAAAATCCCAGCACACACAGGTAGACTCCTTGGGAGTCATGCCTGATATGGGTCACGTGTGAGTGGGTACAACTTCGACAACCACCAATAACTAAGTCTAATTGATTGAGTTCAATAAGGCCCAATCATCATGTCTTAGTTGTATTTAAATGCTTAATTATTAATTTAATTAAACATTTAATATTATATTTCTGTAAGTATTTTTGGTAATCATGAATGCATGGTGAACTCAGGAAATCAATGGTATTTCAATTTGTGAAACTCAAAATCTATTTTGATGATGATATGAACTAAGACACTTAATTATCAATACTAACAATGTCATATGTGGTTTTATTATGTGGTGGGATGGCGTCTGGGCGGGTTGTAGGCTCGACCCTTTCGTATGCCCTATATATAAGCATACCGAACCAGATATGGCAGGTGTTATTAATGAGGTTAAGGTTGTTACTTGTGTGCATGTTAAACTTTTAAACAGAACGCTAGAAGCTATTGTGGGAATGGAATTGGATGGTAGGTAAAACGCTTAATTATCATTACTAACAATGTCATATGTGGTTTAGTATGTGTGGGATGGCGTCTGGGCGGGTTGTAGGCTCGACCCTTTCGTATGCCCTATATATAAGCATACCGAATTGAATAGGACAGGTGTTATTAATGAGGTTAAGGTTGTTACCGAAGATGTTGCAAAACTATCTTTTTCAAACATTAAACTATATGAACTCACCAACCATGTGTTGGCTTTATTTTTGCATGACTTCTCAGGTGAAGAACGGGTCAACTAAGCAGTTATTGCTTTTGAGCTAGGATTTAAGTTAGAGGACCTAGCATTTTTGGACCTGCATACTTTTGAAACATCATTATACAGATTATTTTGTATATCTTGTGCAGATGCAAGATAGAAGATTTATGAAGTTAACAGTAGATTTACTTTGTTAAATTATGAACTAAACTGATGTAATTTAACTTTGTAATTCTACTTTTATTTAGCAGTTTCTCATTTATATTTATATATCTTGTGCAATGTAAACAATCTGATCATTTCGATTATCACTCACGATATCGCGCCCCGGGAACCTTCCGCCCGACGGGGAATACGATCCAACCCCGCCGGCACGGGGTGTGACAGATTGGTATGAGAGCCATGGTTATAGAGAAATATAGGTCACTTATTTAAACGGTTTGGCCTAGACTATAACCTAGGGACCCTGCATGTAGAGGTCACATGATTTAGGATTCTATTCGTATATTGTCTTCGGTATTCGATCATTGCACTAACCGATACCTTTATTGGTTATGATCAGAATGCTGCCGAGAAGACAGACTCCCTCGTTACCTCCACTGCCACAAGACTTAGCTCCACATTCATCTACGCCCTCACCAGCTGATTCACCTCTATCTCCTCCACCTCCTCCTCCTCCCACACTTGACCTACCTCCAGGCCCGAGCACGACACAGATGTTGGATCCTGCTACTATCGCCCTGGTGACCCTCCTAAGCAGTCAGCTGACTAACCTGCTGAAAGAAGTGATACCAGAGATGCTTAACTGTCTCCGTAATGACATCACCAATACTGGGAATTCATCAGGATAAGCTAGTGGGAACACTTGTGGTACATCTCATTATTCCTACAAGTCTTTTGTAGGATGTAAACCACCTAGATTTAGTGGGAATGAAGGAGCCGTTGGATTAATCCAATGGATTGAAAATATTGAAACTACTCTGGACCTCTGCAGCTGTCTAGAGCACCACAAGGTTCGTTACATTGCTGGCATGTTAAACAAACGAGCCTTGACTTGGTGGAACGGTCAAATCAATGCAAGAGGAAGAGAGGAAGCGATGTCGATGACCTGGGAAGACTTCAAGACTCTACTGAGAACGGAATTCTGCCCCAAGAATGAACTACAGAAGTTGGAGGTTGAACTCTCCAACCATGTTATGAAGGGGGCTGACCATATGGGGTATACTACTCGTTACCATGAGTTGGTTGCTTTGGTGCTAGACATGGTACCAACGCTGGAGAAGCGGATTGACCGTTATGTAGGTGGACTTCCCGCCTGCATTCAGGGTTTAGTTATGGCAGCAAAACCTGTCACTGTGGAGTCTTCTGTGAGTTTATCTGGGAAACTCACTGATCTTAAGGTAGCCTCTGGAGTTCTCAAGAAAGAGGCTTACACCGGCAAACGTAAGGAAGAATTTTCTAAGAAGCCCCATCATCAGAAGAAGAAGCAGAAACTCATCAAGAACTATACAATGGCTACTCCCCTCAATCAAGTAGCCATGGCACAACAGAATGCGCCCAAGAAAAAATACACTGGCCCACATCCCTTGTGTACTAAGTGCCAGTACCACCATGCTGCAAGCAACCAGTGCCGTCAATGCACGGGTTGTGGGAGAAAAGGGCACTGGGTCCAACAGTGCAGAATGACACCAAACCCAGCAGTCAACAATGCTGCTTTGGCTCTCCCTCCACCAGCCAATCAGAACAACAGTGAATGCTTCAACTGTGGCGAACAAGGTCACTTTGCAAAGAACTGCCCGAAGAAGGCTCAACAGGTAGTTCAAGCACCTCATGGAAGAGCCTTTGCCATCGGAGCACCAGCTGGATGCCAAGACCCGAATGTGGTCACTGGTACATTTCTCTTAGATGACTTTTATGCATCTGTTTTATTTGATACTGGTGTGGATCAGAGTCTTATCTCTACCGATTTTGCATACCAATTAGATTCTATAGAGGAACAGTTAGATTCCCCTTGCATCATAGAAGTAGCTAACGGGAAACAGATTACAGTTAGTACGGTCTATAGTAATTGCCCATTGACACTTAATGGTCATACATTCACCATCGACTTGATACCGATGGAGTTGGGTAGTTTCGATATCATTGTTCGAATGGATTGGCTTTCTTCTAATCGAGTGGAAGTCATCTGTTCTGAAAAGCTGCTTCGAATTCCATTGCCGAATGAAAGCGTATTGGAAGTTTGAGGAGATCAAGCAAAAAGAAGTGTCAACATTATCTCTTGCATAAAGGCGCGTAAGTGTCTACAGAAGCGGTGCGTGGGGTTTCTGGCTCATGTGGTGGAAAAGGAGAAGGACAGGAATAAGATTCAAGATGTGCATGTGGTGAAAGAATATCCGGAAGTATTTCCTGAAGACCTACCAGGTTTACCTCCTGCGCGACCGGTAGAGTTTCATATTGACTTAGTTCCTGGAGCAAACCTGGTGGCGAACTTGTAACTCCCGAACCCTTTTAACCGAACCTAGCATAAGGACGAACCTTGGCCATGCAAACATTAGTTGACAGCGAACCTATATGGGACGAACCCTAGGTTGGTCAGACCTAGAGCCTAAGCCGAACCTTCTATGGAGCCGAACCTTTGCCATTGAGCAAACCCCTACACGAACCTAGGCCCACGAACCAATGAGGTTCGTTTAAGGTGAAGCTGGGCCGAACCTCCTCCTGTTGTCAATAGGTTCGCTGGTGTTGTTGCATGCAACTCAGTTATGAACAAACATGGTGATTTTAGGGTATGGAATGCATGGAATTTTACGTACAAGTGCAGGTATGAAATTATATTGGGAATGCATGGGGGAAAACTAGTGCATGGGTGCATGAGATAAATACTAGTGTCATTGTAATAATATAGGGTGATGAAGCCAATCATGGGTTAAGATTACTATAACAAGGGTTTTCTTGACACACACTAACAACTCAACATGAGTTGTTAGCATACCTGAAATGGTTTAACACTTGAGAAAAACAATGTCTAATAACGGGCCCGAGTTTAGCCCAATGGGCCTAATCTAAGCCCATCATATGATTAATGTAATCTAAGCTAAGTTAATGATATTTTAATAAAAGAAAGTGGTTTATAAACTATGTTAAAGTAAATTAAATGATTTTCGAAACTAATGGTTTAACTTAAAATGAATTAAATTAAAAACATATTAATTAATACATGTTATAGTTAACTGTTGAGGTACGGGTTACAAATGGGTAATTAAGTTAGAATAGCTAGATTGAAGATTAGAATCACACTAGTAACATAGGACACCTAGTTGCACACCGAGACCAAACTCTTAGATACGACGACTAATATGTGTACTCATCGTATTCGAATTCTTTTAAGACAACTTAGGAACTGAAGAAACCTAAGCAACATCAACGAGCACACATCAAATGATCCTACTCATAAATCTATAATCATTGAGAAATCATGGAATTCTAAAGATCAAAATCAAGAGACTCAAGGAAATAAAGGAAATCAAAACTGGGTGTGAATCATTGAAATAATGAAATCATTAAAACCTAATGAAATCATTAATACTTGAGTTAAGGTGGATGTCAGTTGTATAGAAATCAAGACCACGTGAAACACACATAAAGTCCCGGCATAACTAGTAGACTCTTGTGGTCAAGCTATATGGGCAATAACGTGAACTATCAAACAAAATCATGAGAATCGAAGAAGATCAAGAATCAAAGGATATCCGTAAAGTCCCGGCATGTACAGTAGACCAATGGGTCAAGTTGATATGGGCATCATTAAAATCCCGGCACACACTGGTAGACTCCTTGTGAGTCATGCCTGATATAGGTCACGTGTGAGAGGGTACAACTTGGACAACCACCATCAACTAAGTCTAATTGATTGAGTTCAATAAGGCCCAATCATCATGTCTTAGTTGTATTTAAATGCTTAATTATTAATTTAATTAAACATTTAATATTATATTTCTATAAGTATTTTTGGTAATCATGAATGCATGGTGAACTCAGAAAACCAATGATATTTCAATTTGGGAAATTCAAAATCTATTTTGATGATGATATGAAGTAAGACACTTAATTATCATTACTAACAATGTCATATGTGGTTTAGTATGTGGTGGGATGGCGTCTGGGCGGGTTGTAGGCTCGACCCTTTTGTATGCCCTATATATAAGCATACCGAACCAGATAGGGCAGGTGTTATTAATGAGGTTAAGGTTGTTACTTGTGTGCATGTTAAACTTTTAAACAGAATGCTAGAAGGTATTGTGGAAATGGAATTGGATGGTAGGTAAAACGCTTAATTATCATTACTAACAACGTCATATGTGGTTTAGTATGTGGTTGGATGGCGTCTGCGCGGGTTGTAGGCTCGACCCTTTCGTATGCCCTATATATAATCATACCGAATTGGATAGGACAGGTGTTATTAATGAGGTTAAGGTTGTTACCGAAGAGGTTGCAAAACTATTTTTTTCAAACATTAAACTATATGAACTCACCAACCATGTGTTGACTTTATTTTTGCATGACTTCTCAGGTGAAGAACATGTCAACTAAGCAGTTATTGCTTTTGAGCTAGGATTTCAGTTAGAGGACCTAGCATTTTTGTACCTGCATACTTTTGAAACATCATTATACATATTATTTTGTAAATCTTGTGCAGATGCAAGATAGAAGATTTATGATGTTAACAGTAGATTTACTTTGTTAAATTATGAACTAAACTAATGTAATTTAACTTCGTAATTATACTTTTATTTAGCAGTTTCTCATTTATATTTATATATCATGTGCAATGTAAACAATCTGATCATTTCGATTATTACTCACGATATCGCGCCCCGGGAATCTTCCGCCTGACGGGGAATCCGATCCAACCCCGCCGGCCCGGGGTGTGACATAAATGATACTTGCATCAATAAAATGCCTCAAATAAGGCATGTCATATACTTGTATGATAGATGTAGCATGGTAAATCCGATTCATGGTAATTGGGCATCCCTATTACCACTAGAATCGATATGCATGCTTTGAGCATGCATTCTAATGTTTGATTTGTATGTTCCCTTTTCCATCTATAAGAAGATGATATGTTTTACTTAGATTTAGTTGCAATTCAATAATTTCTTGAACTGTCCACCAAAATCACTAAGTAATCACCTTTCACTACTAGGCATGATAAAAATAGGCACTTCAGGCCTCGTTATGATTTTGTTTATATGGTGTTTCGCCAACTTATTCTTATAGTAATCCTTCGTTTTGATATAGTGTATAATAATGAGTTAGAATCACTAAAACATATTGCACCATCGAGTGAAGAAGAGATGGTTAATCGCAAAGTTTCCATTAGTCCTCTCATTACACACCAGTATCATCAATAGTCACAAAAGGATATAAGTAAGGCAATAAAGACAGTTGTTACACAAAAAATTTAGAGTTCAACTACCAATGTAATATTAGTAGCAACTCTATGTGGTGTTGTCAAAGTACTTAAATGTCATTTGAGTGAATTAGTCACCTTTGGTATTAAATGATATAGTCACTTATAATGAATCTCGGACAAGAGTTCATACATAACTCTAACGATTCATAGTAAGGTCTAAATGAGCACAAAATTGAAATGATGTATTCAAATGATTAACTCGAAGAGACTAGAGAAACTTTGAGGACGAGTATTTTTGTTATCCTTAGCAAGATGTTCATTATTCTTCCTATGGTTGTTGATCAAATTAGAATTCTATTCTAACATTTGACAAGTAATCCATGTCAAAAGGATTTCCTTGTTTCCCAAGCAAGTTAAATGGAGTCAGAAAGTTGTCTTTTTATCTACAAAAATATCTCAGAGATATTTGTAGTCTTATAGAAAAAGGAAGTACCTATTTTGTGGTATAGGGTATTCTAAAACGAGTTCTTGATTCACTAACCCATTTCTATCCATATATGAAACATCATGGTTTTTTATTATCCCGGATTAGTTCTAGTGTGGTTCTCATTTCCACATTAAATGCACCGTTATTGTTTACATATAGGGTATAATACAACCAACCCACCACACTATCGACACCTTGAAAGTGTAATAAACTCCTTACCACCACTAATCTTTGATTAGGACAATATTGGTTGTAAAGAAAATTAAAATTTGGATCTCTTACGTCTGTCCTATAAATTTTCCTAAGATTGAGTTCAGTAATTTTGTCGAAGATATAGAATTATGAGTCATGCATTGACCTTGAGTGTCAGAATATGTTAGATTCTAGTACATCATACCCAATATTGGAGCAGTTGGTTTAACAAAAGAGTTAAGTCTCAACTATAAGTAGGTGATGTACTCAATATAGATCTAGTTGAACATAAAACGTATGTATAATTTTTAGAAATTCGAAGGAGATAATTGTTCTCATGAGTGATGTACTTAGAGAATCAATGAAAGTTTATAAACTTATGAATTTGTTAACTCAAGATGAAAAATTTGAGAAGTAATTCGAAACCATAAAAGACCGGATAAAATACTAGTATATTAACCCACACGTGAATTCGGTCATCCTTTCTTATAAGATTAACGCAGATGATAGTAGTAGATTTCAAGATATGAAACCAACTTGGCCAAAGTACGTATTTTAAGAATAGTTAATTTCAAAAGGCATTAGTGATGTGCATTATGAATTTAAGATTTAGTTATAAAGTCCATGTGATTGAGCAATTTCAGGATGTTCATACCCCTTTGAAATGATTGTGTTAGCTGATTCACAAAACTTGTGATGAAGAGTATTAAGAACTTATCAATGTCGTATGAAATGTATCAAAGTACTTGTATATATGAGATGTCGTATCCTAAGTTTCTTTTTTTCTCAAGAATCCTAGATATTTCCAATTCAATCTCAGGTTGGGCAGTTAGGGTCAGTGAAGGAAGTACTTAACAAATATGGATCACATGCATTTGCTGATATAGGTTGACCAAATATGTCAACACAAATTAGCTAGTTCTATAGATGAGATTAACTTCAATATGAAATAGATATTAGAAGTTTTTAACATTGTAAGAATTATTTGTACCTACAGTTACATGAAAGAAGTAAAATAGTTGTGAGAAATACTCAGGGAATCGTGTAGGAAATAACTTATATAGAGATCTTCAATGCTCTACATCCAATGTTGTACTTATTATTTCAAATTAAATTTCTTTGATGGATTTTGTAATATAATGTTGTGAAATAATCTAGAGAGGAAATTGAGGCAGGACAATTTTATTGTAGAGGCTTAAAACTGAGACAAGGTATCAATTGGTTTTCGGGTGGTTTTATTCTTGATATATTTAACTGAGATGTCATTAAGGTTTGATGCAAGTTTACTATGAGTTCAGGGTTCTAATAGCATGTAGAATTCAAAATTTTTGAACGACTGTTATTGTATTGTTGACGGTCTGATAATTTATTAAAGAAGGGTCAATGTATAAATATGATTACTAGAAATAGTTGAGTTAGACAAAGATGTAGTTTTCTCCATTGTGGAACCTTATAAATCATGTTTGGTAGGATCGATTGCTCCATTGTCCTATATCGAAGCGTATGAAATAAGTAATTAATTGAAGTATATGGGATATATTTCTTCCATAAGACTGACATATGTTTTACATTGGGTTTATCTCTGAATTACTGCAAACCTTGTAGTAGGAATTTCAATATTTGAGAATGTGTAGTCATTTTCACTTGACTCTTGCCACACAGTCTTTTGTTTTTATAATTTTCTTTGTATGAGGTTGAGTGTACATGGGATGCGAGGAGAATCACAATGCCAGCTGGATCATTGTGCAAAAGTGATTGTGCTCGCAATTTACTAATTTGAAAGTGGAAGTTAGATAAGGTAGTTAGAGTTTTTGATATGACCATGAATAAAATTACATTGAGCTCCACATCGTCCTATCGAAGCGAAGAAAGAGATCATTGAGCGTATTTAGCCGAGCTAAGGTTTGGTACCTTTCTAAATAAGAATATCTATTTATCTATAAAATAATAAGCTAAAGGGGCTGGGAAGCAATTATGAGGGCCAAATGAATCATTGATGGTTTAACGAATTAAAAAGTTAGCGAGTTGATTAGTATTTGTTGAGTTGAGGCAAAATACTTAAGTCAAAACAAAATATAAACAGGAAAAGAAACAATGATCATCAGTAGACGAGGTTAAAAATGACTTATTAGATGAAGTTAGACAAAATACAAGAATGAATGGATGTATACTCAATGATTCTTTGTAGACTAATGTAAGTTTTCCAGTATAATTATATTTGAAAAACTAATCAATTTCTAAGATCGAGTCTAGACAATTGGAAACTAGCAAGTTTATCCAATCTAAATTCATCTAGTTATTTTTATTTGTAAGAAGAGTGTATGATGATTCTATTTTGGAGCCGCAAAGATAAAGCTATGACTAATATTGGATAAATGTTAGTCACAAAGTTAGTCAAATGAGCAACAAGATCAAAGGGAACATGAGTCGCTGAAACGCAAGAGGGAAATATTGATCCATAAAGAACGAGACCAATAATGTTTTAAGGAAGTTTAAGTGACATTAGAGTTTATATGTTTTACGTACTTTCGATGACCGCATGTTGTCGTGATAAACTTTTTCAACCTATCGGTCGATTTTATTATAATCTTACATCTCCAATTTTTAAGGATTTGAGAATTGGAATTTGTACTAGTTATCAACTTGTACAATAGGATATGCTAGAATTCACATGCACTACAAATTACAATTACGTGTGCACCCATAAAGGTAATTTTGTCTTGCAAGATCACTCTAGTTCTTCCCTTTACAAGTTTGTACTAAGGATGTTTTTGGCTAAGGATTTCAAGAACTAATTTGTCACACCCCGAGCCGGCGGGCTGGATCAACTTTTCCGTCAGACGGAAGGTTCTCGGGGCGCGATATCGTGTGATAATCGAAATGATCAGATTTTTTGCATGGCACATGATATAAATGAGAAATGCTAACATGACACTTAATACGTAGAATTACAAAGTTAAATTACGAAGTATGTGTTCATACTTTAAATAAGTAAATCTACTAAAAATAATCATATGGTTTCTATCTTGTATATGCACAAGATATACAAAAGAAATTCATAATGTTAACAAAAATAAATGCATCCAAAAAGTAAGCTAAGTCCTCTATATGGTCCCACTAGCTTATGTCCTGATGCTTGGTGACTAAACATGTTCGTCACTTGAGGAAACATGCATTAAAAACAAACAGTCAACACTAGGTTGGTGAGTTCATCAGTTTTACTAGATGAAAACGAATGAAATTTTGATATTCCCAATTCATGATATCACACACAAGTATGGTTTTGTTCGCTTTGCATTATCACACACCAATGTCCTCTCCATAGTTACACCTACAGATAGTATATCGTACAGCTTAGCACGTTTATATATAGGGCATACGTATCACGAATGAAGCCGCCAACCCACCACATGCTTAATCGAACTCCATACCACCTGTATTGTAACTATGGATACCCATTTCATCTCACACATATAAATCTCCAATTTGATTTTCCCCAACAATTTAGAATAGAGACATAATTGTCTCTATTAGCCATTCCTTGCGGAGTAGCCCGGTATGTAGATATCCTCCAACGATATCTATGAGATAGAGACTTGAGTCACTGTTAGCTGATCATTTCTAACCAACCCGGATTGTAAGATATCTCCCAACAATACCTATGAGATAGAGACTTGATAGTCTCTGTTGGCTGATCATTTCTGACCAGTCTGGCCTGTAAGATATCCTCTCCATAATATCTATAACGGTGAGACTTTATTGTCTCTATGCTTGTCACCACATATAAATCTGAAATGTGGGTAATCTTTCCATGATATCTTTTGGAGTGGGACATAAGAGTGTCTATGACTGCATTTCTGACCAGTTCAAAGGGTAAGATATTCTCTCCACATGTATATGATATGCATATATTCCTAAACCATTTCTCTCTGTCATTAATTAGAATGATAGCACATTTAGTGCCCGGTGTGATCCCATTAGATTAACTAACACCAATAGCAATAATATTGAAATCTTACCATTCTGGTATATAAAGATTATTGTGATTATCATGCATATGAATACTATATAAGTGACTCAAATAATGATTCACACCCTTCGCTAATGTATCACTGCCGTTTTGACCAAATAATGTGATCTCAGTGAAATGAACACAAATGTTATGATCTTAGTCATTAAAGAATGCAAAAGTATGTGTGGGTATATATATATTTTATTGATTACGACTTGATCATAACTACGTGTATTCAAAATATACAACTCTTCTATATTTGTATTTGTATATATACATATATTCGAGGTATATATATGTTTATATACATATATATATATATATATTCGCATACGTATATATATGTGCTATTTGATTTCACCCATTACTATTTAATAAAATTTATTACTTTGTATATCGTAGTCCAATAATTGAAATAATCCGTTAATATAATCGTCAAACTCTAATCGTAAGTTTATCATCGATAGTTACCTCAATTCTTTTGTTGTCGGTATACGCTTGATTTGTTTTAAAAGTCTTTACAAATTTTTCTTGATATCACCATGAATTAAGCAAGGTTAATTTTTATAATTATGATTAATCATTTTTGATTACTATCAGTCAGGAAATAAATAACGCTTGACTCGAGGTGAATAAACTAAAGATTAGAGTACAAGTATACCTTCCAGGTTTCTTCGTGTCTGCGAACTTGTTTTGGAACCAGAACCCCGATTTGAGATCCGAGCTTGCCAATGGACTCGGTTTCACGTCCCGATCTTTTACGAACACTTGCTTACAATTTTTGACCAGGTTTAGCTTGTTTGATCAACTTTGTTTCGAGCTAATTAGGTTTGACTTATGTTGACCAAGATCTAGGGTTGGTATTAACTATCAAGCACATCCGCGGGCTCGTTTTCATAACATGAGTTCATCTGAGCACACTCATGTGTTCGTTTTCGTGTCATGAACACAACCGAAAACGTTAGACCAACTGTTGACAAAATCTGATCAGTTTGACCAATTATGACTAGCGTTGACCCACCCAAATCAACTCACAACTTCTCGAAAATGACTCAAGACTTGGTACTATGCCAACATTCATTCCAATGCTCCACGGTTCAATTTAAATTAACCGTGAACAATCAGGTCGAATATTTCACGTTTAAGGAAACCACTTGAGTCACGTTTGTTGCCACTAGTTAGAATTTCATGACTGTAATAAGTTAGTAATAACGCAAAGAAAGTCATAATATTTAGTTCGTCAAATAGGAATTCATCTGATGAATATACAAGTTGAAACAAATTTACTCAATCTGTTTAACCGTTTCGAACAACCTCTTTAGTTGGATTTTTATTCAAAGGGGTCGATTAATTGTTCGTTAACATATATACATAGGGGTCGATTAATATTCAAAGGGGAAAAACCGTACTAAGTGTAGGAAGGAACTAGAATGCACCACGTGTACTCCAAGTATTGTTATTATCGTCTGTCACACCTCAACCTACGGCGGAATACGTCGAGGTGTGATGTGTAATTGTCTAAAAGCTCATGCTGTTATTTTTATGTTTCAATAATTAACAATCCATTTCAAATCAAATATCAATAATTGTCAAAATACAATCATCCAAAAATTACAACATGAATTCAAATACGATAACTTTAATTAATGTTTAAACTAGGTCTCAAGTTTATATATGATATTCATCCAAAGCTTTAACCCGTTACACATGTAAAATAGAGTTTGATCAACTATTTGCATAGTTGATGAGAACTCATATATATATATATATATATATATATATATATATATATATATATATATATATATATATAGGAGTAGGTTCAGATACATACTGATTTTTTTTGCAAAAATGGCAGGAACCAACTAAATATTGACATGTGGCATTTTAGTTAATTAATAGAAAAGGGTAGTATAGGCAATTTAATATTAATTGTTTTTTTAAATTTCGCATTAAAATAGGAAGTGGGTATTCAATTTACTGATTGAATTTATTCCATTAATATAATCAAATACGAATTATTTGCATAGAAAAATCGCAGATTGAGATTTTGAGTTGCATTGTAAAATTGGATGGATGAGTGTTAATATGTGTTGTTATATGATAGCAGGTGTTATTTTATGTAGAAAGATGTGAACAAAGTGTTTTAATAATTTGTTAAATTGATAAGTCGTTAAATAATTTGTTGATATGTGCTGGTGTGAATGATAGGATAATTATTTAGCATATTTTTAGTTTTATTGTGTGCTGACATGTTCAAATTTTAAACACCAAAGCACAGATTTTGTAGTACTATTATATGTTGATATAAATGTATTGATATGTGCTGATATATCATGTATTAATATCGCATATTATGTATATTACCTGATATATGCTTACATGTATTAATAGCACGTATGATGTGAATGTGCTGACATACGCTTCATGTGTTGATATACGCTTCATGTACTAATAGCACATATTAGCACATAGCGAAAAGGAAACCAACTTATTCCTTAAAAATAGTAACTGCTCCTAATTTAATGGATAGCATGATATCTGAAAATATGAAAATTCATTTTGTGCCCTTATTTCCATTATAAACAACATATTAATTACAATCATGCCACTAGTTCTTTAAAAACCATTGATGATAACACATCAAAGGTTCAGATGATTTCTCACTGTTTTTACAAAATTATTATTTTGTACAATAACCTTACTCTACATATATATATATATATATATATATGTATATATATATAGGGAGATGATAAAAAATTAACACTTTCTTATTACGTTAACAGAATAACTACATCTTATAACTTTGTGGCCCACATAAAAGAAAATATAAACGTGTTGGTTTTTCTTCTTTTTTAATTAATGTAATTTATGTAGGACCCACTTACATTAATAAAAAAGAATAAAAAACCTACACCTTTAGGTTTATTTTAATGGTGGCCCCAAAGTAAGAAAATGTAATTATAAACATGCATTAACCAAGGAACCACACCCTATATATATAGGGAAAAGATCAAATATCAAGTCTATTTTTCCAAACAAGGCTAAAAATGATTTTTAAAACATTCAATACCGACCCAAATGAAATCCGATTGAACTTATTTAGATGGTATTGGAACTGTCTCATCGAATACTATAATATTAGCTTTTAGGTTTTAGGTTTAACAACTAGTTTTAGAATTTAGATTTTAGGGCTTGGTTTTTAGCTTTTAGATTTTATCTTTAGGTTTAGCTTTTGTTTATAAGGTTTGGGTTTGAGTATTAGGGTTTATTGTTTATAATTTACGGTTTGGGTTTTAGGGTTCGACAAGCCAGTCCCAATGATGCAAAAACAAATTCAATTGGAGTTTGTTTGGGTCCATTTTCGATTTTTTTAAAATTCTTATTAGCCTTCTTAGGCAAAATATACTTTTTAGGGGAACCTTCCCATATATTATAGGACGTCGGGAACGCGTCCGTTCCACCCGGAGTGTGCTCTGTGAGCCCCCGAATAGTGTGGAATCCTATTCGTGGGTTATCCAATCGATCCAATCTCATCTTGTGATCAACCAACGATGTAGAATCAACGTTTAGTCAAGAAAACGATCAATCACGGGAGAATTATCGAACTTGGAGGTAGAATAGGCGCACTGAAACCTAGGAAGATTGAGGTTGATGCAACAACCGGAGAAAACATTCTGTTTACAGAGTACATATAGTCTTAGGTCATTCGTATGAATGAGTCATAACAATGACCCATATGACCGAATGACGTTAGACGAATAAACTATTCATGCGAATTAGTCATGCTAATGACTCATTCGCCTGAGATGTTCATTCGCTAGGCATTCATGCAAATGAGCTCATTCTTATGTCTTATTCGCACGAATGCTCAAGAATATTACTAAATTCATACTTAAACATGATAAACTGTAGATGCACGTTTTGTCCCTAGTTCATTTATAGTAGTCTATGAATATATGTAAAGCTTTTATTATGAATGATATACAAGTATTATCAATTACTGTCTATGCTTGTTTACGTTTACCATGTTTAACTTTGAATTAATATAACAATATGTTCCTATTCGTTCGAATGAACCTAAAGATGAGTTCATTCGCACGAATGAAGGCTTAACGAATGACTTTTCAAACGAAGGAACTAGGTCTCTGCTTTGTTCGTACGAAAGAATCAGAGATTTGATTCGTTCGTGTGAAAGGTTCGTTCGTGTATCGTGCATCGTATGAATGAGTGCTTCATGCAACTCATTCGTATGACAAACTATGGCCTACAAATACCCGACAAACAGAATGTTTTAGGGTTCTGAATCATTCCCAGTGATCCTCCTCGTTTTCAGAGCCTCTCTATCCTTTCCAAGTTCGTGTTCTTGGCCGTGGTGCTCGATGTCACTCATAAAGTCGATTGCCAATCATCATATTATCACGGGTTGCAAAGATTTCGATTGGAAAACCCACGAATAGGATTCCGCGCTATTCGGAGGGCTGTCAAACAGAATCCTTAGGGATCATTCCCATTTTCTAGGTCCTACAAAGTGGTATCAGAGCTTTGGCTCTTGATTCTGCTTGTTTTCAATCGAAACTACTGATTTGGAGATTGATTCTTTGAAATTCTGCAAGAAACCCTGCATTTTTCTTCTTAGAGTTCAAGTTTCTAGGGTAAAACTTCTGTTTCTGGGTATCTTTTCATGTTATAGTGATTCACGAACCTAAGGAAGGTTGTTGTGTGATTGTATACCAAATTTGTGTTTCTGGATATCTTTGTAGCTGAAAATTCAGATCACACGAATGGAGAGCTTGGGCAAATAGCTATTCACACGAATAGATATTAAGGCAAACTGATTCATTCGTCCCAACTTTGCACGAAGAGACTTCCCTTCGTTCCAACTCCATACGAACAGACTTTCATTCATTCCATTCTCGCACGAATGACTCTCCCATTCGCATAAGCTGTTCGTTCGTCCAGTTTTCATTAGCATCAGACATTCATTCGTGGCTTTCTTTCATTCATTCTTTCATTCGTGTGATACTGTCCAGTCCGTACCCATCATTTGCGTTAAATAGCTTCATTCGCACCTAAGGACTGAAAATTTGTCTAAGTGTGAAAGCAGATTATCTTTGATATTATGGAGGAAATCGTACTAATAGCAAACCAGAACAGCAGAATCCAGAAATTATTGCTTACAGAGACAGAGACTAGGAACTCCAGCAAGGCTCCAAATTTGGATGATTATCCACACTGGAAGTATCGATTTGAGATACACATCAATGGGGTGGACACCAACTTATGGATGATGATTGAGGGTGGGTATTTGAGACCACTCAGTGAGGATGGATCACCTATGCTTGTTACACGGATGACTGAACCTCAAAGAAAATTATATGACTTTAAGAAGAAGGCCTATGCAATCCTATCTCAGTCCATTGCTACTGATATATTTCATCAGTTCAGACAGTTCACTTCTTCCAAATCGCTACGGGATGCTTTGCAACATAGATATGAAGGGAATGATGCACTGAAGAGCATTAAGTCTAAGGCTTTGAGGATAGAGTTCAACAGTTTTATGTACGTGGGAAATTAGTCCTTGGATGATTTGATTGCGAGATTATATCATCTTCTCAGTGAGCTTTTCAACCATCAAGTCAAGACAACTACTCAAGAGATGATTCAGTGTCTGGCGGATGCTTTACCTCCCAAGTGGGAATCATTTCTTATGGTATTAAAGTAGAGTGAGATGCTTTCCTCTATGGATATCAATGACTTCATTCAAAAGATGAAGGAACAGGAGATAGAAAACAAGTGGAAAGCCAAGAGAGTGGCACAAGTTCAAGATCCTTCCATCTATTACTCAACTCCTAAAGTGGAAAACAATTTTTCATATGCACCTTTGAAGACAACTTTTGTGTCACACACCAAAGAGGATCCTGTTTTAAGTCATGCACACTTCAGTCAGTCTGCCGCTACTTCTACCTCTCATTCAGAGGATAGTCATTCTGTCATCAACTTGAAAACAAAAAATTTTGATAAACTGACAGTAGAGGTTGCTAAAGAGCATATGGGTCTCTTGTCTACACTTGTGAGTTCTTATGATGGGTTGTTAGCTGGGCAAATCAGAAATCCACACTTGACAAATGAATATTACTCATAGATTGATCCAGATGATATGGAAAGGATTGATATCATGTGGGCTCTTGTCAGTGCTGTCAGAAGAGCAAAAGATTTTGTCTGCAGAATTGGGAAGGACGCCAACCTGAACAAGGATTTAAAGTTTTGTTTTGACATGTCGTCAGTTACTTTCTACAACAGTGGTAATAAAGGACATTTTGCAAGACAATGCAACAAGCCAAAGAAGATGGGAAATCAGAATCGATTTCAGAATCAAAGATCATCTTCTGCTAACCCAAAAAGAAGATTAGTACCAATTGAGACTCCTTCTTATGCCAGCTCTTCAAATACAAACAAGGCTCTAATGGTTCAGAATGATGAAGGGGAGAACTGGGATTTCAGATTCAACACAAATAAGGGAGCAGATGAGAAAGCTTGTCTTGCAGAAACCAGGAAGTTGCTGATCAAATTTCTAAAAGTGGTTCAGAAGAAGTGAAGATTGAGCTGGATGAATCATCAGGAACATACTCTGCAAGCACATCAGATTCAAAAACTCTAGGAGTGTGAGATACTGATTCTGAAGAAAATCATGCTACACAATTTGCTTTGATGGTGGATACTTCTGCTTCGTCTCTGACTAGTCAGGTATATGATGAATGTTCATCATCTAACTCTAGATATTTTCATTGTGTTGACATTGAAAGTAAGTTCCTGGCTTATCGGGAGCATAATGCAAACCTGATTAGTGATCTCAACTAATGTATGGAGGCAAATCGTGTTTTAAAATCAAATGAAAAGGATTTTCAAGCTAAAATTGACTTATTAAACAGGAAATTACATGAGGCTGAGATCGCTGTGCTTAATAAGCAAGATGCTATCACTTCTTATCTCAACACCATAAATGAGACAAAGAAGAAGTTCATAGTCGAATGTGACTATGAGACATTGAGTCAGAAGCCCAATAGCTATGAAAGCTCTTCATATATCATTGAACACATGATCAGTGATGGGAATGATCTGAAGGGTAAAGGAAAAGTAACAAAGTACAACCGTTGTCCTCCACCAGTTTTAAATTGTTTTGTCAATTCACCTAATGACAAGGAAATTAAAGCTTTTTAAGTTAAAACTCCATTAGTAATTGATCTTATTGGTGTCATTTCAGATGAGGGCTCTTCATTGTCTACGGAATCATTTGTGGAAGGAGTGATTGAGGATTGGGTCTCTGATTCTGATAATGATTTTGATTTTTCATCTCAAGTATCTACTATTAAGAATCACACATCTGGTGTCAAAAAGGTTGACGCAATCTCATCCAAGACAAATCTGACTTCAAAATTCTCCAAAGCTATAGGCTTTGTGAAGGGTTCATAAGTGGGTGAAGCCAATAAGTCCAACAAGACTAAAAATCTTGTTTTTAGTGGGACTAAGGGTTTGGGTTTCTAACAAGACAAGACAAAATCAACTTATATTCATAAAAACCATGGTT
The DNA here is from genome assembly GCA_009363875.1 of Mikania micrantha. Taxonomy (NCBI): domain Eukaryota; kingdom Viridiplantae; phylum Streptophyta; class Magnoliopsida; order Asterales; family Asteraceae; genus Mikania; species Mikania micrantha. The sequence continues at coordinate 26,067,506 of CM018687.1, forward strand.
CAAAGTCTCAAAAAAAACAGTCTCAAAATAACACGAAAAAGTTTTCTTCCAAAGATAAACGAGCTTGTTTTGAGTGTGATGCACTTGGGCATTTTGATAAATCTTGCCCTCATTTCATTAGACCATATTTTGCACCACATAGAAATCCAAATCAGTATTTTGTTAAACAGGTCAAACATGTTCATCATTTACCTCAAGTCAAACCCAAACATCCTTCATCCATTAAGTCTCAAGATAAGGGTAAAAGGGTAATGATTGATCAAAATACACCAAAAATTGTTTCTGATAAACAACCCAAACTATCTTCCGTGTATTTAAAAAAAATTCAGCAAAAACACTATCTGGAAAGTCAAGTCATCAGAGACTTTTGTCTCAAAAAATCCAGATAAAGTGACCTCAGATGGACAACGGATTGAAATGAAAATCCTGGACGCATTGGGTCAACCCAAGACTGTAAAGGCTTGGGTTCCCAAATTCAACTAATGATTTGTGTATGTGTAGGTTGCCCCAAATGTTGCTCTTAATAGCACTTGGATTGTTGACAGTGGGGCATCAAGGCACATGACTAGAGACATATCGCTTCTTACCAATGTCATTTCTATTAGAGGAGGGTATGATGCTTTTGCTGGTGACAAAGGAGGATTCATTACTGGAGAAGGTATTCGTTCAAATGGTCAAGTCTCATTTGACAAAGTCAAATATGTGAAGCAGCTAGAGAATAATCTACTTTCTGTGTCACAAATCTGTGGCAAAAAGTACAAGGTTCTTTTTGATGATTCTAGCTGCTACACTCTCAAGCAAGGTGTTACCATTCCGGAAGACTGGATTTTGATGTCAGCTCCAAGAAAACAAGATTTATATGTTCTCAACATGGCCACAACTTCAACTACATCTTCTACAACTTCATGTTTTATGTCTAAGGCAACAGAGAAATATTCTATCCTTTGGCATCAGAAGATGGGTCATTAGCGTCCACGAAAGATGAATCACTTGGTTCACAACAATTTGGTTGAAGGAGTGAGTTTGAAGAAATTCAAACTGTCTGATATTTGCGTTTCATGCAAGAAGGGAAAGCAAGTCAAGCAGTCTCATAAGCTCATAAAGTATCACTCAATTACTGTTCCACATGAGCTTTTTCATATGGATCTGTTCGGTCCTGTTATCCGCAAGAGTATCGCTAGAGATCAATACTGTTTGGTTATTACTTATGATTACTCTAGATACTCCTGGGTAATTTTCATGAAAGAAAAATCAAAAACATTCAAGTGTATTCAAGTTCTGGTTACCAAGCTTGAATCACTTTACAAACTCAAAGTTAGAATGCTCAGAATAGATAACGGGACAGAATTCAAGAATCATCACATGGAGACTTTTTGCAATGAACGTGGTATTGTTCAACAATTTAGTGCTCCTTATGTTCCACAAATGAATGGTGTCGCTGAGCGAAAGAACAGAACATTGATTGAGGCTGCTCGGACTATGCTTGCTGGTGCATCTCTATCGGTTCAATTATGGAATGAAGCTGTTGCTAATGCTTGTTATACTCTGAACTGGGTACTAATTGTGAAGAGACATGGGAAGACTTGATTTGAATTGCTCCATAATAGAAAGCCAAATCTTAAGTATATTGAACCTTTTGGTGCTCCATGCACAATGCTTAAAAAACACGAGTAAGGCAAGTTCAAAGAAAAGGTGGAAGAAGGCTATTTTCTTAGGTATAGCACTCCTAACAAAAGAGTATACAACAGATCAACTCACATTGTAGAGGAGTAGTACCATGTGGATGTTCAACGGTACACTATGCCTCCACCAGGAAAGGGTCCAGACTGGATGTTCAATTATTCTGATCTTTTTGACTCTTTCAATGTGCCTCCCATGTACTCTGATGAAGATGTTGCTGTTCAAATGATGTATGATGCACAAAATGCACCTGATGAACCAGTGCAACCATCATCTGTTCCAGATTCCATGCAGACAAACGATGACAGTTCAGATTCAGATGATCTTCACTCACATCCTGATGTTGCAGATCCAGTTGTTGACAATGTGATTACTAGTCTTGAGGATCTTAATCTAAACAATATTGATCCACAGGTTGTTTTTCATGCTCACCCTGTTGGCAGAATAAATAAAATTCATCCTCAAGACAACATCATTGGAGATATGACTATGGAGTGAAGACTAGAAATCAGTTATCTTCAGGTGGTCTTGCTGACATACTTGATTTTGCAGATGTGAACTTTTGCGTACATTCTTGTTTTATCTCCCAAGTTGAGCCCAGAACAATTACTGAAGCCTTGAAAGAAGAATCTTGGGTAGATGCTATGCAAGAAGTGTTGTGACAGTTTAAGAAGCTTAGAGTTTGGCAGCTTGTTGATAGACCTAAGGGTGAAAAAGTCATTGGCACAAGATGGGTTCGACGCTGCAAACACGATGATCATGGCATTGTGGTAAGAAACCAAGCTCGTCTGGTGGTGTAAGGTTTTAAACAGATTGAAGGGATTGACTACAATGAAGTATTTGCACCGGTTGCTCGTCTTGAAGCAATCCGAATTTTCTTGGCTTATGCGTCCTACAAAAAGTTCAAAGTTTATCAAATGGATGTTAAAAGTGCTTTTCTTCATGGTGTTATAAATGAAGTTGTGTATGTCAATCAACCTCCCGGGTTTGAAGATCCATTACATCGTGACCAAGTCTACAAGCTAGACAAGGCCTTATATGGATTGCACCAAGCTCTGAGAGCGTGGTACGAGACACTTTCTACTCACCTTCTGAACAATGGGTTCAGAAGAGGTGTCTTTAAGTTCACTTTGTTCATTAGAGAGATGGATGGATATTTTCTCTTCGTGCAAGTATATGTGGACGATATCATTTTTAGATTCACAAATGATGTTCTGTGCAAATATTTTGAGAAAGTTATAAAAGACAAGTTCGAGATGAGTTCCATGGGAGAGGTGAAATTTTTCCTTGGATTGTAGGTGGATCAGTCTGAGGCAGGGATTTTATTCATCGGACCAAATATATTGGTGACACTTTGAGCCGGTTCAGTATGCTGGATGCAAAACATGCTGGTACCCCACTGGGTGTTAATCACGGGATTACTCCAGTTGAAATTGGGGAGTTCATTGATGCCACTCTGTATCGAGGAATAATCGGATATCTTATGTATCTCACTGCCTCTCGACCAGACATCGTGTTTGCTACTTGCTTGTCTGCACGATATCAATCAAAGCCAAGAGTCTCCCATATTATTGCTATGAAAAAGATTTTGCGTTATCTGAAGGGTACTCCGGATCTAGGCTTATGGTATCCTAATGATGATAACTTTGACCTGACTGCTTATAGTGATTCAGATTATGGTGGATGCAAGAGAGATTTTAAGTCAACATCTGCGGGGTGTTAGTTCTTTGGAAAAAGCCTGGTTACCTGGCAGTGCAAGAAGCAGGCATCGGTGTCTCTTCCACATGTGAAGCAGAATACATTGCAGCTGCAAGTTGTTGCTCACAAATCATCTGGATTCTGCAACAACTCAGGGACTATGGGGTACATTTTTCTAACACTCCTATATTTGTTGATAATATTGATGCCATTGCTATCACTAAAAATCATGTCCAGCACTCAAAAACAAAACACATCGATATTAAATATAACTTCATACGTGATTGTTTTGAAAAGAAATTAATTGATGTTGTTAAAATTCACACCGACCACAAGAAAGCCGATCTTTACACAAAAGCTTTTGATAAATCCAGATTTCTATATATGTTATTGGCTAATGGTGTTGTTCAGAAAGATGAATTCATTCCTTCATCTGAATCAAACAAATAATCATTTTCTTTATTTTTAGCTTCTTTTGTATATAAAGTATTTTTGTTGTTTTTCTTTTGCCTATTCAAAAACCAAAAAGATTTTCAGTTTTAGGTTTTTAGGAGGAGAAAAAGTAGTCTATTGAAAAACCAAAAACATTTAAAAATTGTAAAAATGAAAAAGTCTTATTTGGGAAAGTGATGTGTTAACCAGTCATTTTTCTTTAAAGCAAAATTGAATGTACATATTGAAAGCACATGGGTATTATGATTTGATGTACTGATAGGCCGACTTTACAAGTTTAAAGACTATTGGTATTTGTTAGAATGTCTGATTTGTGGGATCCAGGCTAGAAAACTAATTTAAGGTATAAACATGTTATAATATAAATCAAGCATACACCTGGTATCATAGGATCCTATGAAGTTTCCAACGATTCATGAGTTCAAGTCTATACACGTGCCATATTGCTGGGTCACAGCCTAGCTGAAGCCGTCCATTCAGATAAGAATGAATGATTCTCATGAAAATAAAAGTTAATCCGATTATGTACACGTGCCATATTGCTGGGTCGCAGCCTAGCTGAAGCCGTCCATTCAGATAGGATAAGCTAGAAAAATACAAAAATAAAATAAGTTTCATTCCATACATGTGCCACACACTGGGTTGCAGCCTAGTTGAAGCCATCCATTTGGATAGAACCAAGCTCTTTATCAACACAGTTCTAGCACGTGCCATATTGCTTTGTAAAGACCTAGCTGAAGCCATCCATGAGAATGTATTGAGATTGAGAAACTGATTATAAGAAAAATGCAAAAATATAATAAATTGGAACCTTATGGAACTTATGATCTTAGGTTTTAAGATGTGCAGAGATGAGTTATAACTTAGTTTATGCCTGTATTGGTTGAGTAAAATGGGAAACTCAGTCAGAAGATATGGGTGATAACTGATGTGTTTGCAAACAAGCATGGTCTGGTTTAAAATGGACAATTATATCAGTAGTTGCATGATAAAACCAACGTGTCATAAGTATAACATTCAAGGATGCTGATTTGATATGGTCTGGTATATATATGTTACTTTCCTGAAAGACTACTCACAAAGATATGTGTGTTTTAAATTAGGGGTGTGCAGAAAACCGAATTAACCAATCTGTAACCAGTATAACCGAGAAAACCTAGCCGAAAAAACTGAACCAAATGAAAAACCGAAGGTTCGGTTAAACAGTTTTTAATAACCGAAATTAGTGGTTCGGTTTTTTTTAACATTTTTTTATAATCGCCATAACCGAACTGAACCGCTTAAATCACTAAACAATATATAAATCTTTAATAATATTTATACTAAAAGATACCAAAGTTCAAATAAATATCTAATTTATGGTGCCTCTTTGATTCCTCCTAAAAAGTCGGCAAAAGATATTTTCCTAATTTCCTTTATCATTTTCTTAATATAATGAAGACTGGACTTAAACGTCCACCACTCATATTTTATCGGAATTTTGGCATTTCAACATTTTGAATGTTTGTTTGAGTTTTTGGATTGGATTTTATCGTTTTCCTCTCGTTTCTGTTAAACGTTTGTTTGAATTCATAGATATCGTTTTGTTAATTGATACTAATATTATTGAATATATTTAATGGTTAACCGACCAATTATAACCATCATAACCGCTTAACCGAAACCGCCATAACCGATTGGTTATGGTTATCAAATTGGATTAACTGACATCTCGGCTATGGTTATGGTTTTAGGTCAAAACCGAACCAAAACGAACCATACACGCCCCTATTTTAAATTGTCACAGTCTAGTTGTATAGTTGTTTTCTTATCAGAAAAATACAAAAAGATTTTAAATTTTAATCTTAAAATGATCATTTGTCTATTCAGATATTCAATCTTGTCTCAATCTGTCACCATTCCAGACAAAACTTCATAACTGTGGTTTTTGAGTGCTTGTGTTGAAAATTGGTTAAATTGAATTTTGTTAACTTATTCGCACGAATGAATCATCTTGATTGATCATTCACACGAACTGTTCATACGAATGAATGACTAATTCGTTTGAAGATCACTGACGAAGGGGCTACACGAAATAACATTTGATTCGCATGAATTTCATGGGCGAACGAATCCTTCACACGAATGGGACTCCGGCACGAATGAGTTTTGTATTTAAACTCTCTGTTTCGTCCGAAGCATCATTCGTCCCCACTCCTGTTTGTTAACTGTGTCTTTCGCCCATTCGTCCCTTCGAAGCACTTTTTGACATTCACATCAAATTTCATCGAGAAACTGAGCCATTTGATTGCAAAACGTTTCGTCATTGTTTCAGGTACAAATCGAGCAGAGACACACCATCTGTGAATTGGTGTGGATCGAGATTGGTCAAAAAATCTTAGGGTTTTAGGTTTAGGACCTGTCATCATCAAATGAACAATGAAATAAGAAAATTTTGAACTAAAACTAGTTCATAACACCTAATCGGTGTTGTCTGATGATGTTGTAACCATTTTTATGGGATGAGCTTGAAGATTAAAATGTTAGGGTTTTTGTTCATACGATCAAATGAACGAAGGACTACTTCGTGTGAATGGTCATGCGAATGACATGTTTCATCATAGTTCATTAACGAATGAAGACATCACACGAAGGAAATGCCAAATTCAAACACATCCGTGTGATAGACTTCATTCGTGTGACGGATCTTGTTCGTGTACCTTAGTTCGTCTGAGATCTCATTCGTGCATATTCAGTCTTAGTTCTACTTATTCGCATGAATGATTCACTAAGTCATAAAATTTTTTAATTGATTATTCTTTCTGTCAATCTAAATTGACTCATTTAACTTTTGTTGATTGCAGAATAGCTAACCTCAGGGCATTTCCGAAGAATAACATCTGCGCTCACCTGGATGCTGCTACTCGGAATACTGCACAGTTTGTAGATATTATTTCTTTCTAAGGCGATCCCGGATTTTCAGTGCTATATCTAGTGTACATGTTCCATACCTGTCACATCAGAGAGAGTCCTGGTCGCATCTGACATTGATTGGATTGTATAACCTATTGTTATTAGAGGCAGTGTTAGAGGAAGAGATGTGGTGATTTCTGCTGAGCACATCAGCAGGGTGTGTGGCTTTCAGGACATGGATGATCATCTTGTTATCTTGGATAGATATCTTGTACGGGGATTCTTCTTGCGATGCAAGTTTGTTGGTGATCTTGGAGTGGGAGCACTCAACAAAGCCTATCTGAGTTCGCCGTTCAAGTAACTTTGTCATGTTCTACTACACTTTCTGGGATCTAAGCGTGGTGGTTTTGATGAGTCGAGAGAGACTCTGCGGTCGACTTTCTTTGCCTTGATAATGAACATACCGTTCAAATTTTCGGAGATGGTTTTTACACATATGAAGGAGAATGTGAGCATGAAGGGAGACAAGAACTACCTTATGTATCCGAGGTTTATTCAGATGATCGTAGATGCAGATACCTGATCTTCCGAAGATCAATGTGGATATCATTTGGTTAGAGCACATGACAGACACCACGATCAACAGTGTTTTATCATACAGGCAGAAGGACGCTAAACTGCCAGCTCGTCGTTTGTTTGGGCACCTCATCAATCCTGATTATGTAGCACCTTTGAGGAGAAGATGGGGGCATGATGATTCATATTCTGATATAGAAGACATTATCGTGCCAGGTGGTGATTGTGATGATGGTGATGATGGTGCTGGTGATGGTGGTGCTGGTAGTGCTGGTGTTAGTATTGGTGCTATTATTGGTGTTAGTGAGCATGTAGATGCTGGTACTGCTCATCATGACCTTGATGTTACTGCTGTTTCTGTGGCCACCGTCTCTACTCCTTTGGAGATTGGTGCTACCACATCTGCAGATGAGGGGGAGGATTCGCAAGAGTCAGATTAAGAAGATGATTATGGTGGAGATGAAGAGGGATCTGATAATTCAGACTCTGAGAAGACAGATGACGAGTTTCAGACTATCATGAGCAGATCACAGCCAGTGAAGAGAAAGAAGAGGCCAAGAGAGCAGGGATTAAGTAGGGAAGAGATTTGGGATCCCATATTTATTCCTGAGTTTGACATTTCTCCTCCTCCTCGCACTTCCTCTACTACTATTGTTTCCACCTCTCAGACATCGTCACCACCAGCCGCCAAGAGAAGAAGGACTAGATTTGTCCTACAGAGACGGACAGAATCTGTTTCGGTAGCAGCATCCACTGCTACACCTGCTGCAACAGTTATGACTTGTTCACTGTCCATGTCTACGGCTATTCTTACACGTGCTACTACTATCCCTCAGACTTCCTCTGCTGCAGTTACAACAGAGGTCACAGCTGCCTTTTCTGGTCCCTCCACTACTCATGCAGATCCATATATACCAACTGTTTCAGTTGCTGAAAAGCTCAGCACACTGAACAGTCTGGTTCTTAGATTGAAGGAGAGGAACCATGAGCAGGATCAGGCCATCTCCCAGCTGACACATAGAGTGGATGAGCAGGATTCTTTACTGCTGCAAGCTGTTGATCAGAGAGCAGACTTGAGGGCTCGTAATCCCGATCTTGAAGACCGTCTGCTCAAGTCAGTGGACGAGCACAATCAGTTGGCTTTAACGGCATATGCTTTCAACGAGAGGATCCTCGCCCTTGAGGCTGACAATCTGCGTCTCACTAAGCTGGTTGAAAGCTTAAAGGACTCAACACCCAGGATTGAGGCATCTGAGCCTGTTTCCGATGACTCAGACAAAGAAGACAAAGAAAATGATGAAGATGATGAAAGTCTGATGAGGAAAAAGTTGATTACGACAGTACTAATGATTCAGATGGTTCTGATGATGATGACGGAGCTAGGGGTGCCTCTACCAGTTCTTTTTGTTTTCAAGAGCAGTCTCCACCTGAAGAGATCTGAACAAAGAATAAACATGATAAAGCTCCCAAGTCATCAGAAAGTCAAGCTGAAGAACCCAAAGCCACTGAGGAAGTAGAAGCCGTGCCCGTGAGACGCATTCTTGATGACATTCTGACAATGATATTGGACACTCAAGGCATTATACAGGACTCAGTGAGCTATGATAAGGAAAAGGGAGAGATCATCCACTGTCTTACAAAGGAGCAGATCGCCGAGCTGTTCAGGTTAAATCCTGATGAGGTAGTTGTTGATGATTCCTAGATTCCTGCTTCTAATCATCCCACTCCAGAAGCTTTTGACGACATTGATGACGTTATCTTGGAGGATCTTGACAATGAAGAGATTGTCAAGTATACTTATGCAGAGGAAGAGCTTCCTATGTTTACTGATCTCTTCCGTCAACATTCAGAAGAAGAATTCAAGCGTAAAATTGACAAGAAAGAAGAGTGGAAGGAAGCCTCTGTAGAGGACATCCAGAGAAGAAAGGATGAGTGGTCTTCATACTAGCAGACACTCAAGAAAGCCAGCATAGCCCCCACTCTAGTGCAATACAAGAAAGTCTACAAAACCAAAGGATACAAATCCAGCGGTTGCATTTTGAGCTAGGAAAACTTCAAAGATCTGGGGTGCTACGATGTGAAGAGAGAAATGGAATTCAGTACTTCAAATTCCCACATGATTTCAAGACGTTGCCCGTTTTCAAGGTAAATCAATTGGCACGTCTAAACATGCTTTACTGCGCAGATTCTGGTATGTTGTCTTGATTTGCAAGGCAAAGCAAGTTCGAATACAAAAAGAGATGGGTGAACTTCCAGCCTCAATAGCCAGAAAGATATTATCTACCAGATATTGACACTCAGACTAGGAAGTATAAAGTTATCCTAAAGTGGCTGCCTCCAAAAGTTATGAAGACTGTTCCTCTCAGGAAGATGCGTCAAGACTTTGGAAGTAGTTTCCGATGGTGGTACTTCGACGGTAGAACTTCTAAGGCTGTTGTAGTTCTGTGCCAGGATGGCAAGTGGGATACCATTCGAGTTTTTGATCCTATGTGGCTGACAAATCTATCTTAGGAAGATGTCAATATATTGTATAGATGTCAGATCTTCTTTGATCTTGGAGATATGGAGCAAGCTTTGCAGTACATGAGAGTTATTCGGCTTTGTTTTGGTTTTGATATTCATGTCGATTCTGACTGTAAAGCATTATCACAGATGTTTTTGAAGACTGAAGCAGTTAAAGTGCAGAACTAGGTCCAAGGAGGAGTATGTAGATGCATGTTTTGTCCCTAGTTCATTTATAGTAGCCTATGAATATATGTAAAGCTTTTATTATGAACGATATACAAGTATTATCAATTATTGTTAACGCTTTAGCTAGTACACGGAAGTGCATACCATGATTTTTTTGTCTATCAATAACTGCATGCATTGCGCGGTGGATGTGAAGAAGTAGACCATTATCTCGGCAATAATGAGCCAAGGTAGTATTTGAAGTGAATCCCCCCGTTAGGTTGTCATGCATTACGATAGGAACTCCCAATTATCTGGCAAATGCAGCCCTTTTCATCATTTCTTCGCAATTACCTGCATTAGCATTCAAGTAATGCCCTTTGATTTCACCTGTTTCAAACCTGTTCTTTCCATGACCCCTCTTAATTCAGACAGGAGATCAAAGACTTGAAATAGGATTCACTTCCCTAGGTATCATGTCATCATTTTTTTCTTTTTTTTTTATCAACTCATTTATATTTAATCCATTTTTTCTGGCTTGGCTAGGCGGGATAGACGAGCCACTTCCCTTTCTTTATGATAATGAAACCATCCTGGATTTTAGAATTGAGAGAGACATTGAGAGAGATCAAGAATTCTAACTATTTCTTAGATTCCTGGACTCAATTCAATTCAGTGGGATCTTTCATTCACATTTTTCCACCAAGAACTATGAGAACGAATCAAATCAGATGGTTCTACTTTCTGACTTGCTCCTACGGAACAGTCAATCAATATAGATTGATCCGAAATCTGATTCAAATCCAACATAGCAACCATAGGTACATAAGAAATGTATTGAATCGATTCTTTTTAATGAATAGATCCGATAGCAACTTCGAATAAGGAATTCAAAGGGATCAAATAAGAAAGGCTACTCTGAATCATAGAACTCTAATGAAATATACGATCAACCAACATTTATCGAATTTGAAAAAGAGTCAGTGCTATCATATAGCTTTGTATCGTCTAAGTTCGCGAGTTGGAGATAAGCGGACTCGAACCGCTGACATCCGCCGTAGGGTAAACCACCGCCTCTCTGGTCCCCTGACTGATTCTACCATAGAGGCCAACAATAGACAATAACTCCACCCCCCCCCTGAACACAGCTTACAACTTTAATCATACTGTGCTCTCCAAAGAGCAACTCTTCTCAAAATCTCACTCAAAAGGTACTGAGTTGGAATCCCATTCTAATTCTAACTAAGGATTCTTGTGATTCCAGAGGATCCAGCTACAGGAGAACTTGGAACGGAGAGCTTTCCCCCCTTTTCCGCCGACTCTTTGGCCTTAAGAACTCTGGTTTAAGAATAAGTGATTGCCCCTCTCCGCCCCTTACTGCCCAACCTGAGAGCGGACAGGTAATGCGTTTCACTTATTGAACAGGGTTCTATGGTCGGTCCGTGACCCCTGGATGCCGAAGGCGTCCTTGGGGTAATTTCGTAGTTCCTACGGGGTGGAGATGATGGGGTCGGTTCATGGATTTTCCTTCCT